>OZ020191.1:73728330-74194367 GCA_963971165.1 Philopedon plagiatum | reverse complement strand
TACCCAACTTTGAACAAAATGAAGTTTCCCATCAACCACAGTTATAAATACGTAAAAATATCATTTCATACTTTCTAGTGCTTTTTCTTTTGTGAAGTCGGTTCATTTTTTTGAAAAAAAAAATTATTAACACGCTTTTATTAACTTGACCTGTAACTTCTTAACACTGTAATGAAATCTTACAACTCACTTTTCACCCACTGCTAATTGTAGTATCGATTTAAAAATAATGCAATTCCGGTGACAATACAATAATATGTTAAATATACAGCGTTCTTCGCAGTGGAAAAATTTTTATTATTAATTTTACGAAAAAAAGTGTCTCTATATAAAAAGTTCTACATCGTGAGAAAATAGCATTGGCACTCAAAAATTTGATCTCATACATACAGGGTGGGTTAAAAAATGTAGAAGTCCTAATACACGTGGAGCTAAAAAGACATAAAATCGTTATTTAAAGGTAAACTGCCAATGCAGATGTACTAGAGTTAATTTATTTATGTTAGTGAACTAGGTTTGGAACATGCATTAGGTCCCAAGAATAAAATTAATTTTTTAATATCGCCCTTAGGAAAAAAGCATATGTTCATAAAAAGTTCTACATTGAGAAAAAAGAGCATGGTTATTCATAAATTTTGTCTAGGGCATATAGGGTGGCTAAAAAAAAATACAATTTAAATCGTGATTTTCAGCTTTTTGAGCCACCCTATGTTGCCCTACATCAAGTTATTAAATAACCATGCTCTTTCTTTACAATGTAGAACTTTTTGTGAAGATATAGGTTCTTTTCTTGTAAGGTTGATAAGGAAAAATTATTTTTGGGAGTTCGTGTATGTTACAAACTTAATTTACTAAAAAACTATAAAATACCCTTTTATGAGTAGCGCACTAAAAAGTTAGAAATAATTATTTTCCTTTTATAGTTAACAGAAAAACAAAAAAGCAAACAGTGCGTCCCTTTACTCCTCACACATGCATAACCCTGTTTTCTGTTAACTTGTGCAGCTATAAAACATTTGGTCTTTAAATGGGTAATTACATTTAAAAGCGTGGAGCGCAGTTATATAGCGGTCTAGGCATAATAAACAAAATGTAATGTATGCCTAGCATAGCTGTACAAGTTAACAGAAAACCGGGGTATACATGTGTGCGAAGAAAGGGAGGCGCATTTTGTTAGTTGCTTTACTTTCCGCACGATGCGCACACTGCACACTCCGGTTTTCTGTTAACTATATAAAGAAAATAATTATTTCTAACTTTTTAGTGCGCTACTCACAAAAGCATGTTTTTTAATTTATTAAACTATAATTTATTTTCTTATTTTTTGATCAGGGTATGATCAGTAAGAAGAATTTATAAGGAGAGAATTAGATTAGAAAGATTTAGATTTTGGTATAAAATATATTTATAAAATATTTTTTTTCTTACCGACATTAAACAAGGAGCATGTCTTTTCATGTTTATTTGCGTTTAACTTTTCTTTTAACTGATTTTGATTGACCATTATTTTTTTTGTAAACTATAAAATATTTTACTAAACACTCGAAAAAAAGGGAGGGCGAAGCAGGAATAATTTTTTTTAGTGTTCCACACAAAAAAATTATAAACAATTAAGTAGATACTTCTTTGTAAAGTACAAAACACAAAACATTATTAGCATTGCAGTTTGTAAAGTCCCCCTCCACCCGTATTCTTGAAACAGATAGTATACCACTTTTTAATTTTTGCACAATTAAAGCATTTTATAAATTTACCCAGTAGCGGCATGAGAAAATTACATAAAAACTGAAAATCCGAAATGGAAAATGGTATTTTTAATGCAGAAAGACAATTAAGTATCAAACAAAGTTTCCCTTATTAATGTTTTATTGCTTTGGGGGTGTTTTTTTATTTAGTGTCATATTATTACTGACAAGTACCTATTACTTATTTAAAATTATTTTGGGGATTCGTTATAACCCCTGTTACAAAAGTTTTGAGAAAAAAAATTAAGGTGCTGTCCAAAAATAGGGATGCAGTACATCAAGTCATCCTTGGAATTTACTGTTGCTACGGGTTTTGCCATTTTGTTAGACATGTCAAATTGTTGACAGTTCTTTTCGCGATGGCATACAAGTTAGATATTCGCAGAAGTATTTATAGACTTGTTGGGCAAATACCCAAAAAGGAAATAGTAAGACTTTTTCAAGGCGAAAATATTTCAAAAGCAACGATATATCGAACAATTCGGGAATGTGAAGAAGGAATCCCTTGTGTGAACCTCCCAAAAACTGGTCGACCACGCAAGTTATCTCGAGCACAGCAGAACAGGTTAGCTCGAATAATGAAAAATTCCATTGGAAAATCTACAAGAAAGGTTGCTCCTCGTTTCCGAATTTCCAACGCCACCGTTTGTCGTTATAATGCTAGGAGCGGTATAAAATACCGAAAGAGAAAAAAGGCGCCCAAATATACCGATGCCCAGATAGCAAGGATACCCAGATGCTGCCGCAATTTAAGACGAATTCACTTCGCGAACAACAGATGCGTTGTCATGGATGATGAAAAATATTTCACCCTTAGCCATGCAGAACTACCTGGAAATTCTGGATTTTATACCAACAACATAGAGGAGACCCCAAATGAAGTTAGATATAAAGCCAAAGCTAAATTTTCAGAAAAACTATTGATTTGGTGTGCCATATCCGAAAGGGGAATATCCAGGCCTTTTGTTAGTCGTGTAAGAGGAGAGGCAGTGAATTAGTTGATTTTATCAACCAGCATCACGCAGATGGAAATTATATGTTTTGGCCGGATCTAGCATCAGCACATTATGCTAGAGCTACACTTGGCTGGTTGGAAGCAAGAAACATTCCGTATGTGCCCAGGATTGATAATCCCCCGAATCTTCCCCAAGCCAGACCAATTGAAACTTTTTGGGCTCGATTGGCTCAGAAAGTCTACAATGACGGTTGGGAGGCCAGAAACGAGCAGGAACTTCGGCAGCGAATCATCCGGAAAATAAGAGAAATGAATATACATGACGCCCAAAACCTCATGAGACCAGTTCGACATATACTGAGAGTTGTTGAAGAACACGGACCCTTAGCGGCATTAAACTAGATGATTTTTGTAGAGTAACAATTGATGTTATAAATATATTGTTGTACAATAAAAGTTTATTCAGTTTTAGAAAAGTAACTAAGGCCAAACTTTTTCTCTGTAACAGGGGTTATATGCAGATTTTATTTAGAAAAAAATATAGAATAGTATCCAGCTAGTTTTATTTTTTTATTTGTTGTTTTAACATATTGTTAATAATTTTTTAAAATAAAGTGTTTACTAAACTATGGTGTATTTCCTTAGTATTTTACCAATTAGGCCTTCTAATTTATGATAATTTGTATAACAAACGTTTAATCGTTCCATAATGGCAAGGGGTGTAGATTAGTCCTTTTTAGAAATTATAATTGATAACAAAGTGCTACAATGCCTTAAAGCTTGTGTGTAGTCCTCAAAAAGGAAAAAATAAAAAAAGGAATTATATGTAGTAACCCATAGTTTAAATAATCAACCTAAATTTTATATTTTATTAAAGATTTTTAAAGCAGGCCGAATATAGGAATAAGCTAGCGTTTTTTATTTTATTTTTTCTAATTCTTTAGATTCCTACCCAATTTCTACACAATTTATGAATAAGAAACCCCTTTGTAAAAGTAAACAATAATAATCCACCAAAATTAATTTTAAAAACAAAACATGATAGGTAAGCCCATTAAATTTAATTTTTTAATCCAATAGAAGAACCTATATTTAATATAAGGCTGGCCCAATAACAAATTAAACATGAAAACGGTTAAGAAATAGTATTTTAATAACTGGTATGCGATTTCGCGATGTTGCCACATATCGGGTCCAGTAACGTCGGCAAAATATAACTTCGACGGATTCGTGTTTATGTTACGCTCAATAGTCGAATTCGGGCAATGCCCGAAAAAAATACGCAAAACTAGTTTTGAGCAACGAATATTTCCCAAACCCGAAATTTTATTTTTATACGGTTATTGAGCATTACAAAATAAGCAGAACTAGTTTTGCGCAATTTGAAATGTACAAAACTAGTTCTGTACATTTCTGAATGGCCAGCACTAGTTATGCTTTTTTCATTTAATCAGCGCGAAGCGTCCGAATAAAATAAAGTTGGAAATGTTATTTAAATAATATATTTTATTTAAATACTGACAAATACAACAACAAATAAAACTTTATTCTTAGACAGATATTCAGTTAAGTTTAAAAAATTATTTATTTGAACAAGAGCTTGAATGAAGGCACTTAGAATTGCAGATGACATTCTTTTTTCGACAAGAACATGCTCTATTAATACACTTTTTACTGCACATACATGAAATAAAACCTTGTGTAGATCCAGAAATATCGGAGGATGCAGTTCTAAGTGATATTTCTTTGTCGCACAAACGAAATAAATTCAAAACAAAAAACAACAACATAACCCTACTCTTTATTTGGGTTTGGGAGTCTGTAAAACAAGCCTAACTAGTGCTGGCCATTCAGAAATGTACAGAACTAGTTTTGTACATTTCAAATTGCGCAAAACTAGTTCTGCTTATTTTGTAATGCTCAATAACCGTATAAAAATAAAATTTCGGGTTTGGGAAATATTCGTTGCTCAAAACTAGTTTTGCGTATTTTTTTCGGGCATTGCCCGAATTCGACTATTGAGCGTAACATTTATACATAAACTGTTTCAAACTCTCGCGCCCCCTAGGCGGTAGATGCGCGAACTAATTCTGTTTATAAAAACACATTTTTACGGCGTTATTAAGCCCATCTAAATGGTTAAATCCAATCAATAATAAATTATTGGTCTTAAACCAATTATTACCTTGAAATATGAAAATGAGGTTCAGTACAGATAGTTGTCAAAAATCTGTCAATAAAATATTGTGTCGCCAGTGAATCATGGATTATCTTTCGCCGAATATGCCGATATGCTATTAATTTATGGCGAAGTTCATTGCCATGGAAGAGCCGCTTCAAGATTGTATCAGGAGCGGATTCCTGAGAGGCGTGTACCTGCTCACACGCTGTTCGAGAGGGTAAATCAGCGCATAAGGGAAACTGGCTCCGTAAAAATAACGAGGCCAGATAATGGCGCTCAAAGAACTGTACGAACTCCAGAATTTGAGGAAGAGGTACTCCGACAATTCGAGGAAAATCCTGGTGTTAGTACCCGAGCTGTTGCAGAATCCATGAATGTAAGTCATGTACGTGTATGGGAGATTGTTAACGAACAACTTCTTCATCCTTACCATCGCCAAAAAGTACAGGAATTGAGACCAAATGATTATGCACCCCGCGTAGAGTTTTGCGAGTGGTAGTGTACGCAAGAACCCCAATTTCCGAAATTTGTGCTTTTCTCTGATGAGGCTGTTTTTACGAGAGAAGGTATTTTTAATTCACGGAATAGCCATGTGTGGGCGGAGGAAAACCCTCATGCTCTTCAAATAAGAGGGTACCAACATCGATTCTCGGTGAACATGTGGGCTGGAATTGTTGGAGAACGTCTAATTGGACCAATCATGTTGCCTCCTCGACTAACTGGGACGGTGTACCTCAATTTTTTAAGATACACCTTACCTGAGTTATTGGATGAGCTGCCCCTCGACATACGTCGGAATCTGTGGTTCCAGCATGATGGAGCACCCGCTCATTTTTCACATGTCGTACGTGAGCACCTCGATGATCGTTTTAGAATACGTTGGATTGGACGTGGAAGCGATGTCAACTGGCCAGCCCGGTCCCCAGATTTAACTCCTATGGATTTCTTTCTTTGGGGACATATGAAAAGCCTTGTATATGAAACTCCAGTTCAGTCGGAGGAAGATTTGGTGGCTAGGATTTCTGTTGCGGCTGAAATGATCCAAACCATGCCTGATGTTTTCACTGACGTCAATTTAAATATGCTACGTAGGTGCAATAAATGTATTGAACGTGGTGGCAGGCATTTTCAGCAATTGTTATTTTGAATTTATTTTGGTACGTACAGGGTCAGTCAACGACAGCGTTAGTAAATTCATCTTCAAGACAAAAATTTACTCTGCCTTCTCCTTGACTCACTCGTTAAACCTGTTTGTGTTACTTGTTTATTTTGTATTTTTGAAATTTCTAAACTTTAAGTTTTTCATTGGTGCTCGTGAATGATTTATTGCAAATTTATTATTAGTTTTGCTTGTGTAGGTTTAATTTTTTTTTTTTTTTGAATATTTTGTATACCCTTTTACTTTTTATACCCTCAATTTCGAAAAAGCAATAAATCTCTCTAATCTAATTTATTTTCATTAAAAAAGAAGATTTGACTAACTTTTAATGCTCACTATCTGTACTGAACCTCATTTTCATATTTCAAGGTAATAATTGGTTTAAGACCAATAATTTATTATTGATTGGATTTAACCATTTTCCGAGGAAACGGTGACAGATAGCGACTTTTACTAAGAGTACCTTTTTTATGTAAAAGGCATTGGAAAATCATAATCAGATATAAAAATGGTAAGAAATTAAAGCCTAAGAGGAGTAGGGTCAAATTTACCCAAATACCTCCCTGGTTTGTACGCCCCTGGTTAAAGGTGACAAAATCCGGAAGGCTCAAATTGATGAACCTGCCAAGTAGATTTCATGTCCCAAAATTGGTGGCGATAGCTGCAGTAGTACCGAAGCTATAAAACGAAGAGTAGTTTTTGAAGGTCATCTTCGAAGGGCCCTAGCTCCCTGAAGAAGCGTTTCCGGACCCATGTTCACATGAACTTTTTTTCTTATTTTCGTGTGTTTTATCTACCGTGATCACCGGAACACCCTGTATATATATATGATATAGACCGTTACTATGTCCATTTGAAATTCGATATTTAAAGTTAAAATAAAAAGTAATAAATTGTTTGATGTAACGAAGAAATAAAGTTGTTTAAAAATAAGTTTTGTGAAAAAGTGATTTAACAATTTGGCGCAGTCGCTGTAGGATCTGTCAACGCTGCTAGAACACGAGGCTTTCTAACTGGTAGCGGCGGATTCCAATCCCTCAACAGAAAGAACCTGCAAACATCGAGACGCTCTCACTTGGCAAACTACGGAAGGAACACCTGGTGAAGCCCCTGGTAGTCAAGGTCAAGAATATGACGCTTCGATGCTGCTGCTAGTATTACTCTTCGGGCTGCTATCAGTCACTACATCTCAGTACACCGTAACGTCGATAAATAACACCATAGGACTCTTTTTCCATGAAGAAAGCACCATTAAAATATCAAACGATAAATGGACACTGCTTGTCTACAAAGAACTCCAGCCCATCAAAGAAGCCATTTCCAATAACGACAAAATTCTTTCTAATCTGATAAACGTCTTTCGGGCCCCCAAAATGTTAGCCTTTAAAGCCGAAATTCAAACCCATATCAGCCTCTTGAAGCAAATTGCTGACTCAGTAAACCTAAAATACAAGGAGGTTATGACGGATACGAAACATTACAATTTTCGAACAAAACGCGGCGAATTTAATGGAATAGGTACTGTTTGGAAATCAATAACCGGTAACTTAGACGCATCAGATGGCGAATATTTCAACGAGTGCATAGAAAAAGTGACTCACGACGAACGACAAATCGAAAATCTATTAAAAAACCAAATTTCGGTAACGACGTCTGTTATTAAAAACTTTAATTCAACCCTTCAGAAACTTCAAATAGACGAAGAAACCTTTAATAATGACATAGTAAAAATTCGCGAAGCTATTTTTAACATTTCTGATGTTATGGTCTTTTATGAAGGTCAATTACAAATAGTAAACCTGTGTGAATCATTAATGGAAAGTTATGTATTCTTGGAAGACTCTCGTAACGATATATTAGATGCGATAACTTTTGCTCGCTTAAAAATTCTACATAGTTCAATTATCACCCCTAGAGATCTTGTAGCCTCTTTGCAGGAAATTTCTCGTTCCCTAGTAAAAAATAATTTACCATTACCCACGTATGGATCTAATATTGCGGAATATCTAGAAATTATACAATTAGAAGCATACCAATCAGATTCAAAAATAATTTTTGTTTTAAAAATTCCTCTAACTGATCATGAAACCTATACTTTGTACCATCTGTATCCAATCCCAATCCTAGATAATCGAACAGGTCTTCATCACATTTTACCTACAACTCAAAAATATATTGCGCGTGATGATGATTCATTGCTCTACATATCTTTTCAAAATCTGGATAACTGTATGCAACTAGGAACCAACACCAAGATCTGCTCCGACGTGCTTCCGTATCCCATTGATAGCGATGCTATGTGTGAAGCACAACTACTCAAACACCTCAGTAAACTGCCAAAAACCTGCCAGACTTCACTCCTTTTTGCCAAAGAGTACAATGTTCAGGAACTAAGCCAAAACTACTGGTTAATCACCGTTTCTGACCCTTTGCCTGTGACAATAAAATGTGAAAGTAAGAACATTGTCACCAAGTTACTAAACACCAACTCCTTACTGAAGCTGCAACCAGGTTGTACCGCCTTTATTGGAAACACAAGGGTACATGCCAAATACCCCGTTGACAAGTACAAAAATGTTACTTATCAAAATCACCCGGTAATCATACCTTACGATTGCTGTAGCCACCTACCTGAAAAACCACACATTCCTGAGCTAAAGCCACTGAAGCTTAATAAAATTGATGTAGAAGACTTGAACATTGCCCAGCATAAGCTTAATCAGTACTCCGACGAATTGGACAGACTGATTAACGAACCCTTCGTGACCAAGCATCTCCATTGGTTCACAATACTCACCATCACATTAATTGCCGTCCTGGCTACCCTCTACGTCCTCTACAAATGTAGGCGCAGAAGACCCCGCAGAATTGGAATGGCCATCACGAACGACGATCATCCACAACCACCTCCAATGTCCAAATCTAGAGAACTAGTCCATCAGAAGCTACGCAACCTACTTCCAAAGAGAAGACCAAGTGCCCGCTCTTCTAGTGAAGCTCTGGAAGAAGAAGTTGAACTCCAAATTAATGAACATTGAAAAGCTGCTGCAAAGCACCATCTTTTTTTTTTAAGGGGGAGTTGTTATATGCGCTCTTCACCACGTGCCGTGGTTGACCTTCAGTCTCACGAGTTATAGCGGTCATATTGCAACACCTCTAAGAATGCATTGTAGTCAGTATCCTCGTTTCGCAATGTTCACGAGTCGAAGGTACTGAATCAGCACTAAATTGTGTATTTAAACCCATGTTTGCTTTTATCATTAGTTCATACTCATTTTAGACCGTTACTATGTCCATTTGAAATTCGATATTTAAAGTTTTTTTTTTTTATTGATAAAGCCTGCGGCGTTTACTGTTATTAAAACTGGTCTGCAAGACCAACCATTAATTTTTCTCTAAATTCTTAAAAACTAAAATCCTTATATACTAAAGTTCACCCAATGGAGTCCTAAAGGTTTATCTGTTGTGACTCATGGCCATGGCACTTAGCACTCACACACTTGCGCACTGTACTATGTTTTCAAAAGTCTATACTAGTTCAAAGGGCTTGGTCCTCTTCAGCCTTCTAACTATAGGTCCTGGTTGTCAAGAAGCCTAATGGCTTCGACGTTAACGTGCTGATGGAGTCGAGACTCGTGCTTGATGGCAAATCTTCTAATTTCACTAGCGACATACGGGATACCAAGATCGCGATGTAGGTCACTATTTCGTATGTACCACGGTGCACTAACTATGTTCCGTAATACTTTATTTTGGAAGGTTTGGATGCGTTTGATGTGGCTCTCCTTGGCACAGCCCCATAACTGGATGCCATAAACCCAGACTGGTTTTAAAATCTGGTTATATATCATGATTTTACAGTGTATTGACAGCTTAGATTTTCGTCCCAAGAGCCAATACAACTGTCTATATTTGAGCCCTAGTTCAGTGCGTTTAGTTCTGATATGTTCCTTCCATCTTAGTTTCGCATCTAAGGTCATCCCCAGGTATTTGGCAGTATTTGCATAAGGAACTATGATACCATTTATGTTAATTGGTTGATGATTGCCTATTCTTTTGTTGGTAAAGTTGACACAAATAGATTTTTGCTCATTAAGCTTAATCTTCCAGTCTGTGGTCCAATTGTAAATCTGGTCGCTAGCATGTTGGAGTTGTCTGGTTACTGCATCTAGGTCTGTTCCTACTGCTAATACAGCAGTGTCATCAGCGAATGTAGCCACAGTTACATTTTCTGTTTGTGGGAGATCACAAGTGTACAGTAAATAAAGGACGGGTCCCAAGACGCTTTCTTGAGGCACACCTGCTTTAACTTCCTTCAGTTTGGAGTATTCATCCTCCTGTTTAATTCTGAACACTCTATCTGTAATGTAGGAGGTTAGCAACTCTACATATTGTTTTGGTAACATTCTGTTTAATTTGTTAATTAGCCCTTTGTGCCAAACTTTATCAAAAGCTTGAGCTACGTCAAGGAAGATAGTTGAGCAGATTAGCTTTTCTTCTAGTGCCCTTTCTATGATGTCTGTTATTCGATGGACTTGGTCTATCGTGGAGTGCTTGCATCTAAAGCCAAATTGATGATTTGGGATTAGGTTACTGTTCTCTATTATAATCTTAAGTCGTTTTAAGAAAAGCTTTTCAAATAATTTTGAAATAATTGGTAGTAGTGATATGGGCCTGTAAGATTTGGCTTCATTCGGTGGTTTGCCTGGTTTTGGTAGCATAATGACTTCAGCCACTTTCCAGACGCTAGGGACGTGTTTTAGTCTAAGTGCTGCATTAATTAGGTAAGTCAGCATAACTATACCTTTTTTTGGTAGTTGTTTTAAAATTTCTCCTGTTATAAGGTCAAACCCAGGGGCTTTTTTGGCGCTTAAATTGTTTTTGATTTCGTTCGCTACTTCTTTAGGAGTGACTAGTGCTATTTCATTCTCTTGGATATTCACAGACTCTTCCATATTGACATTGGACTGGATATCATTTGGCTGAAAAATTTCGGCTAGATGTTCTGCAAATGCTTCAGCCTTTTCCTTATTATCTCTTGCCCAAGTACCATCCCTTAATTTGATGGGTGGCATTTGGGTGATTGGCCTTTTGAGTTTTTTCGTTGCCTTCCATAAGGAGAAATCCTTGTCTTCATCAGCTGATAAATTTTCTAAGTAGCTGTTTATAGATTCTTCTCTAAGTTTTTGTATTTCTCGTTTAAGTTGTTGAGTTTTGTTGTTAAGAATATTTTTGTCCGATGGATCCCTAGTGTGTTGCCATCTCCTTCTGGCTCTTCTCTTTTCTTTGACAAGTTCTCTTATTTCCATTGGATAGTTGTTTCCCATTGTTTTTTGAGTGTACGCCTTTGTGTTGTCCCAGGCTATTTTTTGTATGATGTTGTTGAACTTTTCAGCTGCTACTTCTAATTGTTCTTTGGTTCTTAATTGGATTTTAAGGATAATTTTATTTTCCAGTTCATTTCTAAAGCTTTTCCAATCAGTAGTTTTGTTAACCAAAGTTGGCCTATTTTCTTTTCTAATTATTTTCTCGCTCAAAGTTAAGATCACAGCTGAGTGATCGGAGTCTAGGTCAAAATTATCTTGAATATCAATAAAATTGGGTGACACTTTTCTTGATATAAAAAAATCTAATAGATCTGGAATTTTATTAGTATCTGTAGGCCAGTATGTTGGTTTACCAGTAGTGTGAAAGTTGCATCCGGTTTCCCTTATAGCTTCCCTAAGTTCTTTACCTTTTGTAGTTGTTAATCTGGATCCCCAATCCATGTGTTTCGAATTGTAGTCACCTCTCACGATGAATCTGTCTCCCAGATGCTGTAGAAAGTTTTTATAATCCGTTTTCTTGAGGTTATACCTTGGTGGACAGTACACTGCAGCAACAGTCAGTCTCTGTTTGGTTGTGTTACTTGTTTTAATTCCTATTGCTGTTAACTGAACTTCTGCACTCCTAATAGGGCATTGTTCATAATGATTAATGCTATTCTTTATTATAACAGCCGTTCCCCCACGTGCCTGATTGTCGGGATGAATCGTTTGGTATACTTGGTAACCCTTTATTTTTAGGTAGGTCTCATTTGTTGAATGTGTTTCTGAGACCAGACACACATCAATACTTTGTGTGTTGAGAAATATTTCTATTTCTTGCATTCTGTTTTGGATGCCATTAGCATTCCAAGTTGCTATTCTTAGATCTTGTTGATGCATTATTGTTTTTCACGAGTTTTGGTTTCCTGTCTGTCTAACCTTTCTGAAAGTTTGTTCATAAGGTTCATCATATTTTGTAACATTAGCATCATGGACTGTTGCTCATTCGGAACTGGTGCAGGTTGAGATTTAGGGCCATGTGCTGCCTGTGCATAGGATACCTCTTTGGTAGTATTTTTAGATGTGAAATTTTTTGGTTGTCCATTTTGTGGTTTCCTTGCATTGTTTGCGTTATTTCGTCTTTTCTGCAGTTCTTTTGCTACCACGCATCCACGGTAGTTTGCGGGATGTGCCTCTCCGCAGTTTGAACATTTAGGTGGTGTTTCCCTTGGCTTGGTGCATTCGGAGGTCAGGTGATTCCCAGCGCATTTGACACAAGTGACTGCGTGTTTGCAGAATTTTTGTGTGTGCTCATATCTTTGGCATTTTTTGCACTGAGGTATCAAATTATTGCTCCTTATCGCTTCAATTTTAATTTTCATATGGCATATATACTGAATTTCGTATATTTTTTTGATATCTTCCGAGTTTTGGAAGGTTAGCATAAATAGGGGTAGGGGGGTTATTTTAACCTCGTCCTTAACTTTTGTCTTTTTTATTTTGTTTACGACTTCAAGGATCTTAAAGCCTCTGCTCAATAAATCATCCTTGATGTCTTGTGGATCACACGAAGGGTGTAGGTTTCTCGCCATCACCCTTAGCGGCCTAGTCTGCTTACTTTCAAATGTATGCCATTCCATGTCGGTGCTATTCATGAAGGCAGTGAGATCTCTATATTCAATTTCGGTGTCTACATTGATTTTTAGCTGGTTATTATTCATTAAATTTGCTTTAAATTTAAGATTCTTTGACTCTAGTGTCTGGTTTATATTTTTATAGCTTTTCACATTGCTTAAAATCACAGGTGGTGGTTTTTGTGATTTTGGGACAACTTGTTTATTTTTGGGTGTGGCTAATTTAGGTTCGGAAATATTATCATCTTTTTCTGGCGAGCTAGTGGCTTTTCTTTTTCTTCTCTTATTTTTGGGTAGGAGCCATGCTGTCTCCTGGGCTACTACTTCTTCTTCCTCGTCTGAATTGACTGGGGAATAAGTTTTTTTGGGCTGCAAAGAAACGATTATTTCTCTAAGCTCTTTAATCTCATTAAGTGCTGCATTGAGCTGTGATTCTAAGGTTTTAATTTTTGCTGACTGTTCATTTTGAGGCGAAACAGATGGTCCTCCGCCGTCCTTCATGTTGGATTCCAACCCTAATCCTATGTTTTTATTATAACTTTTTAATTGGAGCGCATTGTCCTTATTTTGCAAATTTGCAACTTTGTCGACAGTCAATGTGAAACGACGAACGTTTGAACTTGACATAGATTTCGCGATAGCTTACGACAAGCTTGCCGCCGGTTTCACTCGCGATGATGACACCACTTTTTGTTTTGATTTTCCGATCGATTTTTTGAGCACGTCTGCACTGTTCGAATGTTAGCGAATAACTATATTTAAAGTTAAAATAAAAAGTAATAAATTGTTTGATGTAACGAAGAAATAAAGTTTTTTAAAAATAAGTTTTGTGAAAAAGTGATTTAACATATATATATATATATATATATATACATATATATATATATATATATATATATATATATATATATATATATATATATATATATATATATATATATATATACATACCTAATGCATGATACGAAGCCCAGCACATATTACAGGTGAGGGGCAGCCCACTCTTAAACGGCGACTACGGCTGTATATCTAAGGAATTTATGTTTTAATGTTAAATAAAATGTTCACCTTTGTTAGTATGATAGGTTTATATGAGATACATTTATTTTTAGATATATAAGTTATTACGAGTCCCGCTAAATGTACGGCTATTAAGAAGCCCAAAAGTATATACCGTATATAACTCCCCGATTTTAAGAAGCCTGCGGCGTTGCCATAGCATTTTTTAACGTTCTAACGATTTTTGCATGTGTTTTAATATGAAATATCTTTAGGATGCCCCAGGATCCATATCTTTGATACACTTCCGATTATACGAAGCCCGCATATTTTATAATTCAAAATATTTGAATATATCCGTTCTTGACGGTCAAATGTACTTGGAATTTTTGGAAAACGACTTACCAGGATTGCTTCAGAATATACCTCCAAACATCCAGGCACAAAATATGTGGTTACAACAGGATGGAGCCCCATCCCATTTTTCGCAACAAGTCAGAGCCCTGTTAAATAATGAGTACGAAAATCGCTGAATTGGAAGAGGAGGACCAGTTGGATGGCCTGCGAGGTCGCCCGACCTAACAAAACTTGATTTTTTTCTATGGGGGCATGTAAAAGACCTCATTTATAGGGAACCTCCAACAACCGAACAAAACATGCGACATGGAATTATTGACGCGTTTGCCACAATTACACCTGCAATGCTCAGAAATGTGGAAAGGGTCTTTCAAGCGAGAATTGGTAAATGCCTTGAACAAGATGGAAGACATTTCGAACATCTTTTAAAATAAAGTGCTTGTTTTTCCATGGCCGCCTAGCTATTTTGTTCATAAAACTTTATTACGAATAGCGACATTTATGATTTTTGATAAATATTTTGAAAACGGTTTGGAATTTGAAATAAATTGCAATTACAAAAAATATTTGTTTTGAAATTCTTCATCAAATGGTAAAATCACATACAGGGTGTTCCATTTAAAAAACTTGAGAAAAATTAGTTTAAAATGTGTCATTTTTAAAATCTTATTGTGAACACCCTGTATGAAGTAGGTAAAAACTATTTAATTCATGGTGTTTCTAGCCCCCTTGTTATAAATCTCACACAATGCCGTGGTAAAAAATGCTTTTAGATTGTTTTTTTTTATCTTTTTTCCAGGGCTGCAAAACTTTTTTTTTTTTAGTTTTTAATTTATTGCTCTTAAAGTACCGAAGCAAATTAAATAAAATTTTAGGCAATTATGAAGGACACTAATACAAACCTAAATATGCAAAAAAACACGGGGTGTCCCATTAAAAAAAATACAACGTTATGTTATCACACTTTCTTGGTCCGCCCTGTGTATGCGAAAATATTTTCCTAAAATGCAGCCTGTAATACAGTATAAGTCACCATATGAATGAAATTCCTAACTTAATTCGTGTAGGAGCTATGGAAGCCTGACGCGCTATTGCACGACCCTGTATGTATTATGTTGGTCTACCAAACTTTTCATAGATAAACTTTTTTCCAAAGATGCATATATTAACACCAATGAAACTAAAATTATGATATTTTAATTTATTGTCCTCTAAAAGCCAGGACTCAGCATAGAACTATATTTATTTGAAATTATCATTTTGTGTCCCATTTGATCCTCCTTGTGTCCATAACTAACCTTTTAAATATGTGTCAAATTAGTTTTGGTTTACACCAGCGCCGGAGGGGGGGGGGGCAAAAGGGGCGGTCGCCCTGGGCACAATTTCACAGGGGCACAATCAGGCGCTCCATTTTTGTAAACTAAATTTTTGTAATATTTTAGATAATATAAATAATAGCAATATTTGCATTTTCCAAACTTCCTAAATTACATATTATATGTACATCTTTTAGTCTGTTATATAACTAAATAACTTTTGCTAAGGGCGTAGTACACCAGGCGCTCTAATGAAAAAAGTAGGTCTATTTGGCGTTATGATACGATATAAATAATGATTAAAACTCCGTACAATTAAAATTTTTCGAAAATATAATTGCAGCAGGTTAACTCACGGTTCGTCAACAAGTATTGTAACCTAAATGGCTAAATAATAATTGCAGAAAACGCAACGGGTTCAATGGAGGGGGCGCTTTATTAAAAAAAAAATTATGGAAAACGAGTAGAAACTGGTATTATTAAAAGCAATAAAATACTTCAACTTTCCAAAGTACAAAGGTGGGTGTCCACTGTCCACTAGAGCGAATCGCCAGTTTCCGTGATTTTTGTTGTTATTATTTTTTAAATATTTACTTGAAAAAAATTTGTTCCATTTCATTCCTTTTTTCTGACTATGTGGTTTGTCAAAAGAAAAAGAATAATTAAGATGAATACGGAGTTTGTCCTCCATTTGATTTTCGAAACACTTTCTATACTTTTTACAGAAGGGGTGTAGTAAAAGGATGTGATGTGAATACACTCAATGGTGAAAAGAGTAAGTACAAGTAAATACAAGTTTGATTGGGTTTGATTGGGTCAATGGTGAAAAGAGTAAGTACAAGTAAATACAAGTTTTATAAAGTATGATTTTAGCGCGTAAGCTATGCTAGAAAACAAGCAACTTGCAGCACGTCTTCTAAAGGGGCAAGTGTTAGAATGGTCTATGTACATGTACTTCTTATATTTTTTTTTTATTTGATGTTCTTTTAAAGAAAAAATATTTTTAGACCATATTTTAAAATCTGTCAATTTTTACTAAAATATTACATTAATAAAGCTATTAAACTAATTGTAAATTGATTAACTGCCAAATATTAAGAAAATAAAACGATACCTCAAAGTAAAACAATATACCAATCGTTATAAGCTTGTAAAAATTTTAAAAAATCTTTTTCTGCAATCGTGCGCAAAGTAGGATTTTGCGCTTTCTAAATCGTGCACAAATCATCCAAAATTCCATTCCATTTTCAACGAAGTAGGAAAATATTTTTCTTTTCATGAAACGCAGGACTCCCTGCTTGTTTTGGGTCTGTTTTTTGGGTTAAAAGTAAAGTCTTGGAATTATTATAATATTCATTTCGAAAAAACAAGTTCTTTTACAGGTATAAGTTCTGAAATTGAGAAAAGTATAAAACAATAAAATAAATATTTTAACAAAACGAGCAGCATCTTAAAAATTGTTGGTTAAGAATAAACTGTACTGAATAAAAGATCAAAAACCTTCCCACATTTTCGGCTACAAAATTTTATTTGACTTGTTCTGAAATGTCTTAACCCCAAAAACCTAAATTGACATACATTATAAATTTTCAATTACCCCTTTTTCCTTCCGTTAAAAACACTGTGCTCAAATTAGGTTTTTTTACATAATTATAGGAAAAAAGCGACCACCATCACAAAACTCGAGGTTTCAGAATTTTAATTCTATTATCAGCTCGTAAGGATGTGGCTTTACAGGATATAGTTTTCACGAAAATTTTGTTGAAATTGGTTTAGGACTGTCGGATGCAGGGAGGTGTCAAATTGATGAGATGACAGACAGACACTAGAATGTCTTAGAATGTCTTATATGCCCTTAAAATGATCGAAAACATGCACTTTAGTTGAAATCAGAAAATCTTCGGAATAAAAAATACCTTCCCAGAAGCTAATAATAATTTATTTATTTTTACCATAAAAATATTTTTCTACAAACGTGTTAAAAATGCATTCTTTAACACGCCGCAGATGCCTTAAAAATGTTACTTTATGGCACTAGTGTTAAAAGTACTTTATAGCACTAGTGTTAAAAGTACTTTATAGCACTAGTGTTAAAAGTAATACTATGGCAACTACGACGCCAACAATGGTTGTTGGTTTTTTTGACAAATGTCAACTTAATAAAACGTGCTAAAAATGCATTTTTTAACACGCCGCAGATGCCTTAAAAATGTACTATGGCAACTACGACTCCAACAATGGTTGTTGGTTTTTTTGACAAATGTCAACTTAATAATTTTATATTATATCTACGATGCTACTTAAAACTATGTGTTTCCAATATATTAAACTTTCTAAAAATTGTAATTGTGTTTTTGTTTTTTATTGGCGTTTGTAGAAAAAATTTTGTATGATATTTGTGTTAAAAGTACTTTTAAGGCACTCATTTGAATTGCAGAATTCGCTTCGCTCATTCTGCAAACTTTCAAATTCGTGCCGTAAAATTGTACTTTTAACACTTATATCATAAATAACTATTATACATTATTTTATTCAATGCTCTCCATTGGGATCTCGATTGTTGTGAAGTTTTAGACAGCACAATTATAATACGTAGTTAAATTTAAAATTAAATTTAAAAGTTTTCTTTATCGTCGGTAAAATTCTGCAAAACCCTAAAACTGACGATTTGATTTTTCATAATATCGAGAAATAAATTTACCATTTTAGGAACGCTAGACCTCTAAGATGAAGTAGTTGTTTTTCACTGCGACGATTCGTATCGCAGATAAAATCATCAAGTTAAAAATTTTAATTACGTGTCTGTAATTTTTAGTGCATGCAGAGCTGGGAATAACTACTAACTAAGTTACTTGAAAATATCTAAGTTACTTGAATGTAACTTAGTTACTGTAACTTAGTTCCTTTTTTAAATACCTTAACAGTATCTTGTACCTAGTTACTTTTACGAAGTAACTTGTAACTGTTACTTTAGAAAAGTAACTTAAGTTACAAAACGTAACTTTAGTTACAAATGTAACTTTAGTTACAAATTTTGTAACTAAAGTTATTTTTTTATATGAAAAACATAATTCAGCATTATGCAACACATCTTTTGACATATAATCATAACTTTAATGAATATTTTAAAGTTAGAAATATAGAAAATAAAGGTAAAAACTGTACATCTTAGAACGTGGACAGAAGAAATAACAGACTAAAAAAGAAAAACCAAATCTTAAATGACCAACTAGACATAGATAAATCACCATTATTCAACTTATTTTAATAATTTATTTTATTATTCGATAATTTTGTTATAAATATTAACAATAAAATTCACCTAAATAAAATTATATCACTGTAAAATTATGTTAATCAGATAACCAATTTTAGGTACAAAACTATTTAAGAACAATTCTCATTTGTAAGTTTGTTAGCCGCACTTGACGAAGTAGCAGCGCTACGAAACATTCCATGCATTTTTTAAATAAAAAAGTGAAAATCTTACACAGTTTTCTCTACGTATAGAAGAATATTTGTATAATATTGTTTGGCCAACCGGTACACAATTACAGCATGTCACTTCCTCTATAGGCCCA
Source organism: Philopedon plagiatum (assembly GCA_963971165.1). Classification (NCBI taxonomy): domain Eukaryota; kingdom Metazoa; phylum Arthropoda; class Insecta; order Coleoptera; family Curculionidae; genus Philopedon; species Philopedon plagiatum. The sequence continues at coordinate 74,175,133 of OZ020191.1, read as the reverse complement.
ATATGTCTCAATATTTCCACTCATGGCGAGTCTTTAAAAAATTGTTACTACTTTGGAAGTAAAAAAGCATTAAAACCTTTTAAATACAAAATAAAAAGTTATAAGCGATAGAAATTTTGTTAAAAAATCCAGCACCTAACTTCGAATGTTGACCGATTTATTTTATAAATACCAATAAACTATTAACGTTTTCCCCATACAAGAGAGCATATTTCGCGTAATAGGACCCTAATGATAAAATAATGGCGGTTTTTTTATAACGCAATCCAAACTCATGGCATTTCTTTCAACTTTTCTCTCTTTCCTCTCTTCATAACCCAACACATAGAGAGTTATACGATTATTAAAATTAAAACAAGAAAAGAATATAATAACGGCGATCTAAACAATGTTGCCAGTTTTAGAGGGCTTCTTATAATACGTAAGGCATACTGGGCTGGCTAAAATCGGTGTCATATATTAAGTACATATACTGCTAAAGTCAATCTCCCCCTACTGGCAAGTCGTTTGAACTAAAGGTACATGTTTTGAGATATTGTATCGATTTTATGAAGCCCCACAAAATTTTCGGAAAATCGCGTGGTAGTATATATATGGCATGGTTGTGCTTAATACATGCTAATTTTTTAAGAAGCCCGAATCGGGCTTCCTAAAACCACTGTGGGCTTCCTAGTATCTGCAGAACATGGCATTTTTGGCTTCTTAAAGGTGGTTTATATGTATATATATATATATATATATATATATATATATATATATATATATATATATATATATATATATATATATATATATATATATAGTATATATATATATATACAGTGACCGGCAAAAAGTTCGCAACATATGGGAAAAATTTTTATTAGGTGAGTATTGGAAAAACTTTTCCGGGGGATCGGTTCTGCATGTCCGATAACCTAAAAATCGATTTTGATATACGTCACGTGACCACTGGTATAGCGTCAAATTAAAAAAAAAATTGTTAATTTACAAAAAGTGAGGTTAGTTGACGAGATATCAAAAAAAGTTATTTGAAAAAATTGCTTAGAATTAAATTCTAGGTCATTGTGCAAAATTTTAAGATTTTATTTAAAAAAATTGGAAAACTCAATTTTTTTTAAATATTTTTTTATCGATTTACAAATTTCCAGTTTTTTTCGTTTAGATAGCTTGGCTAATGTAAAGCCCATGTATCTGGATGAAAATAAACGAATGTAGTAGTTTTTTCTACAATTGACAGGACAAAATTAAAAAAAACAGGGTTTCGCCGGACGCTAGCTGTTGCAATGATTTGTATCTAGCAGCAGTGTCAAAATTTTAGAGACATTTCAATGAGATTACATTGAGAAAACCTTAATCGTCTTAAATATATCTGAAGTTCGACTTTTTGTAAAGTTAAGGGGAGTAAAATAGATAATAAACAAAAAATTACCTGTTTATTTAATCGAAATTTCATAAACGAAAACCAATGTAAGAAAAACTTAAAAGTAGTCAAATTCTGTACTAACAACATAAAAAATCATTGTTTTTCCTTGGGTGCACAAAATTTAAAACTCAGTATGACCACCATTTCTCTCCATACATACCATTGTTCTCGAGCGCAACTCTCGATTAACATTTCGGAGCATTTTACGATTTATTTGCAATACGCAATTTCTAATGACATTCTCTAAATTTTGTATATTCCTAAAGGGTCGATGTTTGTACACAGAGTTCTTTAGGTATCCCCACATAAAGAAATCTAACGGAGTCAGATCTGGTGATCTCGCAGGCCACAGCGAGCATTGCAACAGCGAGCGTCCGGCGAACACCTATTTTTTCGATTTTGTCCTGTCAATTGTAGAATTGTAGATCTGACTCCGTTAGATTTTTTTATGTGGGGATACCTAAAGAACCCTGTGTACAAACATCGACCCTTTAGGAATATACAAAATTTAGAGAATGTCATTATAAATTGTGTATTGCAAATAAATCGTAAAATGCTCCGAAATGTTAATCGAGAGTTGCGCTCGAGAACAACAGTATGTATGGAGAGAAATGGTGGTCATACTGAGTTTTAAATTTTGTGCACCCAAGGAAAAACAATGATTTTTTGTGTTGTTAGTACAGAATTTGACTACTTTTAAGTTTTTCTTACATTGGTTTTCGTTTATAAAATTTCGATTAAATAAACAGGTAATTTTTTGTTTATTATCTATTTTAATCCCCTTAACTTTACAAAAAGTCGAACTTCAGATATATTTAAGACGATTAAGGTTTTCTCAATGTAATCTCATTGAAATGTCTCTAAAATTTTGACACTGCTGCTAGATACAAATCATTGCAACAGCTAGCATCCGGCGAAACCCTGTTTTTTTTAATTTTGTCCTGTCAATTGTAGAAAAAACTACTACATTCGTTCATTTTCATCCAGATATATGGGCTTTACATTAGCCAAGCTATCTAAACGAAAAAAACCGGAAATTTGTAAATCGATAAAAAAATATTTAAAAAAAATTGAGTTTTCCAATTTTTTTAAATAGAATCTTAAAATTTTGCACAAGGACCTAGAATTTAATTCTAAGCAATTTTTTCAAATAACTTTTTTTGATATCTCGTCAACTAACCTCACTTTTTGTAAATTAACAATTTTTTTTTTAATTTGACGCTATACCAATGGTCACGTGACGTATGTCAAAATCGATTTTTAGGTTATCAGACATGCAGAACCGATCCCCTGGGAAAGTTTTTCCGATACTCTCCTAATAAAAATTTTTCCCATATGTTGCGAACTTTTTGCCGGTCACTGTATATATACATATATATATATATATATATATATATATATATATATATATATATATATATATATATATATATATATGGTATGTTTTATACAGAGTAATGAAAATTCTGAAGAAGCTTCGGAATTATATTTCCAAAGGTAAGTAAGCTATTATGGCTATGAAAATCTCTATTATCGTTATAACTTTGTGCTTGTTAGATATCCAGAAAGAAGGCAACCTTTTTTGAGATATTTGCTCGTTTAAAAGCAAATTTAGTTGAGCACGGATCATTTGTTCACCCGCGTCCAAAAACATACAACAAAGAGAACAGGGAAAGAAAAGAGATAGATGTTTTGGGATATATAGAAGCAACACATTCGTCCTCATGTAGAAAAATTGAGAAGGAAATTGGTGTGCCAAAAGTGACGCTCAGAGGATCTTTGAGAAATATAAGTATTATCCATACAAATTTAATATAGTCCAACATTTGCATCCTGGCGATGCCGAGCGCCGGACACTGTTTTGCCAGTGGTATTTGCAGCAAATTGATGCTAAAACGATTTATTTGGGAGACTTGTTATCTGGTCAGACGAATGTTTTTTTCAAGTGCGGGCATTTTTAATCGTACTAGGAACTGGTATACAGAAAATCAGCAATTAATGTTTGAAATGGCACAACAAGGACGCTTTGGAGTTGGGATGTCATGTTTTATTTTGATCAGACATATAGTTTATAGAATTTTTGAAGGAAGTCTTACAGCACGTAGGTAGGTACATAGAAATCCTTGAGGAAGTTATTCCAGAACGGCTCGAAAATATTCCATTAGCCCAATATAATGCTGCTTACCTACAGCAAGATGGTGCCCCAAGTCATAACTCTGGGCTCATAAGGGCATTTCTTGATAATAACTTTCCTCAGAGATGGATAGGTACCAACGGACCTGTTAGATGGCCTCGACGATCTCCAGATCTTTCACTTTTAGATTTTTTTATGGGGCTATATACAAAATGAAATATATAAAACACGATATGACAGCATAGCAGAACTTCGAGAGGCAATTCATTTAGCCTTTCGAAATCTGCGATGGAGACCAATGGTTCTTTTTAATGCTATTCAAAGAATTAAAAAGATGTGCCAATTTTGCATTAGAGAAAATGGTAGTCATTTTCAACATCACCTTTAAACATTTGTTTTTACTTTTTCTTAATAATGTTATTTTTTTGTGTTTGTAATATTGTTACTTTATGCTACAAAACGGTTGTTACAAACTTACTGTTATAAAAAAACTCTATAGGTACCTATTTTTGAAAATGTTATGCTTTTATAAAAAGATACCTCTATACAAGCTATCCAATTCTTTGTTAGTAATATGTAACTTTCAATTGTTTATTATTGTTGTTATTAGAGACCGCCTTTCAGGCTCGGTCTCTATACCCCCTGCTTGGTCAGAAAAATGTGTGTATGTATGTATGTGCGTGCGTGCGTGCGTATGTTGTCGTCCGTTTCGACATTTTCACCTTTTCAATTTTTTTTCTCGAAAACGGTTATAGAGGCGGCAACCAAATTTTCTGGGTTAATAGAGGGATAGTGCGGCTAGCTTCGGTAAAAAATTCAGTTATACAGGGTGTTCCGTTTCGGAGTTATTAAACGTCAAAGTCGAAATTTCAGCGATTTCCGTTGAAATCGATTACAGGTCGCAAAAGTGAATTAAATCGATTTAAATTTTCAGAGGTTGTAGAAGACCGGGGGGTTCCGAACCCTATTGAAACTGGCGGTATTCGGAAAATGGGAAGTAATTTTTTTGAATTTTTTTATGTCGAAAAATGCCCTTTGTAGACCCCAATTTGGCACCGAATAAGTCGAAACCGGAACATCGGACAGAAAAACGTATTTGAACATAAAACTAAAGAATCTCAAATACTTTCTTTTTGCAATACATTTACCTATACCTAAAACGACTGGAAATTGGAAAAATTTGGGAAAAACTGGATATTACGAATTTTCATGCAAATCTTTGACGGTTTTGAATTTTTTGGGGGGTCAAAATGGATCCAAATCGAAATCCCATGAGCCTTATCGGAAAGAGCTCGCCGAAATACGTTACAAACGTATTTTTTAGTTCTTTTATTCCTAATAGGAAAGGAGCAATTGATAATTAAATTTCGATTTTTTACGATTTTTTTTCATGACATCTCTACATTTGAATCACTCTGTATCTTTTCCTATCTAATTTCTTGCAACTTTTTCAACGCTATCCCTTGGGGATATAATCAGGCTTTAAAACAAATCCCGAATGGGTGATCCAGGGCCGCATTTAGGGGGTAAAAACTCATTTTTTCGGTTTTTTTCAACCAAAATTCATCTTTAAAAGGCATTATTATATATTATTTCTCTTATTTAACGATTCTTTTTTGGTTTATTTTCTTCCCTGATCATCTAAGAACACTCCTAACTAATTAAAACTCCATATTTTTTCGTTAAAGTTATAAATAAATACCTTTTTTTGCATCGCTGCAGGAAAAATTTTAAAAAGTACATATATAAAAGCCGTGCCTTGAAAAAAAACAAATGAAACTGACCCTCTTTACATCGAAATTAAAATATGACCTGTCAAAATGTCATGAAAATAACAGTTTTCGTAGCGATATTGGAAGCTTCCTGGACCGATTTCGGCTTGAAATATACATGGCAAAGGTAAAACGGACTTTATATTTTTAGTTAAAATACGTTTCATTGGACGATTTAAGCATTAAATACGAATTTTTTTAATTTTTCTCAGACCATGCAAATGCATGTCAAAATCAGTTTCATACGGAGAAATGACATGTATTAAAATATGAAGGGTCGAAATGTCGCAAAAAGTCAGTTTTCCTTGCGAGATTTTAGGGTTTCTGAACCGTTTTCGACTTGAAAAATACCGGGCAACGCCTCTATAGACCTTCCCGTGTGGATTTCGGAACATATAATTTGAAGAATTAGTCATTAAATACCAATTTTAACAATTTTTCGATGACGCGGCGAAGCATCATAGAAAGGCCATTCCATGAGGTAGTATACGGGGTAAATCACAATGACGGGTCTGATTTAAATTTTGCTTAGATTTGCTATTAATTGAGAACGGATTATTCGATTGAAAAGAGTGATGTGGCAATCGAAAGGGGAGGAAGTAAGCTATTTTATTTGAAAATAATTTCGACATTTCGTTGGCATGACGACGAAAAATTTGCTATTTCCGATATTTATTGAGTTAGACAGCTGAAATTTGATATATGGGAAGAATTCGGTCAATCATTCAAAATTATATGTGTAAATTTTGATTCGCATGGTCTCTATAGCAACGATTAAGGATAAAGTTGACAATTTCTAACTCACGTACGGCTAATCTGATTGAAACGAGTGAGGTGGCAATCGAAAGGGAACGAAGTAAGCTACTTTTTTATGTGAAAATAATTTTGACATTTCGTTGCCATGACGACGAACAGTTTGCTATTTCCATTATTTATTGAGTTTTAGAGTTGAAATTTGATATCTGGGTAGAATTCGGTCAATCATTCAAAAATATTTTTATAAATTTTGATTCCGATGATTACCATAGCAACGATTGAGCATAAAGTTGATCATTTTTAACTCGCGAACGGCTTATCTGATTGAAACCAGTAAAGTGACGATCGAAATGTTAGAAAGTACACTACTTTTTTATGTGAAAATAATTTTGACATTTCGTTGCCGGGACGATGAACAATTTGCTATTTTCGTTATTTATTGAGTTGGAAAGTTGAAAACTGATATCTCGGAAGAATTCGGTCACTCATTCAAAAATATATCTGGAAAAATCGATTCCCATGGTTGGCATAGCAACGATTAAGGATAAAGTTGACAATTTATAACTCGCGGACGCCTTCTGCGATTGGAACGAGTGATGTGGCAATCGAAAGGGATGGAAGTAAACTACTTTTTTATTTGAAAATAATTTCGATTTTTGGTAGTCATGACGACGATCAATTTGATTTCTCCGTTATTTATTGAGTTGCAGAGTAGAAATTTCGCGTCTAAGTAGAATTCGGTCAATCATGGAAAAATATTTTCGCAATTTTCAATTTTGATGATTGCCATAGCAACGATTAGGGGTAAAGTTAACAACTTACAACTCGCGAACGGCTTCTTAGATTGAAAGAAGCGACGTTCATAATATGTATGCACAATTTTTTTCCATAGAGACATCAGTGGCGTGCCCGAAGGGCTCGCCACCAATCTTCATCCAGCTCGACCATTTCAGGAAGATGATGTTATCTAATGTATGGTTCAAAGCCGATCGAAAGATGACAAGTTTAATTTAGTAGGGTTTCAGCGAAATCGTACATATTGTATTTATATGTAATATGTGTTTGTATGTATATAGCGATACGGTTACGAAGGGCGGTCTATTCTGCATCATCAGTCCGTAGGAGTGTGATATCTTCCTTAATACATGGCCTAGAAACACGAACTTTTCAGGGCATGACAATGATGATATTACCGACCTTATAGAGCCCCCTCGGGGGGCGATTAGGCGGTCTATCCGTACTAGTAAGAGACCGCCCGTTCCGGGACGGTCTCTATACCCCCTGCTTGGTCAGAAAAATGTGTGTATGTATGTATGTGCGTGCGTGCGTGCGTATGTTGTCGTCCGTTTCGACATTTTCACATTTTCAATTTTTTTTCTCGAAAACGGTTAGAGGGAGGGCAACCAAATTTTCTGGGTTAATAGAGGGATAGTGCGGCTAGCTTCGGTAAAAAATTCAGTTATACAGGGTGTTCCGTTTCGGAGATATAAAACGTCAAAGTCGAAATTTCAGCGATTTCCGTTGAAATCGATTACAGGTCGCAAAACTTAACTAAATCGATTTAAATTTTCAGAGGTTGTAGAAGACCGGGGTGTTCCGAACCCTATTGAAATTGGCGATATTCGGAAAATGGGAAGTAATTTTTTTGAATTTTTTTATGTCGAAAAATGCCCTTTGTAGACCCCACTTTGGCACTGAATAAGTCGAAACCGAAACTTCGGACAGAAAAACGTATTTGAACATAAAACTAAAGAATCTCAAATACTTTCTTTTTCTAATATATTTACCTATACCTAAAACGACTGGAAATTGGAAAAATTTGGGAAAATCTGGAAATTACGAATTTTCATGCAAATTTTTGACGGTTTTGAATTTTTTGGGGGGTCAAAATGGATCCAAATCGAAATTCCATGTGCCCTATCGGAAAGAGCTCGCCGAAATACGTTAGAAACGTATTTTTTAGTTCTTTTATTTCTAATAGGAAAGGAGAAATCGATAATTAAATTTCGATTTTTTACGATTTTTTTTCATGACATCTCTACATTTGAATCACTCTGTATCTTTTCCTATCTAATTTCTTCTAACTTTTTCAACGCTATCCGTTGGGGATATAATCAGGCTTTAAAATGAATCCCGAATGGGTGATCCAGGGCCTGATTTAGGGGGTAAAAATTCATTTTTTCTGTTTTTTTCCATCAAAATTCATATTTAAAAGGCATTATTATATATTATTTCTCTTATTTAACGATTCTTTTTTGGTTTATTTTATTCCCTGATCATCTAAGAACACTCCTAACTAATTAAAACTCCATATTTTTTCGTTAAAGTTATAAATAAATACCTTTTTTTGCATCGCTGCAGGAAAAATTTTAAAAAGTGCATATATAAAAGCCATGCCTTGACAAAACAATTGAACGGACCCTCTTTACATCGAAATTAAAAAATATGACCTGTCAAAATGTCATGAAAATAACAGTTTTTGTAGCGATATTGGAAGCTTCCTGAACCGATTTCGGCTTGAAATATACATGGCAAAGGTAAAATGGTCTTTATATTTTTAATAGCGGTACATTTCATTGGACGATTTGAGCATTAAATACCAATTTCATTAATTTTGCTGAGGTCCTGCAAAGGCATTTAAAAATCAATTTCTATACGGGGAAATTTATTCATTTAATTATAATGTATGAAATGTCACAATTTGGCTAAAATGTCAGCATTTTGATGCGAGATTGGAAGGACTCCGGACCAACTTCGGCCTCGAATTTACCGGGCAATGCATTTAGGGACCTTATACTTTCGGTAGAAAGACATTTCATTTCATATTATACCGATTAAATACCATTTTAATCGATTTTCCTATGACGCTACAAAGCATCATTGAAGATTCTAATATGAAGCTCAGTGGCATCGAAAAAATCCCAAAATATGCATTTTATTTTCTAACCATGAGCGTGTATACTTTTGGGGCAATGTATTAATTATTATTGAATAATTTTAATTTAATTTTAGGGAAATGACTTGATTCGGATCGTTTTAAAGTAACCAGAACGATTCTAAAATACATTTTATACCTTCCGGCATGTGTATGATTGTATATATGTCTACAGGGTGTCCGAAAAGTCTTTGTATGCGCAAATATCTTTGTCATTAGAGCGAAGAAAAACTTAAATGAGTCTTATTTCAAGGAAATCGTAAATTTTTCCTTCCTTTGTGTGGTTGTTTATATGTTGGTACACAACAGAATGTCCAAAAAGTCTTTGTATGGGGAAATATCTTTGCCAAATTTAATTTTAGGGAAATGAATTGACTCCCTTTTAAAGTAACCTGAACGATTCGAAAGTACATTTTATACCTTTCGGCATGTGGGTGATTCTGTATATGCCTACAGGGTGTCCGAAAAGCCTTTATATGCGCAAATAACTTTGTCATAAGTACGAAAATAAAATTAATAGGGTCGGTTTTCAAGAAAATCGAAAATATTTAAATTACCATGTGTCGTGTTGTGTTGTGTTTTTATGTATGTATACAGGGTGTCCGAAAAGTCTTTGAATGGGCAAATACCTTTGCCTTTCGTACAAATAGTAACTCGATGGTCGGATTTAAAGCAAATCGTAGGTATATATTTGCATTTCTATGTGTACGGATTTATATGTTTGTATACAGGGTGTTGGAAAAGTCTTAGTTTGGAATGGGCAAATACTCCTATTAGTACTTAGATAAACATTATTAGGTCGAATTTCAAGTAAATCGAATATATTTGTATTAATATGTGTTTATGCTTGTACGTGTGTATACAGGGTGTCCGAAAAGTCTTATTATTTGCAACTCCTTTTATTAGGACCAAAATAAACTTAATTAAGGCGGATTTCAAGAAAATTGTCTATATTTGTATTACTATGTGTTTATGCTTGTGCGTGTGTATACAGGGTGTCCGAAAAGTCTTATTATTTGCAACTCCTTTTATTAGGACCAAAATAAACTTAATTAAGGCGGATTTCAAGAAAATCGTCTAAATTTGTATTACTATGTGTTTATGATTGTACGTGTGTATACAGGGTGCAACTCCTTTTATTAGGACCTAAATAAACTTAATTAAGGCGGATTTCAAGAAAATCGTCTATATTTGTATTACTATGTGTTTATGCTTGTACGTGTGTATACAGGGTGTCCGAAAAGTCTTAGTATTTGCAACTCATTTTAATACGACCAAAATAAACGTAATTAAGGCGGATTTCAAGAAAATCGTCTATATTCCTATTTAAACGTGTGAGTGTTAGATTGAATGTATACAGGGTGTCCAAAAATTCTTGGAATGGGCAAATACTCCTATTAGTACTTAGATAAACTTTATTAGGTCGAATTTCAAGCAAATCAAATATATTTGTATTAATATGTGTTTATGTTTGTATGTATGTATACAGGGTGTCCGAAAAGTATTTTTGTTGGCAAAAATAGTTTCTACGTGTAGGTGTTTGTATGTATGTAGCGATGGGGTCACGAAGGGCGGTCTATTCTCCATCATCAGTCCGAAGGAGTGTGATATCTTCCTTAATACTTGGCCTAGAAACACGAAATTTTCAGGGCATGACAATGATATTACCGACCTTATAGAGCCCCCTCGGGGGGCGATTAGGCGGTCTATCCGTACTAGTTATAGAGCGCCAACAGCGCTCTATATACCGACCCGTCCGTGAGGAAAATGTTCGCCGGTTGACAAATCGTGTTTTTCGACAATCTCAATTTTTTTTCTCCGAGATGGTTAGAAGTGGAACGTTCAAATTTTTTGGGTTAATAGAGGGATAGTGTGACTAGCTTCGGTAAAAAATTCAGTTACACAGGGTGTTCCGTTTCGGAGTTATTAAACGTCAAAGTCGAAATTTCCGCGAATTCCTATGAAATCGATTACAGGTCGCAAAACTAAATTAAATCGATTTAAATTTTCTGAGGTTGTAGAGGACCGGGAGCTTCAGAACCCTATTGAAACTGGCGGTATTCGGAAAATGGGAAGTAATTTTTTTGAATTTTTTATGTCGAAAAATGCTGTTTGTAGACCCCACTTTGGCACTGAATAAGTCGAAGCCGGAGCCTCGGATAGAAAAACGTATTTGAACATAAAACTAACGAATCTCAAATACTTTCTTTTTGCAATACATTTACCTATACCTAAAACGACTGGAAATTGGAAAAATTTGGGAAAAACTGGAAATTACGAATTTTCATGCAAATCTTTGACGGTTGTCAATTTTTTTGGGGGTCAAAATGGATCCAAATCGAAATCCCATGTACCTTATCGGAAAGACCTCGCCGAACTACGTTGTAAACGTATTTTTTGGTTCCTTCATTCTTAATAGGAAAGGAGCAATCGATAATTAAATTTAGATTTTTTACGATTTTTTTTTCATGACATCTCTACATTCGAAACACTCTGTATCTTTTCCTATCTAATTTCTTCCAACTTTTTCAACGCTATCCCCTGGTGATATAATCAGGCTTTAAAATGAATCCCGAATGGGTGATCCAGGGCCTGATTTAGGGGGTAAAAACTCATTTTTTCTGTTTTTTTCCATCAAAATTCATCTTTAAATGGCATTATTATGTATTATTTCTCTTATTTAACAGCTCTTTTTTGGTTTATTTTCTTCCTACATCATCTGAGAACACTCCACACTAATTAAAATTCCATATTTTTTCGTTAAAGTTATAAATAAATACCTTTTTTTGCATCGGTGCAGGAAAAATTTTAAAAAGTGCATATATAAAAGCCGTGCCTTGAAAAAACAATTGAATGGACCCTCTTTACATCGAAATTAAAAAAATATGACCTGTCAAAATGTCATGAAAATAACAGTTTTTGTAGCGATATTGGAAGCTTCCTGGACCGATTTCGGCTTGAAATATACATGGCAAAGGTAAAACGGAGTTTATATTTTTATTTACAATACATTTCATTGGACGATTTAAGCATTAAATACGAATTTTTTTAATTTTTCTCAGACCATGCAAATGCATGTCAAAATCAGTTTTATACGGAAAAACGTATTAAAATATGTGTCTAAATGTCGCAAAAATGCCAGTTTTCCTTGGGAGATTGGAAGCAGTCTGGACCAACTTCGGCTTGAAATTTACCTGGCAAGGGAATTAGGGACCTTATACTTTCGGTAGAAAGACATTTCATTGGATAAATTTGGCTTTAAATGCAAATTTTATCGATTTTCCGATGACGCTACAAGACATCATTGAAGATTCTAATATTGCGCTCAGTGGCATCGAAATATTTGTTATAAAGTTATAATATCCAAAAATATGCATTTATTCCGAAGCATAAGCGTGTATACCTTTGGGGCAATATATTAATTATTATTAAATCATTTTAATTTAATTTTAGGGAAATGAATTGATTCGGATCGTTTTAAAGTAACCAGAACAATTCGAAAATACATTTTATATCTTCCAGCATGTGCGTGATTGTATATATGTCTACAGGGTGTCCGAAAAGTACAAAAGTTTGTATTGGCAAATACCTTTGCTATTTGTACAAATATAAACTTAATTTTCGGATTTAAAGCAAATCGTATTTATTTCCATTTATATGTGTACTGATTTACATATATGTCTGTATACAGGCTGCCCAAAAAGTCTTGGTTGGAGCAAATACTCCTAGTAGTCCAGGATAAATGTAATTAAACCGAATTTCAGGCAAACCGATTATATTTGTTTTTATTTGTGTTGTATATACGTATACAGGGTGTCCGAAAAGTCTTAGTAAGGGCAAATACTTCTACTAGTAGGTACCAAGATAAATTTAATTAGGTGGGATTTTACGTAAAGCGACTATATTCCTATTTAAACGTGTGGGTCTTAGTGTGAATGTATACAGGGTGTCCAAAAATCTTGGTATGGTCTTTGAATGGGCAAATACCTTTGCCTTTTGTACAAATAGTAACTCAATTGTCGGATTTAAAGCAAATCGTAGGTATATATTTGCATTTCTATGTGTACGGATTTATACGTTTGTATACAGGGTGTCCTAAAAGCCTTAGAATGGGCAAATAATTCTACTAGTGCCAAGATAAACTTAACTAATTAATATTTTAAGTACATCGACTATATTTGTTTTTATTTGTGTTGTATATACGTATACAGGGTGTCCGAAAAGTCTTAGTATGGGCTAATACTTCTACTAGTAGGTACCAAGATAAATTTAATTAGGTGGGATTTTACGTAAAACGACTATATTCCTATTTAAACGTGTGGGTCTTAGTGTGAATGTATACAGGGTGTCCAAAAATCTTGGTATGGGCAAATACTCCTATTATTACTTAGATAAACTTTATTAGGTCGGATTTCACGCAAATCGAATATTATATTTGTATTAATATGTGTTTATGTTTGTATGTATGTATACAGGGTGTCCGAAAAGACTTGGTATGGGCAAATACTTCTACTAGTACCGAGATAAACCTACTTAATTCGGATTTTAAGTAAATCGACTATATTCCTCTTTAAACGTGTGGGTGTTAGTTTGAATGTATACAGGGTGTCCAAAAAGTCTTGGTATGGGCAAATACTCCTATTATTACTTAGATAAACTTTATTAGGTTGGATTTCAAGCAAATCGAATATATTTGTATTAATATGTGTTTATCTTCGTATGTATGTATACAGGGTGTCCGAAAAGTCGTGGTATGGGCAAATACTTCTGTAGTACCGAGATAAACCTACTTAATTCGGATTTTAAGTAAATCGACTATATTCCTATTTAAACGTGTGGGTGTTAGTTTGAATGTATACAGGGTGTCCGAAAAGTCTTGGTATGGGCAAATACTCCTATTATTACTTAGATAAACTTTATTAGGTCGGATTTTACGCAAATCGAATATATTTGTATTAATATGTGTTTATCTTTGTATGTATGTATACAGGGTGTCCGAAAAGTCTTGGTATGGGCAAATACTTCTACTAGTACCGACATAAACCTACTTAATTCGGATTTTCAGTAAATCGACTATATTCCTATTTAAACGTGTGGGTGTTAGTGTGAATGTATACAGGGTGTCCAAAAAGTCTTGGTATGGGCAAATTCTCCTATTATTACTTAGATAAACTTTATTAGGTCGAATTTCACGCAAATCGAATACATTTGAATAATATGTGTTTATGTTTGTATGTATGTATACAGGGTGCCCGAAAAGTGTTTTGTTGGCAAAATAGTTTCTACGTGTGGTGTTTGTATGTGTGTAGCGAAACGGTTATGAGGGGCGGTCTATTCTGCATCATCAGTCCGAAGGAGTGTGATATCTTCCTTAATACATGAAACACGAAACTTTCAGGGCATGACAATGATGATATTACCGACATTATGGAGCTCCTTTTCAGTGCATGACAATGATGATATTACCTACTTTATAGAGCCCCCTCGGGGGGCGATTAGGCGGTCTACGCATACTAGTTATAGACCGCCCGCCGAGCGGTCTATATACCGAGCCGTTGGTCAGAAAAATGTGTGTATGTATGTATGTATGTATGTATGTATGTATGTATGTATGGCCGTATGTCGGTTGTCCGTTTCGACATTTTCACCTTTTCAATTTTTTTTCTCGAAAATGGTTAGAGGGGTAGCAACCAAATTTTCTGGGTTAATAGAGGGATAGTGCGACTAGCTTCGGTAAAAAATTCAGTTATACCGGGTGTTCCGTTTCGGAGTTATTAAACGCCAAAGTCGAAATTTCAGCGATTTCCTATGGGATCGATTACAGGTCGCAAAACTTAATTAAATCGATTTAAATTTTTATAGGTTGTAGAGGTCAGGGAGCTTCAGAACCCTATTGAAACTGGCGGTATTCCGAAAATGGGAAGTAATTGTTTTGAATTTTTTTATGTCGAAAAATGCCCTTTGTAGACCCCATTTTGGCACTGAATAAGTCGAAGCCGGAGCCTCGGACAGAAAAACGTATTTGAACATAAAACTAAAGAATCTCAAATACTTTCTTTTTGCAATACATTTACCTATACCTAAAACGACTGGAAATTGGAAAAATTTGAGAAAAACTGGAAATTACGTTTTTTCATGAAATTTTTTGACGGAATTTAAGTTTTTGGGGGTCAAAATGGATTCAAATCGAAATTCCATGTGCCCTATCGGAAAGAGCTCGCCGAAATACGTTAGAAACGTATTTTTTAGTTCCTTTATTCCTAATAGGAAAGGAGCAATCGGTAATTAAATTTCGATTTTTTACGATTTTTTTTCTTGACATCTCTACATTCGAATCACTCTGTATCTTTTCCTATCTAATTTCTTCCAACTTTTTGAACGCTATCCCTTGGGGATATAATCAGGCTTTAAAATGAATCCCGAATGGGTGATCCAGGGCCTGATTTAAGGGGTAAAAACACATTTTTTCTGTTTTTTTCCATCAAAATTCATCTTTAAATGGCGTTATTATGTATTATTTCTCTTATTTAACAGCTCTTTTTTGGTTTATTTTCTTCCGTCAGCATCTGAGAACACTGCTAACTAATTAAAACTCCATATTTTTGTGTTAAAGTTATAAATAAATAGGTTTTCTTCCTTCGGCGCAGGAAAAATTTTAAAAACCGCGAATGTTAAACCATGCCGTGAAAAAAAACAATTGAACTGGTGACGCTTAATTATTATAATGTATGAAATGTCAAAATTTGGCTAAAATGTCAGCATTTTGATGCGAAATAGGAACGACTCTGGACCAACTTCGGATCCAAATTTACCGGGCAAGGGATTTAGGGACCTTATACTTTATGTAGAAAGACATTTCATTTGATAAATTTGGCTTTAAAAACCAATTTTATCGATTTTCCGATGACGCTACAAGACATCATTGAAGATTCTAATATTGCCCTCAGTGGCATCGAAATATTTGTTATAAAGTTATAATATCCAAAAATATGCATTTTAATTCATAAGCGTGTATACCTTTGGGGCAATATATTAATATTATTAAATCATTTTAATTTAATTTTAGGGATATGAATTGATTCGGATCGTTTTAAAGTAACCAGAACAATTCGAAAATACATTTTATATCTTCCAGCATGTGCGTGATTGTATATATGTCTACAGGGTGTCCGAAAAGTACAAAAGTTTGTATGGGCAAATACCTTTGCTATTTGTACAAATATAAACTTAATTTTCGGATCTAAAGCAAATCGTATATATTTCCAGTTATATGTGTACGGATTTACATATGTATGTCTGTATACAGGATGTCCAAAAAATTCTTGGTTGGAGCAAATACTCCTAGTAGCACCAGGATAAATGTAATTAAACCGAATTTCAGGCAAACCGATTATATTTGTTTTTATTTGTGTTGTATATACGTATACAGGGTGTCCGAAAAGTCTTAGTAAGGGCAAATACTTCTACTAGTAGGTAGGTACCAAGATAAATTTAATTAGGTGGGATTTTACGTAAAACGACTATATTCCTATTTAAACGTGTGGGTCTTAGTGTGAATGTATACAGGGTGTCCAAAAATCTTGGTATGGTCTTTGAATGGGCAAATACCTTTGCCTTTTGTACAAATAGTAACTCAATTGTCGGATTTAAAGCAAATCGTATATTTGCATTTCTATGTGTACGGATTTATATGTTTGTATACAGGGTGTCCTAAAAGTCTTAGTATGGGCAAATACTTCTACTAGTGCCAAGATAAACTTAACTAATTAATATTTTAAGTACATCGACCATATTTGTTTTTATTTGTGTTGTATATACGTATACAGGGTGTCCGAAAAGTCTTAGTATGGGCAAATACTTCTACTAGTAGGTACCAATAAATTTAATTAGGTGGGATTTTACGTAAAACGACTATATTCCTATTTAAACCTGTGGGTCTTAGTGTGAATGTATACAGGGTGTCCAAAAATCTTGGTACACCGGTCAACACGATTTTTGAGTCTGGATAGCCCATGTTTTATTCTAATTGTTTTTTCATTTTTCAATAAGAAAATAATTATTTTTTTCGGAAAATTTTGATTTTGTGATCAGGACATCGCTACAATGAAATTTGAGAAACAATAGTAACTTTAAATTTTTTAAATTTTTCTCTGTATTTCTATTTATTAAAATAAGCTTCGTAGGCCTCACACAACTTTAAATTAGTAATGAGAGAAAACCTTTTCTCTCTTGTTTTAATAAATTCACCACAGACATAACAAAATGAGTCTGGAGGATGTTTACAACCTTTAGGCGCCATAGATGCTACTAAATAATCAGACAAAATAAACAAGTCGTGCAGTCACAGACAATCAAGCTCATGCTACCGATTGACCAACAGACCAACCGCATATACGGAACGTAGTGGGGGTATACGGTTCCCTCTATTCCGGTTTTAGCATCATTTTTTCTTTCGAAATATCGTGATTGTAATAATACAATCAAACTTTAGATCGTAAAACCAGCTATTTCCTTTGTTTTTGGTGCTGTAGAACAAGAAAACAAAGGTCTTAACCCAGACTCAGAAAAAAAATTATTTTTTGTTGAACGGTGGTATGGGCAAATACTCCTATTAGTACTTAGATAAACTTTATTAGGTCGGATTTCACGCAAATCGAATATATTTGTATTAATATGTGTTTATGTTTGTGTGTGTATACAGGGTGTCCGAAAAGACTTGGTATGGGCAAATACTTCTACTAGTACCGAGATAAACCTACTTAATTCGGATTTTAAGTAAATCGACTATATTCCTATTTAAACGTGTGGGTGTTAGTTTGAATGTATACAGGGTGTCCAAAAAGTCTTGGTATGGGCAAATACTCCTATTATTACTTAGATAAACTTTATTAGGTCGGATTTCACGCAAATCGAATATATTTGTATTAATATGTGTTTACCTTTGTATGTATGTATACAGGGTGTCCGAAAAGTCTTGGTATGGGCAAATACTTCTAGTAGTACCGAGATAAACCTACTTAATTCGGATTTCAAGTAAATCGACTATATTCCTATTTAAACGTGTGGGTGTTAGTTTGAATGTATACAGGGTGTCCGAAAAGTCTTGGTATGGGCAAATTCTCCTATTATTACTTAGATAAACTTTATTAAGTCGGATTTCACGCAAATCGAATACATTTGTATTAATATGTCTTTATGTTTGTATGTATGTATACAGGATGTCCGAAAAGTGTTTTGTTGGCAAAAATAGTTTCTACATGTGGTGTTTGTATGTGTGTAGCGACACGGTTATGAAGGGCGGTCTATTCTGCATCATCAGTCCGAAGGAGTGTGATATCTTCCTTAATACATGATCTAGAAACACGAAACTTTCAGGGCATGACAATGATGATATTACCGACTTTATAGAGCCCCCTCGGGGGGCGATTAGGCGGCCTACGCAATCTAGTTATAGACCGCCAACAGCGGTCTATATACCTAGCTGTCAGTCAGAAAAATGTATGTCCGTTGACAAATCGTGTTTTTCGACAATCTCGATTTTTTTTCTCCGAGATGGTTGCAAGTGAAACGTTCACATTTGCTGGGTTAATAGAGGGATAGTGCGTCTAGTTTCGATAAAAAATTCAGTTATACAGGGTGTTCCGTTTCGGAGTTATTAAACGCCAAAGTCGAAATTTCCGCGAATTCCTATGGGATCGATTACAGGTCGCAAAACTTAATTAAATCGATTTAAATTTTCAGAGGTTGTAGAGGACCGGGAGCTTCAGAACCCTATTGAAACTGGCGATATTCGGAAAATGGGAAGTAATTCTTTTGAATTTTTTTAGGTCGAAAAATGCCGTTTGCAGACCCCTTTTTGGCACCAAATAACTCGGTCGCCGGAACGTCGGACAGAAAAACGGATTTGAACATAAAACTAAAACATCTCAAATACTTTCTTTTTGCAATACATTTACCTATACCTAAAACGACTGAAAATTGGAAAAATTTGGGAAAAACTGGAAATTACGAATTTTCATGCAAATCTTTGACGGTTTTGAATTTTTTGGGGGGTCAAAATGGATTCAAATCGAAATCCCATGTACCTTATCGGAAAGACCTCGCCGAACTACGTTATAAACGTATTTTTTTGTTCCTTCATTCTTAATAGGAAAGGAGCAATCGATAATTAAATTTAGATTTTTTACGATTTTTTTTCATGACATCTCTACATTTGAATCACTCTGTATCTTTTCCTATCTAAATTCTTCCAACTTTTTCAACGCTATCCCTTGGGGATATAATCAGGCTTTAAAATGAATCCCGAACGGGTGATCCAGGGCCTGATTTAGGGGGTAAAAACTCATTTTTTCTGTTTTTTTCCATCAAAATTCATCTTTAAATGGCATTATTATGTATTATTTCTCTTATTTAACAGCTCTTTTTTGGTTTATTTTCTTCCTACATCATCTGAGAACACTCCACACTAATTAAAATTACATATTTTTTCGTTGAAGTTATAAATAAAAAGCTCTTTTAGCATCGGTGCAGGAAAAATTTTAAAAAATGCATATATTAATAGTCTGCCTTGGAAAATCAGTTGAAGCAGCCTATCTTTACGTCGAAATTAAAAAATATGACCTGTCAGAATTATGCAAAAATGTCAATATTTTTAGTGATTTTGGAAAGATCCTGGGCCCATTTAGGCTTGGAATATACATGGAAAAGACAGAATGGACTTTATATTTTTAATTATGGTGCATTTCATAGGGCGATTTAAGCACTAAATACCAATTTTTTTTATCTTTCTGAGACCCTGCAAATGGATTTAAAAATCAGTTTATACGGATAAATGTATTATAATATGAAGTGTCGAAATGTCGCAAAAATGCCAGTTTTTCTTGTGAAATTTTAGGGCTTTTGAACCGTTTTGGGCTTGAAAAATACCGGGCAACGCCTCTACAGACCTTCCGGTGTGGATTACGGAACATATAACTTGAAGAATTGGGCATTCAGAACCATTTTTAACTATTTTTCGATGACGGTGCAAAGCTGCATAGAATGGTTTTATTCCATTAGTTAGTGTACGGGGTAAATCACAATGACTGGTCTGATTTAAAATTTGCTTAGGTTTGTTATTATTTGAGAACGGCTTATCTGATTAAATCGAGTGAGGTGGCAATCGAAAGGGAAGGAATTAAGCAATTTTCTTATTTCAAAATAATTTCGACATTTCGTTGGCATGACGACGAACAACTAGCTATTTTCGTTAATTTTTGAGTTGGACAGTTGAAAGTTGATATATGGGAAGAATTCGGTCAATTATTCAAAATTCTATATGTAAAATTTTGATTCGCGTGGTTTCTATAGCAACGATTAAGGATAAAGTTGCCAATTTCTAACTCACGCACGGCTGATCTGATTGAAACGAGTGAGGTGGCAATCGATTGGCAAGGAAGTAAGCTACTTTTTTATGTGAAAATAATTTTGACATTTCGTTGCCGTGACGACGAATAATTTGCTATTCCCGGTATTTATTGAGTTGGAGATTGGAAATTTGATATATGGGAAGAATTCGGTCAATCATTTAAAATTATATGTGTAAATTTTGATTCGCGTGGTTTCCATAGCAACAATTAATGATAAAGTTGACAATTTCTAACTCACGCACGGCTTATCTGATTGAAACGAGTGAGGTGGCAATCGAAAGGGAAGGGAGTAAGCTACTTTGTTATGTAAAAATAATTTTGATTTTCCGTTGCCGTGACGACGAATTATTTGCGATTTCCGTAATGTATTGAGTTGGATAGTTGAAATTTGATATCTGGAAAAATTCGGTCAATCGTTCACAAATATATCTGTAAAAATCGATTCCCATGGTTTCTATAGCAACGATTAAGGATAAAGTTGACAATTTCTAACTCACGCACGGCTTATCTGATTGAAACGACTGAAGTGGCAATCGAAAGGGAAGGAAGTAAGCTAATTTTTAATTTGAAAATAATTTTGATTTTCCGCTGCCGTGACGACGAATAATTTGCTATTTCCGTAATGTATTGATTTGGATAGTTGTGTACTATGTGTCGTGTTTGTTGTGTTTGTATGTATGTATAGTACAGGGTGTCCGAAAAGTCTTTGTATGGACAAATACCTTTGCTATTTGTACAAATATAAACTTAATTGTCGGATTTAAAGCAAATCGTATACATTTGCATTTCTATGTGTTCGGAGGTATATGTCTGTATACAAGCTGTCCAAAAAGTCATTGTTGGAGCAAATACTCCTAGTAGTACCAGGATAAATGTAATTAAACCGGATTTCATGCAAAATCGATTATATTTGTTTTTATATGTGTTGTATATACGTATACAGGTTGTTCGAAAAGTCTTGGTATGGGCAAATACTTCTACTAGTACCGAAATAAACCTAATTAATTCGGATTTTAAGTAAATCGATTATATTCCTATTTAAACGTGTGGATGTTAGTTTGAATGTATACAGGGTGTCCGAAAAGTCTTGGTATGGTTCCTATTATTACTTAGATAAACTTTATTAGGTCGGATTTCACGCAAATCGAATACATTTGTATTAATATGTGTTTATGTTTGTATGTATGTATACAGTGTGTCCGAAAAGTTTTTCATTGGCAAAAATAGTTTCTACGTGTAGGCGTTTTTATGTATGTAGCGATACGGTTACGAAGGGCGGTCTATTCTCCATCATCAGTCCGAAGGAGTGTGATATCTTCCTTAATATATGGCCTAGAAACACGAAATTTTCAGGGCATGACACTGATGATATTACCGACCTTATAGAGCCCCCTCGGGGGGCGATTAGGGGGTCTATGCACCCTAGTTCATGGCATACTATTAAATTATGCTTTTAATTTTAGAAAATTGCCATTTATTTGCGTGTTTCTGAGAAAAAGTGCATACTATTATATATTTTTGAAAAGGTAAAAAAAAACAAATTTTATAGTCTATAAATATACAGGGTGTTCCATTTATAAAAACATAAGTTTGGTTTATAACTCAAAAACCGTAAATATGTAACAAAAATTATCTACACCACTGCATTCTACGGAAAAAAATCTATAAGAATGTTATTTTAACTTTTCGATAAATTGAAGGATAACGGAGATACGAGGGGGTCCCAAAATGCAACATTTTCAAAAATGCCCTGTATCTTAAAAACTAAAAGGGCTATGAAAATTTTGTTAACGGCATCTTTAGTTTTACGAAAAAGTAGCACACTGTCACGAAAACCGCAACTTTCTATCTATAAAAATAACGGAGATATCGAGCAAAAGTACCCAAAATGGGACACCCTGTACACATCACGTCATCCACATGAAATGCATGATGTAAAAAACCCATTCAGTTGCTGTTCACATACTTTAGCGGAAAAGTCTGGTTCTTGATCGGTTGGCAACATAATGCAAACTGTTTGAAGTCTTGTGTATATATTCTAAATCTTAACATGTATGTATTCTTTTATACGATCAACCTATCCCCACAAAATTATATCACATTAAAAGTCAGGGTCATGTTTTAATCTTAACGAACTCGACCGTTAGCCCTACGAAATCATAACCTTGAACGAGTGTGAAGGACAGTAAGAATCGGTGGTCGACCGTTTGCCCTACGAAGTCATAACCTTGAACGAGTGTGAAGGACAGTAAGAATCGGTGGGAGCAGAATGTCTAGTGGGGGAAATAGACAAGCATAAAAGCGGGCTGCTTGCGAGAAGTTCTTCAGTGTAAAGCACACATCTTCACCTAACGCGTTTAAGTTGACAGTGAAAGTGAAAGTAAACAAGTTACAAGATGGCTAGCCAACTAAGTGAATTAATCGGAAACCAAACCCAAGAGTTTATCGGCGAACAGGACGAGTTGCAGTTCCTGACACCAGATGCTTTTAAAGAATATCTTGGGACGACTGAGGTGCAACTACAAGAAATAGAGTTTCCGGAGGATGGTATGGACGCATTGTTGGACCAGGTCGTCGACCACCAGATAGCGGCACAAGATGCGGTGGCCCAAGAGTTGGACCAAGTTGTCTACCACCAGGTGGCAGTGCAGGTTGTGGAGGAAGCACCAAAAATCGTCATCATCAGCGACGTGGTGGTGAATCTAGCTGCACCCACCACAACATCGGCGCTGAAAAGGCTCTTGACAGCTCCAACAGATAAAGGCGCTTTAAGAAAGAAAAGGAAAGTGTCAGGAGCCTCAACCGGCAACCAGTTGGGCGCAGCCTGAGCAAGTTGTGGCTTCCCCGTCGCCTGTTGCGAGCCGAAGGAAGAAAATGTCGACGAGGAAGAACGTTGCGGCCATTGTCACGGAAGCGGTGCCGACGAGGAAGAACGTTGCGGCCATTGTCACGGAAGCGGTGTCGACGAGGAAGAACTTTGCGGCCATTGTCACGGAAGCGGTTGCGGAAGTTAACGTGAACCCCGAGCAGGAGCAATTCCCTGATAGGATAAAAGACCTATCAGGTGAATATCGTGTGATGTTGTCGGGGTTGTATGGTGCGCGACCAATTAAGAAAGCGTGTAATGGAGCATGACGCCGAAGTGGACAATTGTGAGCGCCTCGTTACGGAACTTCAGAGGCGGCTGCAAGAGGTGCAAAATGAACTTAAAAATTTAAAAAGTGCAGCCGCCCAAAGTAAAAAAGACTTGGAGATACTAAATGAATATTGTATATAATATTTATTTGTACATACAGTATTCATTTAGTATCATTTAGTGAAGTAAAATAAGTTTATTTGTAATTTTGTATATAATTTAATTGTAATTAGACTGTACTCAGTAGATTTAAGTAAAAAAAAATGTGTGTGTAATTTTTTTTCTTTGAATAAACGATTATTTCAAAATATTCTGGTTTTTTTTTATAATAAATAAGATCCTTTTCTACCGAACAACAGTGAACGGCAATCAACGCTAAACACATCGAGTTCAAAATTTAGGCATAAAACACAGTTAGTTTAAAATTAGGAAAATAGTTGAGTTAATACATCTTTTAAAAATCGTAACGACTAGTGGTTACTTCCACAGTATTAATTAAATTATTGTATTATTTTTGAAGTCGTTTCCACACCAGCTTAGTTATGTTTTTATCCACAAACATAACAGGAGCTAGACTTCACCGGCGCGTTATAATTGTATACGTGCTTTCCCCGGTAGGCCTATATGCACGAGTCCTTAAAAGGACTAATACGGTTGGTGGCCTTCTTGTTGCCTCCTCTCCAGCACGCTTCGTGGTGCTGGACGGTACTTTGGCTGCGGTACCGTAGGAGGCTTTATTGCCGGCGGGCGCTCTTCGTCTTCATCAGATGATATTACTACAGCAAGATCATCTGATGGAGGCGCGCCACCAACCCGTAGGTCTGCCGGCGTAATAGTGACACAACCAGTACACTTTTTGTCTTTAAGAGTGTACTGTTGACAGTCTGGGCATTCTTCATACCCCTTAACCGAAAACGGTTTCACAACGCCTCTTGGCTTTTCCATTGCTGTCGAATGAATGATGCTCCTCTCGAAGCGAGCTGGGTTTTATGCTAAAAAGTAGTGGAGGGGTTAATGGTGGGGTTAGGTGACTGCTACCAAGATATGATAGAACTAAGAGATGAAAGACTTGAACGCACACAGCACAAGTGCCACAATCAGCCTAACGGGTGTTTATACATGCAAAGATATACGAAAAACAAATATATAAAAATTAGTTTTTCGAAGGCCTAAAATTGCACCAAAGACCCCGAAAAATCCAGGGGTGGCCATTTCGTGCGCCACGGCGTCGGCGGCGCATTTGTCGCTTCGCGACGGCTCGGCTGCGCCTCAGGCGCCGCCTCCGCCGCGCCCGGGACCCGCTGGCCCGACTCTGCCGCGGAAAAACCGCGGCGGGGGTTTGGGGGCCCCCGCCGCCCCCGAAAGGCCCCCGAAAAAAAAAACAATCAAGTTGTAAAGTTCACATTAGTTTGGACCCGCGCAAAACGGAGCAAACCCAAGCTCCTGGCGAGGCGAGGAGAAGAACAGTTTGTAAAAAGCATGTTAGTTTGGACCTCGGCAAAACTGATATTTCTCCGATCTGTACAGACTTTTAACATGTGGTCAACTTTTTAAATCAACACGCTTACCACCGCTTTTTATAGAAGTTCACTAGAAGCTTAGAGGAAATTTAAAAAAAACATGAATACTACATAATTCTGTCTTTATTGGGGACACGAACAAATATATGTTTAAAATTATGGGATCATGTAATTAAAGTATCATCTAAATAAAAATAGTGACTAAGCGATGGTATAGTTAAAGTTGTTTCGGGACATCTTTCTCTAACTTTCCAATGTTACTCCCATGCGCTTTACTCAGCTCACTATCTATGTATTGTTTCATTTGTTGTATAATTTCATTTATTCTATAATGGATGTGTCCTTCAAGATATTTTTTTGCAGTATCAATAATAATAAATGAAGACTCTTTCACAGCTTTGTTCGTCTCCTGGACACATTGAGCAAGGTGCACATCAACATAATTTCGTGTAATCCCGTCTTCTCCTTCTAATGGTTCTCCTAAATTACATAATCTTTTTCGATTAATATCATAATTTCCGTCCGGTGTAAGCTTAAACCCTATTCCTGAAGGACCGCGAAGGATAGACTTGGTGTCATTAAATTTTCTTTTGCGACCAAACTTATCAATAGTGTTTACATTCGACATTATGAATATAGACTGACATAAAGTCATCACCTCAGGTTTTAATATATACAAATTTCTTTCGTAAATGTGTGTAAGTAAAGTATTACATTGTTCAAATATTATGGGGCTTTACACGCTCTTTTAATGCATACTACTGCCATAATCATTAGTTTTCAGTATATACTTCTCATAAAAGTATGTGTATTGTGGTGGGGGAAAGAGTTTAAATTACGGGTGATGCTTAGATATTTTTTCATTTCTATTTCTATCATGGAACAAGAAAGACTCCCCAGCCGCGGTTCCTCTATATGGAGCGAGGAAACTTATGGGCGACCACCGAGTAGCGCTTCTTGTTGGCCACGGTCGACGGCCAACAATTCTTGCCTATATCCGCAAGCGGTGAAGGCACCGTGGAACCGGATTCCACATCTTCTTGGGAGCCGACAGATGCCGACGATGAATTTAGCGGTCCCGCAGACTCCACTTCTTGGTGAGATTTTGAGAACGATGTCAGTGACGGTCCAGCGGACTCAACTACCTCTTAATACACCCTCCCCCAACCCCGACAAAAACAGCCCTTTTCGGGGCTACAGAATTTTTTTAATAAAGTACCGTGTTTTCACAAACACGAACTTGACAATAATTTTTTAAATGATAATGTATATCATTACAAATGTAGTTCTGGCTTGTAAGATTTTAAGATATTTTCCCTAAAATATAAAATTTCTTAAAAATAAGGATGGGTGCCCCTCCTCGCACTCATCTGTGTTTAGCAACCATTGAAATCTAAACTCCTATTACTCATTTTTAAGAATGGCTCACCCTATTCGCATACACATATTTTCTGTGTCTAGTTACATGGATAAAATAAAAACATAAAAAACAATTTCATTTTTATATTTTATTGTGGGCCCCTAAATTTTGCCTAATACATCTAAATTGTAATACATAAAACAAAAATTTAAAACTAAAAGACAGATCTGTTTGTAACTTAACCATTTAAAACATTGTATGTAAAATAGGAGTCGTGAATTATATTATTAATGCATACACTTTAGTGTCTTTTGGAAATTTATTGTCACGTGTTTCAAACTCTATTTTCACATCTACCGTAGAGGACTTCACTGCTTCTGGCTGATGACTACAATCAATTACAAAAATTGGGTTTTCCAAATATTCGGACAAATCCATCATGGGGTCGTTTATTTCACGTCCGTAATAACTGCTTTGAAAATTTTCATAATTATAATACGCCCCGGCATACAGCTTTTTAGAAAAATCCAAATTCCATTTTTCATATGGAAATACCGTAGAAGTTAGAAAAAGTCTAATGTCACTTATGTTGGCATTAGTAAACTTGGTGGCATCCTTTTCCCGCTTATCATAATTGCTGTTACTTTGGAAACCGATAATGACATAACGGGGTTTTTCCAAGCTCGTGCTAGTTCTCAAAGCACACACATCTGAGGAAGTTTCTCGCCGAGCAGGTAGTTCATAAAGGTCCCAATTCCGATAAGCCATTTGAATATTTGCGTTATTTCCACTTTTATTAATTCGAGACATAATTTTTAACTTTTGGCGATCATCAGGAATAATTTGCCGTATTTTCCATTCGATCTTATTTATATTTATGTCTGCATCTGTGTCACCAATATACGAATTTCTAAATGTACGGGCAATGATTAAAATCAGCTCCTGTTTAACATTGAAAATACCCTTGTTATAATCTTCGGCAAATCCCATTAAATATTTTAGTGATAATTTTCCTGAAAGGCGTGTGACTTGTGGGATCTAGGATATCTTGCTTTTCTTCGTTTAGACCCCAACCACATGTTAAGAGAGCCTTTGAATGTGAAGAGCCAAATGAAGTCGTTGTTTTTAAAGCTGTAGTAATACCTGGTTTTCGGACAACTGCCACATGTTCACCACCCATCTCGTATCTGATTTCATCAAATAGAAACGCGAGAGCATTATTGGAGAGTCGACACTTTTTAGTAATATCTTTAGGTGTAAAACTTCCTTCAATGTAAATGTATCTGTCACATATGTCTAAAATTATATCTTGAAATTGAACGGAGATACGGATTTCATCTGAATTTTTAAAGGTTGGAGAGCCATACGGTTTATAGGTGTGTTCTTGCAAACTTACGATAGAGTTGTCCAGAATAGGTTCAGTAAAAACCTCGATTTTATCACTGGCAGTCATCATGGTTTATGCTTTCTAATTTTTAGCCCAATGGATTTTAAAAACTCTAAATCCCTTGGAGAGAGATGTTGTTGGCGATGATGTGTTTCCGATCGGAGGTGCGGAGAACGAATGACGTGTCTTTGGGTAACTGGTATATTTTTATGTTCTTTTACAGATTGATGCATCGAAGAAAGCATATTTAAGTGGCGATTAAAACGAAAACCCATAATTAGGCTATTTTCTTCAATTCAAGTTTGATGATGATTTTCTCTCCTCTAAAGTCAATCAAGTCACCGTTGTCGTCCAAGATACGTAGAGTGATGTTGTCTATGAACTGACGACCGCTAGGCTGTATCGGAATATAAATAATATTTTGTGGTTCTTTCGATAATTTATATCCTGGTTCAACATCTATATCAAATTCAAATAATATATGACATTCTTGTGAGTTTAGGTATGCTCCAGATGTAATATTACAATCGATTCTCACAATGCGCACATTCATAATATTGACTAGAAGTTTGGATTCATGCTTCTGGCCACTTTTCAGTACGACACTTCCAAATCCCAACATTTCCCCAATGCTATTTTCTCTAGTAAAGTCAATAATTAATTTGGATTTTATTTCACACTTCATTGTACTATTATTAGCAGTCAGTGAAAACATATTTTCGTCCACATTGTTTAAAGTTTTTTTTAAAGCAGCAATCATCGTGTTTTCAATGTCGCCAATTTCGTATGCTCCTGGAGGGATTCTTGTTATTGTATAAACTGCTTTATCATTTATCTTGTAAGCAAAACAATTGTTAGTTTCAGTAATGTTAAAAATAGAATTATAAGTATAGAATCCCACAAGCGCCAACCCGTTTTGGTTTGACTGATTCAATTCAATAGGTGGATAGAAGTCGGAGCTTAAGACGCTGGATCGTCCTGTTAGTGTGAATGTGTACGACATGACTGACAACAGTGTATACTTGCTGATATTCTTATGGCTTTTTACCGATATTTAAACAATCAAAACTTGAAAATCTTTTAACCCGCTGTAATGAGTTTGTACTGTTTTCAGCACGAATATTTATATCACTTTACAGTAACAACAAAAGAGTCTTCTAACTGCTGGCCCATCGGCATCATCTTCACCCAAATTATTGCTAATATAGTGTTCGGTACAATACTTCAATATATCAATGTCGTTTTTGAGGTGTTCTGGCAACTTTTCCCATACAATTGCGATATCATTCGGTGCACAAGCAATCATTACTTCTTTAGGCATGTTTTGTAACTCTTCCCTAGTCATTTTTAATAATCCACCACGATCGGAGAATGCTTTAAGAGATAAGTGCATCTTTTTATAATTGTCACGATCCATCTGTGGGGTCATTTCTATTTAGTTTAATGCGTAGAGAGAAACTTCAAGCACAAATGCCCACACCACACTGTTCCAAATTTCTGTTGACGGTCGTATGTATAGTAAATATTCTGTGCTGCCTCAGAACCAGTTTTTAAATATTGTATTAATTCCAAAGGTGGGGTTAAACCGCCGAAGCTATCGTAGTAAGTTACATCTGAATTAACCTTTTTATATGCTACCCAGTGAGTCCCTATTCCCTTTATACTGTCCAAATTAATTATTGCTGCTTCGTGTTGTCGCGGACCGCGTGCTGGCAGAGAGAGCATCTCTCATAAATACGCCTCTGAAATGTGGAATTTTCATTAGCAAAGCTTACTTTTCCAGATCAGTATTGGATAGAGGTCGTTTGGGTAGCAAATTAATTAGTTTTTTTGTTTATTGTTGCTCATAAATAATCCTAAACCCGATCTATATGGTTTTAGGAACAAACCATTTCCTTTCCAATTTAAACTTAATGAGCCCCCTGTTTTCTGTACATTTGCGTTTTTTATTGTTTTTATAGCTCGCACTATTCCAGCTGCCCCACCTGCTAGAGACCCTTAATGCGAACAAACCTGCAAATGTCGGTATTAACGGCAGCAACCCACCCACTTTGGGTATAGGTATTATTCTAGGCGTACGAATTTTTCGTTTTCCACCAACATTTTTCACTGATTTTCGAGCGGCCGCCAATGCCACTTTAGAAGCTTTAATAACATGCTTTTCAATAAATTTTTTACCTCCAGCTTTTAATAATTCTGCACGAATGGGTACTCTAATAGATGATCCAAAAGAAACTTTTTTTACACGTTTATCGTGTTTCGGTCTAGCTTTCCTTGGTTTTCCCCTGACTGTTTTTTTTTATTGAAACATGTGATACGCCCATCCCAAATCGCTGTTTCGTTTTCATTATATCAGTTACTAACCAAGCAGCAGCTTTTTCACTTAAACTTGCTTCTTTCGATTTAACTCTTTCCCAAGCACGTTGTTCAAGTTCGTTATCGGCTTGATGTCGCGCACTTAAGTTCTTGTTATTTAGATACGACAAATCGTGTTTCTTGCAGGCTGCGTCTAAAGAATTAATTCCTTGATCGCCTCTTGCTACACGTTTTAAAATTTTTGTACCAGGTCCACAAAACTGGGAGCCGGGTATACGAAACTCGAAAGGAAGCTTATTAATAATCGAATTCACTAAACCGCTTCCAGTCTTCTTCAAAATACGGGACCGTCCACTTCGTTTGGTGGGTGACATTTAACTGAGAAGTAACACCAACAGTCAATTATAAAATAGTAACTTCTATTGTATGTAAAATGCGAATTGTTAAGCTTAAAGAGAAACTTGATATCGACAACTTGGATGAAAAAGTTGGATCCGGACATGCGCACCATGTCATAAGACGACATGGTCCTTTACTACCATTATCAATTCGTGGACTAGTAATAGGACCATCAAATTGTGGAAAAACAAATGTTATGATTTCTCTGCTGACTCATCCTTTAGGACTGCGTTTTGAAAATGTTTACATATTCCAAATCATTGTATCAGCCAAAATATGAATATTTAAGGAGCATTTTGTCACCGATTAAAGGGTTAGGCTACTATACTTTTAGCGATGCATCAAACATTGTAGAACCTTCAGATGCCAAACCAAATTCAGTTTTTATTTTTGATGACGTTATGTGTGAAAAGCAGGATTTGATACGTTCATATTTTAGCATGGGACGTCATAAAAACATCGATTTTTTTATTTAGCGCAAACGTATTTTAGAGTTCCGAAGCAACTAGTACGTGATAACGCTAATTTAATTATTATGTTTAAACAGGATGAGATGAATTTACGCCACATATATTCTTATCATGTTTCACCAGATGTTTCATTTCAGAAATTTCAAGAAATGTGTTCTAAATGCAGGGACAACAAATATTGTTTTTTAGTCATTGACAAAGATAGTGACCTAAATGCTGGAAGATATCGTAAAGGATTTGATAGCTATATATTTCTGTAATGACACCGGAAACACCTCATTTTGTTTTTGAACGATACCCCGTTAACATCATGGATACAAACATTGATTTAAAACGGAAACTGATGGAAGCTACAGATGCTGTAAGAAAAAAATTTAGACAGATAAAAGCAAACCAAGCCCAAAATAAATTTGAATTGGAGAAATTTTACGAGCCGGTTACAAAACCTCTGACATCTATATCGAAAGTGGTAAAGCAAAAAGCAGACAATGTAAAACAAGAACCTGAAATAAAATCGCAGCCGTTTATTAGCACCAAATTAAAAGAACCATCAGAAACGTTCGATTTCAATTTTCCACAGAGTTATTTTCATACATCTACACCTGAAACGCAAAGAGATGAACTCGCAAGAAAAACTCTAATGGACACAACAGATACTGAAAGAGAGGAACCAATATATGAAACACCATCTTCATCAAGAAAATCGATTGAGCAATTGGACTATATAACATCCCATTCAGCTACGACAAAATTTCATCAATCGCTGGATAAATCATCACACAAAAAAATCTCTTCGTATTTAGGCGGATTGAAACGGTATCCATCTCAGTATGATACCATTTATGGGGTACGTTTCGGTTCCAAATCAGATAAGAAAAAGATGTTTGTTAGCAATTCAGAAGTACGTTTTCACGAAGGAAAAGTAGCAATATTTAAAAATGATCGCAGTGTCGCCATATTTCAGGACACCAAGGATCTTTACGACTTACTTTTTCTAAAGAATCCACCAGTAATAAATAATGAGGAAAGAATAAGCAAAAAAATACTTCAATTTAGAGCTAACAAATGCTGCCCATAAACACTATAATAAAAATCAAGAATTAACAGAGGCCCGCTGGCCAAAATATGTTCGTATAATAAAACCGTTAATAACAGGAACTAAATTGGGGGGTGCTATTCGAAAAAATACAGGTAACAAATTACCTGCAAAGAAACATGTCTCTTCCTGTACCAACTATGTTTACTGGAACAAGCCAAAGGAATTAAATAAAATAAATAAATAAATAAATAAGCTTTTATTTCGTAGACCAAAGTACATGGTATGGAAAACGTCGGTGGGTTGCCGCCAGAAACAACATGTTAATGGCTAGGCAACGCTGTTTTTTACCAAAAAGGAAAAGACAATATGACTTTAATAGTGTCCAATGTTATTCTCGAAATTGTCCATTTGCATGTAATCCTGTATGCTGTAGGGAACGCTGTTGATTAAGATTCGAGATATATTCTTTTTAAACAATTGTAAATTCATATTCCTTATTATAGACCGCCAACAGCGGTCTATATACCTAGCTGTGAGTGCTTATGTTCGTTGGTTGTCGTAGAATCCGGTATTTTCGCATTCTCAATT
The DNA here is from genome assembly GCA_963971165.1 of Philopedon plagiatum. NCBI lineage: Eukaryota > Metazoa > Arthropoda > Insecta > Coleoptera > Curculionidae > Philopedon > Philopedon plagiatum. Next base: position 74,142,487 of record OZ020191.1, on the reverse strand, counting down.
TTTTTTCTCGAAAACGGTTAGAGGGGGACCAATCGAATTTTCTGGGTTAATAGAGGGATAGTGCGTCTAGCTTCGGTAAAAAATTCAGCTATACAGGGTGTCGCGTTTCGGAGATATAAAACGTCAAAGTCGAAATTTCCGCGAATTCGTATGATACACGATACAGGTCGCAAAACTTAATTAAATCGATTTAAATTTTCGGAGGTTGTGGAGGACCGGGATATTCCGAACCCTATTGAAACTGGCGGTATTCGGAAAATGGGAAGTAATTTTTTTGAATTTTTTTAGGTCGAAAAAAGCAGTTTGCAGGCCCCTCTTTGGCACCAAATAACTCGGTCGCCGGAACGTCGGACAGAAAAACGGATTTGAACATAAAACTAAAGAATCTCAAATACTTTCTTTTTGCAATACATTTACCTATACCTAAAACGACTGGAAATTGGAAAAATTTGGGAATAACTGGAAATTACGAATTTTCATGCAAATTTTTGACGGTTTTGAATTTTTTGGGGGGTCAAAATGGATTCAAATCGAAATTCCAGGTACCCTATCGGAAAGACCTCGCCGAACTACGTTATAAACGTATTTTTTGGTTCCTTCATTCTTAATAGGAAAGGAGCAATCGATAATTAAATTTCGTTTTTTAAACATTTTTTTTCATGACATCTCTACATTCGAATCACTCTGTACCTTTTCCTATCTAATTTCTTCAAACTTTTTCAACGCTATCCCTTGGGGATATCATCAGGCTTTAAAATGAACCCAGAATGGATGATCTAGGACCGGATTTAGGGGGTAAAAGCTCATTTTTTCTGTTTTTTTCCATCAAAATTCATCTTTAAATGGCATTATTATGTATTATTTCTCTTATTTAACAGCTCTTTTTTGGTTTATTTTCTTCCTACATCATCTGAGAATTCTCCACACTAATTAAAATTACATATTTTTGAGTTAAAGTTATAAATAAAAAGCTCTTTTAGCATCGGTGCAGGAAAAATTTTAAAAAATGCATATATTAATAGTCTGCCTTGGAAAATCAGTTGAAGCAGCCTATCTTTACGTCGAAATTAAAAAATATGACCTGTCAGAATTATGTAAAAATGTCAATATTTTAGTGATTTTGGAAAGATCCTGGGCCCATTTCGGCTTGGAATATACATGGAAAAGACAGAATGGACTTTATATTTGTAATTACGGTGCATTTCATTGGACGATTTAAGCACTAAATCCAATTTTTTTTATCTTTCTGAGACCCTGCAAATGGATTTAAAAATCAGTTTATACGGAGAAATGTATTATAATATGAAGGGTCTAAATGTCGCCAAAATGCCAGTTTTTCTTGCGAGAATTTTAGGGTTTCTGGACTGTTTTGGGCTTGAAAAATACAGGGCAAGGCCTCTATAGACCTTCCCGTGTGAATTACGGAACATATAACTTGAAGAATTGGGCATTCAGAACCATTTTTAACAAAATATATAGGTGACGCTGCAAGGCATCATAGAATGGTTTTATCCCATTAGGTAGTATATGGGGTAAATCACAATGACGGGTCTGATTAAAAATTTGCTTAGGTTTGTTATTATTTGAGAACGGCTTATTCGATTAAATCGAGTGAGGTGGCAATCGAAAGGGAAGGAAGTAAGCAATTTTCTAATTTCAAAATTATTTCGACATTTCGTTGGCATGACGACGAACAACTAGCTATTTTCGTTAATTTTTGAGTTGGACAGTTGAAAGTTGATATATGGGAAGAATTCGGTCAATTATTCAAAATTCTATATGTAAAATTGTGATTCGCATGGTTTCTATAGCAACGATTAAGGATAAGGTTGCCAATTTCTAACTCACGCACGGCTGATCTGATTGAAACGAGTGAGGTGGCAATCGATTGGCAAGGAAGTAAGCTACTTTTTTATGTGAAAATAATTTTGATATTTCGTTGCCGTGACGACGAACAATTTGCTATTCCCGGTATTTATTGAGTTGGAGATTGGAAATTTGATATATGGGAAGAATTCGGTCAATCATTTAAAATTATATGTGTAATTTTGATTCGCGTGGTTTCTATAGCAACAATTAATGATAAAGTTGACAATTTCTAACTCACGCACGGCTTATCTGATTGAAACGAGTGAGGTGGCAATCGAAAGGGAAGGGAGTAAGCTACTTTTTTATGTGAAAATAATTTTGATTTTCCGTTGCCGTGACGACGAATAATTTGCTATTTCCGTAATGTATTGAGTTGGATAGTTGAAATTTGATATCTGGGAAGAATTCGGTCAATCATTCAAAAATATATCAGTAAAAATCGATTCCCATGGTTTCTATAGCAACGATTAAGGATAAAGTTGACAATTTCTAACTCACGCACGGCTTATCTGATTGAAACGACTGAAGTGGCAATCGAAAGGGAAGGAAGTAAGCTACTTTTTTATGTGAAAATAATTTTGATTTTCCGCTGCCGTGACGACGAATAATTGGCTATTTCCGTAATGTATTGAGTTGGATAGTTGAAATTTGATATCTGGGAATAATTCGGGCACTCATTCAAAAATATATCTGTAAAAATCGATTCCCATGGTTGGCATAGCAACGATTAAGGATAAAGTTGACAATTTCTAACTCACGCACGGCTTATCTGATTGAAACGACTGAAGTGGCAATCGAAAGGGAAGGAAGTAAGCTACTTTTTTATGTGAAAATAATTTTGATTTTCCGTTGCCGTGACGACGAATAATTTGCGATTTCCGTAAAGTATTGAGTTGGATAGTTGAAATTTGTTATCTGGAAAGAAATCGGTCAATCATTCAAAAATATATCTGTAAAAATCGATTCCCATGGTTTCTATAGCAACGATTAAGGATAAAGTTGACAATTTCTAACTCACGCACGGCTTATCTGATTGAAACGACTGAAGCGGCAATCGAAAGGGAAGGAAGTAAGCTACTTTTTTATGTGAAAATAATTTTGATTTTCCGTTGCCGTGACGACGAATAATTTGCTATTTTTGCGATTTCCGTAAATTATTGAGTTGGATAGTTGAAATTTGATATCTGGGAAGAATTCGGTCAATCATTCAAAAATATATCTGTAAAAATCGATTCCCATGGTTTCTATAGCAACGATTAAGGATAAAGTTGTACGGTTACGAAGGGCGGTCTATTCTCCATCATCAGTCCGAAGGAGTGTGATATCTTCCTTAATATATGGCCTAGCAACACGAAATTTTCAGGGTGATGACAATGATATTACCGACCTTATAGAGCCCCCTCGGGGGGGCGATTAGGCGGTCTATGCACCCTAGTTATAGAGCGCCAAAAGCGCTCTATATAACGCCCCGTCACTCAGAAAATGTGTGTCGGTTGCCGTAGAATCCGGTATTTTCCCATTCTCAATTTTTTTTCTCGAAACCTAAGCAATCGAATTTTCTGGGTTAATAGAGGGATAGTGCATCTACCTTCGATAAAAAATTCAGTTATACAGGGTGTTCCGCTTCGAAGTTATTAAACGCCAAAGTCGAAATTTTCGCGATTTCGTATGATACACGATACAGGTCGCAAAAGTTAATTAAATCGATTTAAATTTTCAGAGGTTGTAGAAGACCGGGGTGTTCCGAACCCTATTGAAATTGGCAGTATTCGGAAAATGGGAAGTAATTGTTTAGAATTTTTTTAGGTCGAAAAATGGCACTTGCAGACCCATATTCAATTCTACATTGCTCGAAAACGAAGCGTCGGACAGAAAAACGGATTTGAACATAAAACTAAAGAATCTCAAATACTTTCTTTTTGCAATACATTTACCTATACCTAAAACGACTGGAAATTGGAAAAATTTTGGAAAAATTGGAAATTACGATTTTTCATGCAAATTTTTGACGGTTGTCAATTTTTTTGGGGGTCAAAATGGATTCAAATCGAGATCCCATGTACCTTATCGGAAAGACCTCGCCGAACTACGTAATAAAAATATTTTTTGGTTCCTTTATTCTTAATAGGAAAGGAGCAATCGATTTTTTTTCATGACATCTCTACATTTGAATCACTCTGCATCTTTTCCTATCTAATTTCTTCTAACTTTTTCAACGCTATCCCGTGGGGATATAATCAGGCTTTAAAACAAATCCCGAATGGGTGATCCTGGACCGAATTTAGGGGGTAAAAACTCATTTTTTCTGTTTTTTTCCATCAAAATTCATCTTTAAATGGCATTTTTATGTATTATTTCTCTTATTTAACAGCTCTTTTTTGGTTTATTTTCTTCCTACATCATCTGAGAACTCTCCACACTAATTAAAATTCCATATTTTTTCGTTAAAGTTATAAGTAAATACCTTTTTTCGCATCGCTGCAGGAAAAATTTTAAAAAATACATATATTACAGCCTTGCCTTGAAAAAACAATTGAATGGACCCTCTTTACATCGAAATAAAAATATGACCTGTCAAAATGTCATGAAAATAACAGTTTTTGTAGCGATATTGGAAGCTTCCTGGACCGATTTCGGCTTGAAATATACATGCCCAAGGTAAAACGGACTTTATATTTTTAGTTACAATACATTTCATTGGACGATTTAAGCATTAAATACGAATTTTTTTAATTTTTCTCAGACCATGCAAATGCATGTCAAAATCAGCTTCATACGGAGAAATGTATTAAAATATGAAGGGTCGAAATGTCGCAAAAATGTCAGTTTTCCTTGCGAGATTTTATGGTTTCTGAACCGTTTTCGACTTGAAAAATACCGGGCAATGCCTCTATAGACCTTCCCGTGTGGATTTCGGAACATATAATTTGAAGAATTAGTCATTAAATACCAATTTTAACAATTTTTCGATGACGCGGCGAAGCATCATAGAAAGGCTATTCCATGAGGTAGTATACGGGGTAAATCACAATGACGGGTCTGATTTAAATTTTGCTTAGATTTGTTATTAATTGAGAACGGATTATTCGATTGAAAAGAGTGATGTGGCAATCGAAAGGGGAGGAAGTAAGCTATTTTATTTGAAAATAATTTCGACATTTCGTTGGCATGACGACGAAAAATTTGCTATTTCCGATATTTATTGAGTTAGAGAGCTGAAATTTGATGTATGGGAAGAATTCGGTCAATCATTCAAAATTATATTTGTAAATCTTGATTCGCATGGTTTCTATAGCAACGATTAAGGATAAAGTTGATAATTTCTAACTCACGTACGGCTGATCTGATTGAAACGAGTGAGGTGGCAATCGAAAGGGAACGAAGTAAGCTACTTTTTTATGTGAAAATAATTTTGACATTTCGTTGCCATGACGACGAACAGTTTGCTATTTCCATTATTTATTGAGTGTTAGAGTTGAAATTTGATATCTGGGTAGAATTCGGTCAATCATTCAAAAATATTTTTATAAATTTTGATTCCGATGATTACCATAGCAACGATTGAGCATAAAGTTGATCATTTTTAACTCGCGAACGGCTTATCTGATTGAAACCAGTAAAGTGGCGATCGAAATGTTAGAAAGTACACTACTTTTTTATGTGAAAATAATTTTGACATTTCGTTGCCGGGACGATGAACAATTTGCTATTTTCGTTATTTATTGAGTTGGAAAGTTGAAAACTGATATCTCGGAAGAATTCGGTCACTCATTCAAAAATATATCTGGAAAAATCGATTCCCATGGTTGGCATAGCAACGATTAAGGATAAAGTTGACAATTTACAACTCGCGGACGCCTTCTGCGATTGGAACGAGTGAGGTGGCTATCGAAAGGGATGGAAGTAAACTACTTTTTTATTTGAAAATAATGTCGATTTTTGGTAGTCATGACGACGATCAATTTGATTTCTCCGTTATTTATTGAGTTGCAGAGTAGAAATTTCTCATCTAAGTAGAATTCGGTCAATCATTGAAAAATATTTTTGCAATTTTCAATTTTAATGATTGCCATAGCAACGATTAGGGGTAAAGTTAACAACTTACAACTCGCGAACGGCTTCTTAGATTGAAAGAAGCGACGTTCATAATATGTATGCACAATTTTTTTCCATAGAGACATCAGTGGCGTGCCCGAAGGGCTCGCCACCAATCTTCATCCAGCTCGACCATTTCAGGAAGATGATGTTATCTAATGTATGGTTCAAAGCCGATCGAAAGATGACAAGTTTAATTTAGTAGGGTTTCAGCGAAATCGTACATATTGTATTTATATGTAATATGTGTTTGTATGTATATAGCGATACGGTTACGAAGGGCGCTCTATTCTGCATCATCAGTCCGTAGGAGTGTGATATCTTCCTTAATACATGGCCTAGAAACACGAAACTTTCAGGGCATGACAATGATGATATTACCGAACTTATAGAGCCCCCTCGGGGGGCGATTAGGCGCTCTATGCAATCTAGTTAGAGACCGCCTTTCAGGCTCGGTCTCTATACCCCCTGCTTGGTCAGAAAAATGTGTGTATGTATGGCCGTATGGCCGTATGTATGTTGTCATCCGTTTCGACATTTCCACCTTTTCAATTTTTTTTCTCGAAAACGGTTAGAGGGGGGGCAACCAAATTTTCTGGGTTAATAGAGGGATAGTGTGGCTAGCTTCGGTAAAAAATTCAGTTATACAGGGTGTTCCGTTTCGGAGATATAAAACGTCAAAGTCGAAATTTCAGCGATTTCCGTTGAAATCGGGTACAGGTCGCAAAAGTGAATTAAATCGATTTAAATTTTTGGAGGTTGTGGAGGACCGGGAGCTTCAGAACCCTATTGAAACTGGCGGTATTCGGAAAATGGGAAGTAATTTGTTTGAATTTTTTTATGTCGAAAAATGCTGTTTGTAGACCCCACTTTGGCACTGAATAAGTCGAAGCCGGAGCCTCGGACAGAAAAACGTATATGAACATAAAACTAAAGAATCTCAAATACTTTCTTTTTGCAATACATTTACCTATACCTAAAACGACTGGAAATTGGAAAAATTTGGGAAAAACTGGAAATTTTTCATGAAATTTTTTGACGGAATTTAATTTTTTGCGGGTCAAAATGGATTCAAATCGAAATTCCATGTGCCCTATCGGAAAGAGCTCGCCGAAATACGTTGGAAACGTATTTTTTGGTTCTTTTATTTCTAATAGGAAAGGAGAAATCGATAATTAAATTTCGATTTTTTACGATTTTTTTTCATGACATCTCTACATTTGAATCACTCTGCATCTTTTCCTATCTAATTTCTTCCAACTTTTTCAACGCTATCCCTTGGGGATATAATCAGGCTTTAAAATGAATCCCGAATGGGTGATCCAGGGCCTGATTTAGGAGGTAAAAACTCATTTTTTCTGTTTTTTTCCATCAAAATTCATATTTAAAAGGTATTATTATATATTATTTCTCTTATTTAACGATTCTTTTTTGGTTTATTTTCTTCCCTGATCATCTAAGAACACTTCTAACTAATTAAAACTCCATATTTTTTCGTTAAAGTTATAAATAAATACCTTTTTTTGCATCGCTGCAGGAAAAATTTTAAAAAGTGCATATATAGAAGCCGTGCCTTGACAAAACAATTGAACGGACCCTCTTTACATCGAAATTAAAATATGACCTGTGAAAATGTCATGAAAATAACAGTTTTTGTAGCGATATTGGAAGCTTCCTGAACCGATTTCGGCTAGAAATATACATGGCAAAGGTAAAATGGTCTTTATATTTTTATTTACAATACATTTCATTGGACGATTTAAGCATTAAATACGAATTTTTTTAGTTTTTCTCAGACCATGCAAATGCATGTCAAAATCAGTTTCATACGGAGAAATGTATTAAAATATGAAGGGTCGAAATGTCGCAAAAATGTCAGTTTTCCTTGCGAGATTTTAGGGTTTCTGAACCGTTTTCGGCTTGACAAATACCGGGCAACGCCTCTATAGACATTCCCGTGTGAATTTCGGAACATAAAATTTGAAGAATTAGTCATTAAATACCAATTTTAATAATTTTTCGATGACGCGGCAAAACATCATAGAGAGGGTATTCCATTAGGTAGTATACGGTGTATATCACAATGACGGGTCAGATTTAAAATTGGAAATCTGTAAAAAAATTCTCCGAGATGTGGTTTAAATCATTCCGAGGTATTCTTAGATATTCATCTCATATAATAATCCCAGAAAGAATCACTTAATTAGAAATGTAGTATATAATAATGCCGGTTAAAAATAGGATTTGTTGGAAAAAATCAAAAAAGTTCAATTTTTGCCTTCTAAATAAGCTCCTGGATGACCGGTTTAGGATTCATTTTAAAGCTTGATTATCACTCTATAAGATAGCGTTTAATAAATTGTCAAAAATGTATGTAGAAAAAATACAGAGTGATTCAAATGTACCGATGTCGAGGGCAAAAAATCTAAACATCGAAATTAAATCGTCGATTGCTCTATTCCTATAAGGAACGAAGAAACTAAAAAATATGAAATCAACGTATTTCGATAAGCTCTTTCCGGCTAGGTGTATGGGATTTTGATTTGGATCCATTTTGACCACGAAAAAATTAAAAACCGTAAAAAATATGGGTCAAAAATCTAAATTTCCAGTTTTTCCAAAATTTATCCTATTTCTAGTCGTTTTAGGTATAGGTAAATGTATTGCAAAAAGAATGTATTTGATATTTTGAAGTTTTACGTTTGAATCCGTTTTTCTGTCCGACGTTTCGTTTTCGAGTTATTTAGTACCAAAGAGGGGTCTGCAAATGACATTTTCAACTTTAAAAAATTAAAACAAAAAATTACTTCCAATTTTTCTATCCTAACCAATATTAACAAAATTTTGTAACCTTAGGTCTTCTAACACCTTCGAAAATTTAAAACGGTTTAATCCACTATTGTGACGTTTATCCAATTTCAACCGAAATCGCGAAAATTTCGACTTTGACGTATATTTTTTTAACGGAACATCCTGTACATGTTAATTTTTTGCTAAAGCTTCTTCCATTATTCCTCTTCAAAATGAAGAAGTGTAGGAGTTTCGCTATTAATTATATAGGATAAAAAAAATCGCGAATCTGAGAACAATATTCTACATGCCATAGCAAACATACCATAGCAAGCGAAAAAGTATCGTCATAGAAAGTTTTACATTGTAAAAAAGAGCACGATTATTCAAAAATTTTGTCTAGGGCATACAGGGTGGCTTAAAAATTTAATTTTAAATTGTGACTTTTAGATTCTTGAGCCACCCTATATTGTTTTACATCAAGTTTTAATAACCATGCTCTTTATGTATAATTTTTCACATCTCAGGTGAAGCGGCCCAAAAAATTAACTTTTTTTCGCTAATTTCAAAACTGAATATTTCATCACTAAGATGATTGTAGAGTACCCAACTAGGCCAAGCAATAGAGCGATTTGTCGTGACATTAATCTTATTGGAAAACCGCCTGTGCCATCATCTGAAAGACGATCCGTAGATGATTCCTGTTATAAATCCAACTCTGAAATTTTTGCCATTAATTTGTTATAAACATTTTTAAGCAAAAACATGTGATTTTTTTAGTTTTTTGCTTATAAAATGGAAAGTAATGAAGCAATCTTAATGATGCCAATGGACGATTTATAGAGAATAAAAATACGAACAAAATGAGAGGTCGAGCGTCCCGAGAGGATAAGTAGCAACGGAGAAAATGCGGAAAAACCGGAAAATTAAGAGTTTTTGTTTTAAATTCATAAATCGGCCATTTTTTAACGCAGATGGCTCAAAATTTGGGAAAAAGTAGTAATTTATAGCTACTTTATGTGTGCAAAACCCCGACGCTGTCCGACGATTAGTTTTTCCACAATCGGCATTTTAATTTCTCAGCACACTATTTTGCAACAGGTCTGGATGCACTATGGATCGTCCTATTTTAATTATTGAAACGGATTTGAAAGCAAATCGTATATATTTGCATTTCTATGTGTACGGAAATATATGTCTGTATACAGGCTGTCCAATAAGTGTTGGTTTGAGCAAATACTCCTAGTTGTACCAGGATAAATGTAATTAAACCGGATTTCATGCAAATCGATTATATTTGTTTTTATATGTGTTGTATATACGTCCTATTATTACTTAGATAAACTTTAGTAGGTCGAATTTCACGCAAATCGAATACATTTGTATTATAGATATCACACTCCTACGGACTGATGATGCAGAATAGACCGCCCTTCGTAACCGTATCGCTATATACATACAAACACATATTACATATAAATACAATATGTACGATTTCGCTGAAACCCTACTAAATTAAACTTGTCATCTTTCGATCGGCTTTGAACCATACATTAGATAACATCATCTTCCTGAAATGGTCGAGCTGGATGAAGATTGGTGGCGAGCCTTTCGGGCACGCCACTGATGTCTCTATGGAAAAAAATTGTGCATACATATTATGAACATCGCTTCTTTCAATCTAAGAAGCCGTTCGCGAGTTGTAAGTTGTTAACTTTACCCCTAATCGTTGCTATGGCAATCATCAAAATTGAAAATTGCGAAAATATTTTTCCATGATTGACCGAATTCTACTTAGACGCGAAATTTCTACTCTGCAACTCAATAAATAACGGAGAAATCAAATTGATCGTCGTCATGACTACCAAAAATCGAAATTATTTTCAAATAAAAAAGTAGTTTACTTCCATCCCTTTCGATTGCCACATCACTCGTTCCAATCGCAGAAGGCGTCCGCGAGTTATAAATTGTCAACTTTATCCTTAATCGTTGCTATGCCAACCATGGGAATCGATTTTTCCAGATATATTTTTGAATGAGTGACCGAATTCTTCCGAGATATCAGTTTTCAACTTTCCAACTCAATAAATAACGAAAATAGCAAATTGTTCATCGTCCCGGCAACGAAATGTCAAAATTATTTTCACATAAAAAAGTAGTGTACTTTCTAACATTTCGATCGTCACTTTACTGGTTTCAATCAGATAAGCCGTTCGCGAGTTAAAAATGATCAACTTTATGCTCAATCGTTGCTATGGTAATCATCGGAATCAAAATTTATAAAAATATTTTTGAATGATTGACCGAATTCTACCCAGATATCAAATTTCAACTCTAAAACTCAATAAATAATGGAAATAGCAAACTGTTCGTCGTCATGGCAACGAAATGTCAAAATTATTTTCACATAAAAAATTAGCTTACTTCGTTCCCTTTCGATTGCCACCTCACTCGTTTCAATCAGATCAGCCGTATGTGAGTTAGAAATTGTCAACTTTATGCTTAATCGTTGCTATAGAAACCATGCGAATCAAAATTTACACATATAATTCTGAATGATTGACCGAATTCTTCCCATATATCAAATTTCAGCTCTCTAACTCAATAAATATCGGAAATAGCAAATTTTTCGTCGTCATGCCAACGAAATGTCGAAATTATTTTCAAATAAAATAGCTTACTTCCTCCCCTTTCGATTGCCACATCACTCTTTTCAATCGAATAATCCGTTCTCAATTAATAACAAATCTAAGCAAAATTTAAATCAGACCCGTCACTGTGATATACCCCGTATACTACCTCATGGAATAGCCTTTCTATGATGCTTCGCCGCGTCATCGAAACATTGTTAAAATTGGTATTTAATGACTAATTCTTCAAATTATATGTTCCGAAATTCACACGGGAAGGTCTATAGAGGCATTGCCCAGTATTTTTCAAGTCGAAAACGGTTCAGAAACCCTAAAATCTCGCAAGGAAAACTGACATTTTTGCTACATTTCGACCCTTCATATTTTAATACATTTCTCCGTATGAAACTGATTTTGACATGCATTTGCATGGTCTGAGAAAAATTTAAAAAATTCGTATTTAATGCTTAAATCGTCCAATGAAATGTATTGTAACTAAAAATATAAAGTCCGTTTTACCTTTGGCATGTATATTTCAAGCCGAAATCGGTCCAGGAAGCTTCCAATATCGCTACAAAAACTGTTATTTTCATGACATTTTGACAGGTCATATTTTAATTTCGATGTAAAGAGGGTCAGTTTCATTTGTTTCTCCAAGGCACGGCTTTTATTATATGCACTTTTTAAAATTTTTCCTGCACCGATGCAAAAAAAGGTATTTATTTATAACTTTAACGAAAAAATATGGAATTTTAATTAGTGTGGAGTGTTCTCAGATGATGTAGGAAGAAAATAAACCAAAAAAGAACTGTTAAATAAGAGAAATAATACATAATAATGCCATTTAAAGATGAATTTTGATGGAAAAAAACAGAAAAAATGAGTTTTTACCCCCTAAATCAGGCCCTGGGTCACCCATTCGGGATTCATTTTAAAGCCTGATTATATCCCCAAGGGATAGCGTTGAAAAAGTTGGAAGAAATTAGATAGGAAAAGATACAGAGTGTTTCGAATGTAGAGATGTCATGAAAAAAAATGGGCAAAAATCGAAATTTAATTATCAATTGCTCCTTTCCTATTAGGAATAAAAGAACTAAAAAATACGTTTGTAACGTATTTCGGCGAGCTCTTTCCGATAAGGCTCATGGGATTTCGATTTGGATCCATTTTGACCCCCCAAAAAATTCAAAACCGTCAAAGATTTGCATGAAAATTCGTAATTTCCAGTTTTTCCCAAATTTTTCCAATTTCCAGTCGTTTTAGGTATAGGTAAATGTATTGCAAAAAGAAAGTATTTGATATTCTTTAGTTTTATGTTCAAATACGTTTTTCTGTCCGATGTTCCGGTTTCGACTTATTCGGTGCCAAATTGGGGTCTACAAAGGGCATTTTTCGACATAAAAAAATTCAAAAAAATTACTTCCGATTTTCCGAATACCGCCAGTTTCAATAGGGTTCGGAATCCCCGGTCTTCTACAACCTCTGAAAATTTAAATCGATTTAATTCACTTTTGCGACCTGTAATCGATTTCAACGGAAATCGCTGAAATTTCGACATTGACGTTTAATAACTCCGAAACGGAACACCCTGTATAACTGAATTTTTTACCGAAGCTAGCCGCACTATCCCTCTATTAACCCAGAAAATTTGGTTGCCGCCTCTATAACCGTTTTCGAGAAAAAAAATTGAAAAGGTGAAAATGTCGAAACGGACGACAACATACGCACGCACATACGTCCGCACATACATACATACACACATTTTTATGACCAAGCAGGGGGTATATAGACCGCTCGGCGGGCGGTCTATAACTAGTACGGATAGACCGCCTAATCGCCCCCCGAGGGGGCACCTTAAGGTCGGTAATATCATCATTGTCATGCCCTGAAAAGTTCGTGTTTCTAGGCCATGTATTAAGGAAGATATCACACTCCTACGGACTGATGATGCTGAATAGACCGCCCTTCGTAACCGTATCGCTATATACATACAAACACATATTACATATAAATACAATATGTACGATTTCGCTGAAACCCTACTAAATTAAACTTGTCATCTTTCGATCGGCTTTGAACCATACATTAGATAACATCATCTTCCTGAAATGGTCGAGCTGGATGAAGATTGGTGGCGAGCCCTTCGGGCACGCCACTGATGTCTCTATGGAAAAAAATTGTGCATACATATTATGAACATCGCTTCTTTCAATCTAAGAAGCCGTTCGCGAGTTGTAAGTTGTTAACTTTACCCCTAATCGTTGCTATGGCAATCATCAAAATTGAAAATTGCGAAAATATTTTTCCATGATTGACCGAATTCTACTTAGACGCGAAATTTCTACTCTGCAACTCAATAAATAACGGAGAAATCAAATTGATCGTCGTCATGACTACCAAAAATCGAAATTATTTTCAAATAAAAAAGTAGTTTACTTCCATCCCTTTCGATTGCCACATCACTCGTTCCAATCGCAGAAGGCGTCCGCGAGTTATAAATTGTCAACTTTATCCTTAATCGTTGCTATGCCAACCATGGGAATCGATTTTTCCAGATATATTTTTGAATGAGTGACCGAATTCTTCCGAGATATCAGTTTTCAACTTTCCAACTCAATAAATAACGAAAATAGCAAATTGTTCATCGTCCCGGCAACGAAATGTCAAAATTATTTTCACATAAAAAAGTAGTGTACTTTCTAACATTTCGATCGTCACTTTACTGGTTTCAATCAGATAAGCCGTTCGCGAGTTAAAAATGATCAACTTTATGCTCAATCGTTGCTATGGTAATCATCGGAATCAAAATTTATAAAAATATTTTTGAATGATTGACCGAATTCTACCCAGATATCAAATTTCAACTCTAAAACTCAATAAATAATGGAAATAGCAAACTGTTCGTCGTCATGGCAACGAAATGTCAAAATTATTTTCACATAAAAAAGTAGCTTACTTCGTTCCCTTTCGATTGCCACCTCACTCGTTTCAATCAGATCAGCCGTACGTGAGTTAGAAATTGTCAACTTTATGCTTAATCGTTGCTATAGAAACCATGCGAATCAAAATGTACACATATAATTTTGAATGATTGACCGAATTCTTCCCATATATCAAATTTCAGCTCTCTAACTCAATAAATATCGGAAATAGCAAATTTTTCGTCGTCATGCCAACGAAATGTCGAAATTATTTTCAAATAAAATAGCTTACTTCCTCCCCTTTCGATTGCCACATCACTCTTTTCAATCGAATAATCCGTTCTCAATTAATAACAAATCTAAGCAAAATTTAAATCAGACCCGTCATTGTGATTTACCCCGTATACTACCTCATGGAATAGCCTTTCTATGATGCTTCGCCGCGTCATCGAAACATTGTTAAAATTGGTATTTAATGACTAATTCTTCAAATTATATGTTCCGAAATTCACACGGGAAGGTCTATAGAGGCATTGCCCAGTATTTTTCAAGTCGAAAACGGTTCAGAAACCCTAAAATCTCGCAAGGAAAACTGACATTTTTGCGACATTTCGACCCTTCATATTTTAAACATTTCTCCGTATGAAACTGATTTTGACATGCATTTGCATGGTCTGAGAAAAATTTAAAAAATTCGTATTTAATGCTTAAATCGTCCAATGAAATGTATTGCAACTAAAAATATAAAGTCCGTTTTACCTTTGGCATGTATATTTCAAGCCGAAATCGGTCCAGGAAGCTTCCAATATCGCTACAAAAACTGTTATTTTCATGACATTTTGACAGATCATATTTTAATTTCGATGTAAAGAGGGTCAGTTTCATTTGGTTTTTTTTCAAGGCACGGCTTTTATATATGTACTTTTTAAATTTTTTCCTGCAGCGATGCAAAAAAAGGTATTTATTTATAACTTTAACGAAAAAATATGGAGTTTTAATTAGTTAGGAGTGTTCTCAGATGATGTAGGAAGAAAATAAACCAAAAAAGAGCTGTTAAATAAGAGAAATAATACATAATGCCATTTAAAGATGAATTTTGATGGAAAAAAACAGAAAAAATGAGTTTTTACCCCCTAAATCAGGCCCTGGATCACCCATTCGGGATTCATTTTAAAGCCTGATTATATCCCCAACAGATAGCATTGAAAAAGTTAGAAGAAATTAGATAGGAAAAAATACAGAGTGATTCGAATGTAGAGATGTCATGAAAAAAAATGGTCAAAAATCGAAATTTAATTATCAATTGCTCCTTTCCTATTAGGAATAAAAGAACTAAAAAATACGTTTGTAACGTATTTCGGCGAGCTCTTTCCGATAAGGCTCATGGGATTTCGATTTGGATCCATTTTGACCCCCAAAAAATTCAAAACCGTCAAAGATTTGCATGAAAATTCGTAATTTCCAGTTCTTCCCAAATTTTTCCAATTTCCAGTCGTTTTAGGTATAGGTAAATGTATTGCAAAAAGAAAGTATTTGAGATTCTTTAGTTTTATATTCAAATACGTTTTTCTGTCCGATGTTCCGGTTTCGACTTATTCGCTGCCAAATTGGGGTCTACAAAGGGCATTTTTCGACATAAAAAAATTCAAAAAAATTACTTCCCATTTTCCGAATACCGCCAGTTTCAATAGGGTTCGGAACCCCCCGGTCTTCTACAACCTCTGAAAATTTAAATCGATTTAATTCACTTTTGCGACCTGTAATCGATTTCAACGGAAATCGCTGAAATTTCGACTTTGACGTTTAATAACTCCGAAACGGAACACCCTGTATAACTGAATTTTTTACCGAAGCTAGCCGCACTATCCCTCTATTAACCCAGAAAATTTGGTTGCCGCCTCTATAACCGTTTTCGAGAAAAAAAATTGGAAAGGTGAAAATGTCGAAACGGACGACAACATACGCACGCACATACGTCCGCACATACATACATACACACATTTTTATGACCAAGCAGGGGGTATATAGACCGCTCGGCGGGCGGTCTATAACTAGGGTGCATAGACCGCCTAATCGCCCCCCGAGGGGTCTCTATAAGGTCGGTAATATCATCATTGTCACGCCCTGAAAATTTCGTGTTGCTAGGCCATGTATTAAGGAAGATATCACACTCCTTCGGACTGATGATGGAGAATAGACCGCCCTTCGTAACCGTATCGCTATATACATACAAACACATATTACATATAAATACAATATGTACGATTTCGCTGAAACCCTACTAAATTAAACTTGTCATCTTTCGATCGGCTTTGAACCATACATTAGATAACATCATCTTCCTGAAATGGTCGAGCTGGATGAAGATTGGTGGCGAGCCCTTCGGGCACGCCACTGATGTCTCTATGGAAAAAAATTGTGCATACTTATTATGAACGTCGCTTCTTTCAATCTAAGAAGCCGTTCGCGAGTTGTAAGTTGTTAACTTTACCCCTAATCGTTGCTATGGCAATCATTAAAATTGAAAATTGCAAAAATATTTTTCAATGATTGACCGAATTCTACTTAGATGCGAAATTTCTATTCTGCAACTCAATAAATAACGGAGAAATCAAGTTGATCGTCGTCATGACTACCCAAAATCGAAATTATTTTCAAATAAAAAAGTAGTTTACTTCCATCCCTTTCGATAGCCACCTCACTCGTTCCAATCGCAGAAGGCGTCCGCGAGTTATAAATTGTCAACTTTATCCTTAATCGTTGCTATGCCAACCATGGGAATCGATTTTTCCAGATATATTTTTGAATGAGTGACCGAATTCTTCCGAGATATCAGTTTTCAACTTTCCAACTCAATAAATAACGAAAATAGCAAATTGTTCATCGTCCCGGCAACGAAAAGTCAAAATTATTTTCACATAAAAAAGTAGTGAACTTTCTAACATTTCGATCGTCACTTTACTGGTTTCAATCAGATAAGCCGTTCGCGAGTTAAAAATGATCAACTTTATGGTCAATCGTTGCTATGGTAATCATCGGAATCAAAATTTATAAAAATATTTTTGAATGATTGACCGAATTCTACTCAGATATCAAATTTCAACTCTAAAACTCAATAAATAATGGAAATAGCAAACTGTTCGTCGTCATGGCAACGAAATGTCAAAATTATTTTCACATAAAAAAGTAGCTTACTTCGTTCCCTTTCGATTGCCACCTCACTCGTTTCAATCAGATCAGCCGTACGTGAGTTAGAAATTGTCAACTCTATCCTTAATCGTTGCTATAGAAACCATGCGAATCAAAATTTACACATATAATTTTGAATGATTGACCGAATTCTTCCCATATATCAAATTTCAGCTCTCTAACTCAATAAATATCGGAAATAGCAAATTTTTCGTCGTCATGCCAACGAAATGTCGAAATTATTTTCAAATAAAATAGCTTACTTCCTCCCCTTTCGATTGCCACATCACTCTTTTCAATCGAATAATCCGTTCTCAATTAATAACAAATCTAAGCAAAATTTAAATCAGACCCGTCATTGTGATTTACCCCGTATACTACCTCATGGAATAGCCTTTCTATGATGCTTCGCCGCGTCATCGAAAAATTGTTAAAATTGGTATTTAATGACTAATTCTTCAAATTATATGTTCCGAAATCCACACGGGAAGGTCTATAGAGGCGTTGCCCGGTATTATACAAGTCGAAAACGGTTCAGAAACCCTAAAATCTCGCAAGGAAAACTGGCATTTTTGCGACATTTCGACCCTTCATATTTTAATACATTTCTCCGTATGAAACTGATTTTGACATGCATTTGCATGGTCTGAGAAAAATTAAAAAAATTCGTATTTAATGCTTAAATCGTCCAATGAAACGTATTTTAACTAAAAATATAAAGTCCGTTTTACCTTTGCCATGTATATTTCAAGCCGAAATCGGTCCAGGAAGCTTCCAATATCGCTACAAAAACTGTTATTTTCATGACATTTTGACAGGTCATATTTTAATTTCGATGTAAAGACAGTCAGTTTCATTTGTTTTTTTTCAAGGCACGGCTTTTATATATGTACTTTTTAAAATTTTTCCTGCAGCGATGCAAAAAAAGGTATTTATTTATAACTTTAACGAAAAAATATGGAATTTTAATTAGTTAGGAGTGTTCTCAGATGATGTAGGAAGAAAATAAACCAAAAAAGAGCTGTTAAATAAGAGAAATAATACATAATAATGCCATTTAAAGATGAATTTTGATGGAAAAAAACAGAAAAAATGAGTTTTTACCCCCTAAATCAGGCCCTGGATCACCCATTCGGGATTCATTTTAAAGCCTGATTATATCCCCAACGGATAGCATTGAAAAAGTTAGAAGAAATTAGATAGGAAAAAATACAGAGTGATTCGAATGTAGAGATGTCATGAAAAAAAATGGTCAAAAATCGAAATTTAATTATCAATTGCTCCTTTCCTATTACGAATGAAGGAACCAAAAAATACGTTTATAACGTAGTTCGGCGAGGTCTTTCCGATAAGGTACATGGGATTTCGATTTGAATCCATTTTGACCCCCAAAAAAATTGACAACCGTCAAAAATTTGCATGAAAAATCGTAATTTCCACTTTTTCTCAAGTTTTTCCAATTTGCAGTCGTTTTAGGTATAGGTAAATGTATTGCAAAAAGAAAGTGTTTGAGATTCTTTAGTTTTAAGTTCAAATACATTTTTCTGTCCGATGTTCCAGTTTCGACTTATTCAGTGCCAAAGTGGGGTCTACAAACAGCATTTTTCGACATAAAAAAATTCAAACAAATTACTTCCCATTTTCCGAATACCGCCAGTTTCAATAGGGTTCTGAAGCTTCCGGTCCTCCACAACCTCCAAAAATTTAAATCGATTTAATTCACTTTTGCGACCTGTACCCGATTTCAACGGAAATCGCTGAAATTTCGACTTTGACGTTTTATATCTCCGAAACGGAACACCCTGTATAACTGAATTTTTTACCGAAGCTAGCCGCACTATCCCTCTATTAACCCAGAAAATTTGGTTGCCCTCCCTCTAACCGTTTTCGAGAAAAAAAATTGAAAATGTGGAAATGTCGAAACGGACAACATACATACATACACACATTTTTCTGACCAAGGGCTCGGTATATAGACCGAGCCTGAAAGGCGGTCTATAACTAGTACGGGTAGACCGCCTAATCGCCCCCTGAGGGGGCTCTATAAGGTCGGTAATATCATCATTGTCATGCCCTGAAAATTTCGTGTTGCTAGAGCATGTATTAAGGAAGATATCACACTCCTTCGGACTGATGATGCAGAATAGACCGCCCTTCGTAACCGTATCGCTATATACATACAAACACATATTACATATAAATACAATATGTACGATTTCGCTGAAACCCTACTAAATTAAACTTGTCATCTTTCGATCGGCTTTGAACCATACACTAGATAACATCATCTTCCTGAAATGGTCGAGCTGGATGAAGATTGGTGGCGAGCCCTTCGGGCACGCCACTGATGTCTCTATGGAAAAAAATTGTGCATACATATTATGAACGTCGCTTCTTTCAATCTAAGAAGCCGTTCGCGAGTTGTAAGTTGTTAACTTTACCCCTAATCGTTGCTATGGCAATCATTAAAATTGAAAATTGCAAAAACATTTTTCAATGATTGACCGAATTCTACTTAGATGCGAAATTTCTACTCTGCAACTCAATAAATAACGGAGAAATCAAATTGATCGTCGTCATGACTACCAAAAATCGAAATTATTTTCAAATAAAAAAGTAGTTTACTTCCATCCCTTTCGATAGCCACCTCGCTCGTTCCAATCGCAGAAGGCGTCCGCGAGTTATAAATTGTCAACTTTATCCTTAATCGTTGCTATGCCAACCATGGGAATCGATTTTTCCAGATATATTTTTGAATGAGTGACCGAATTCTTCCGAGATATCAGTTTTCAACTTTCCAACTCAATAAATAACGAAAATAGCAAATTGTTCATCGTCCCGGCAACGAAATGTCAAAATTAATTTCACATAAAAAAGTAGGGTACTTTCTAACATTTCGATCGTCACTTTACTGGTTTCAATCAGATAAGCCGTTCGCGAGTTAAAAATGATCAACTTTATGCTCAATCGTTGCTATGGTAATCATCGGAATCAAAATTTATAAAAATATTTTTGAATGATTGACCGAATTCTACCCAGATATCAAATTTCAACTCTAAAACTCAATAAATAATGGAAATAGCAAACTGTTCGTCGTCATGGCAACGAAATGTCAAAATTATTTTCACATAAAAAAGTAGCTTACTTCGTTCCCTTTCGATTGCCACCTCACTCGTTTCAATCAGATCAGCCGTACGTGAGTTAGAAATTGTCAACTTTATCCTTAATCGTTGCTATAGAGACCATGCGAATCAAAATTTACACATATAATTTTGAATGATTGACCGAATTCTTCCCATATATCAAATTTCAGCTGTCTAACTCAATAAATATCGGAAATAGCAAATTTTTCGTCGTCATGCCAACGAAATGTCGAAATTATTTTCAAATAAAATAGCTTACTTCCTCCCCTTTCGATTGCCACATCACTCTTTTCAATCGAATAATCCGTTCTCAATTAATAACAAATCTAAGCAAAATTTAAATCAGACCCGTCATTGTGATTTACCCCGTATACTACCTCATGGAATGGCCTTTCTATGATGCTTCGCCGCGTCATCGAAAAATTGTTAAAATTGGTATTTAATGACTAATTCTTCAAATTATATGTTCCGAAATCCACACGGGAAGGTCTATAGAGGCGTTGCCCGGTATTTTTCAAGTCGAAAACGGTTCAGAAACCCTAAAATCTCGCAAGGAAAACTGACTTTTTGCGACATTTCGACCCTTCATATTTTAATACATTTCTCCGTATGAAACTGATTTTGACATGCATTTGCATGGTCTGAGAAAAATTAAAAAAATTCGTATTTAATGCTTAAATCGTCCAATGAAACGTATTTTAACTAAAAATATAAAGTCCGTTTTACCTTTGCCATGTATATTTCAAGCCGAAATCGGTCCAGGAAGCTTCCAATATCGCTACGAAAACTGTTATTTTCATGACATTTTGACAGGTCATATTTTAATTTCGATTTAAAGAGGGTCAGTTTCATTTGTTTTTTTTCAAGGCACGGCTTTTATATATGTACTTTTTAAAATTTTTCCTGCAGCGATGCAAAAAAAGGTATTTATTTATAACTTTAACGAAAAAATATGGAGTTTTAATTAGTTAGGAGTGTTCTTAGATGATCAGGGAAGAAAATAAACCAAAAAAGAATCGTTAAATAAGAGAAATAATATATAATAATGCCTTTTAAAGATGAATTTTGGTTGAAAAAAACCGAAAAAATGAGTTTTTACCCCCTAAATGCGGCCCTGGATCACCCATTCGGGATTTGTTTTAAAGCCTGATTATATCCCCAAGGGATAGCGTTGAAAAAGTTGGAAGAAATTAGATAGGAAAAGATACAGAGTGATTCAAATGTAGAGATGTCATGAAAAAAAATCGAAAAAATCGAAATTTAATTATCAATTGCTCCTTTCCTATTAGGAATAAAAGAACTAAAAAATACGTTTGTAACGTATTTCGGCGAGCTCTTTCCGATAAGGCTCATGGGATTTCCATTTGGATCCATTTTGACCCCCCAAAAAATTCAAAACCGTCAAAGATTTGCATGAAAATTCGTAATTTCCAGTTTTTCCCAAAGTTTTCCAATTTCCAGTCGTTTTAGGTATAGGTAAATGTATTGCAAAAAGAAAGTATTTGAGATTCTTTAGTTTTATGTTCAAATCCGTTTTTCTGTCCGACGTTCCGGCGACCGAGTTATTTGGTGCCAAAGAGGGGCCTGCAAACTGCTTTTTTCGACCTAAAAAAATTAAAAAAAATTACTTCCCATTTTCCGAATACCGCCAGTTTCAATAGGGTTCGAAATATCCCGGTCCTCCACAACCTCCGAAAATTTAAATCGATTTAATTAAGTTTTGCGACCTGTATCGTGTATCATACGAATTCGCGGAAATTTCGACTTTGACGTTTTATATCTCCGAAACGCGACACCCTGTATAACTGAATTTTTTACCGAAGCTAGCCGCACTATCCCTCTATTAACCCAGAAAATTTGGTTGCCGCCTCTATAACCGGTTTCGAGAAAAAAACTTGAAAAGGTGAAAATGTCGAAACGGACGACAACATACGCACGCACGCACGCACATACATACATACACACATTTTTCTGACCAAGCAGGGGGTATAGAGACCGTCCCGGAACGGGCGGTCTCTAACTAGATTGCGTAGACCGCCTAATCGCCCCCCGAGGGGGCTCTATAAGGTCGGTAATATCATCATTGTCGTGCACTGAAAGGGGGCTCCATAATGTCGATAATATCATCATTGTCATGCCCTGAAAGTTTCGTGTTTCTAGAGCATGTATTAAGGAAGATATCACACTCCTACAGACTGATGATGCAGAATAGACCGCCCTTCGCAACCGTATCGCTATATACATACAAACACATATTACATATAAATACAATATGTATGATTTCGCTGAAACCCTACTAAATTAAACTTGTCATCTTTCGATCGGCTTTGAACCATACATTAGATAACATCATCTTCCTGAAATGATCGAGCTGGATGAAGATTGGTGGCGAGCCCTTCGGGCACGCCACTGATGTCTCTATGGAAAAAAATTGTGCATACATATTATGACCGTCGCTTCTTTCAATCTAAGAAGCCGTTCGCGAGTTGTAAGTTGTTAACTTTACCACTAATCGTTGCTATGGCAATCATTAAAATTGAAAATTGCAAAAATATTTTTCAATGATTGACCGAATTCTACTTAGATGCGAAATTTCTACTCTGCAACTCAATAAATAACGGAGAAATCAAATTGATCGTCGTCATGACTACCAAAAATCGAAATTATTTTCAAATAAAAAAGTAGTTTACTTCCATCCCTTTCGATAGCCACCTCACTCGTTCCAATCGCAGGAGGCGCCCGCGAGTTATAAATTGTCAACTTTATCCTTAATCGTTGCTATGCCAACCATGGGAATCGATTTTTCCAGATATATTTTTGAATGAGTGACCGAATTCTTCCGAGATATCAGTTTTCAACTTCCAACTCAATAAATAACGAAAATAGCAAATTGTTCATCGTCCCGGCAACGAAATGTCAAAATTAATTTCACATAAAAAAGTAGTGTACTTTCTAACATTTCGATCGTCACTTTACTGGTTTCAATCAGATAAGCCGTTCGCGAGTTAAAAATGATCAACTTTATGCTCAATCGTTGCTATGGTAATCATCGGAATCAAAATTTATAAAAATATTTTTGAATGATTGACCGAATTCTACCCAGATATCAAATTTCAACTCTAAAACTCAATAAATAATGGAAATAGCAAACTGTTCGTCGTCATGGAAACGAAATGTCAAAATTATTTTCACATAAAAAAGTAGCTTACTTCGTTCCCTTTCGATTGCCACCTCACTCGTTTCAATCAGATCAGCCGTACGTGAGTTAGAAATTGTCATCTGTATCCTTAATCGTTGCTATAGAAACCATGCGAATCAAAATTTACACACATAATTTTGAATGATTGACCGAATTCTTCCCATATATCAAATTTCAGCTCTCTAACTCAATAAATATCGGAAATAGCAAATTTTTCGTCGTCATGCCAACGAAATGTCGAAATTATTTTCAAATAAAATAGCTTACTTCCTCCCCTTTCGATTGCCACATCACTCTTTTCAATCGAATAATCCGTTCTCAATTAATAACAAATCCAAGCAAAATTTAAATCAAACCCGTTATTGTGATTTACCCCGTATACTTACTACCTAATGGTATAATATGTGTCTATGATGCATTGCCGCGTCATCGACAAATTGTTAAAATTGGTATTTAATGACTAATTCTTCAAATTATATGTTCCGAAATCCACACGGGAAGGTCTATAGAGGCATTGCCCGGTATTTTTCAAGTCGAAAACGGTTCAGAAACCCTAAAATCTCGCAAGGAAAACTGACATTTTTGCGACATTTCGACCCTTCATATTTTAATACATTTCTCCGTATGAAACTGATTTTGACATGCATTTGCCATGGTCTGAGAAAAATTTAAAAAATTCGTATTTAATGCTTAAATCGTCCAATGAAATGTATTGTAAATAAAAATATAAAGTCCGTTTTACCTTTGCCATGTATATTTCAAGCCGAAATCGGTCCAGGAAGCTTCCAATATCGCTACAAAAACTGTTATTTTCATGACATTTTGACAGGTCATATTTTTTTAATTTCGATGTAAAGAGGGTCCATTCAATTGTTTTTTCAAGGCACGGCTTTTATTATATGCACTTTTTAAAATTTTTCCTGCACTGATGCAAAAAAAGGTATTTATTTATAACTTTAACGAAAAAATATGTAATTTTAATTAGTGTGGAGTGTTCTCAGATGATGTAGGAAGAAAATATACCAAAAAAGAGCTGTTAAATAAGAGAAATAATACATAATAATGCCATTTAAAGATGAATTTTGATGGAAAAAAACAGAAAAAATGAGTTTTTACCCCCTAAATCAGGCCCTGGGTCACCCATTCGGGATTCATTTTAAAGCCTGATTATATCCCCTACCGTTAGCGTTGAAAAAGTTAGAAGAAATTAGATAGGAAAAAATACAGAGTGATTCGAATGTAGAGATGTCATGAAAAAAAATGGTCAAAAATCGAAATTTAATTATCAATTGCTCCTTTCCTATTAAGAATGAAGAAACCAAAAAATACGTTTGTAACGTAGTTCGGCGAGGTCTTTCCGATAAGGTACATGGGATTTCGATTTGAATCCATTTTGACCCCCAAAAAAATTGACAACCGTCAAAAATTTGTATGAAAAATCGTAATTTCCACTTTTTCTCAAATTTTTCCAATTTGCAGTCGTTTTAGGTATAGGTAAATGTATTGCAAAAAGAAAGTGTTTGAGATTCTTTACTTTTAAGTTCAAATACATTTTTCTGTCCGATGTTCCGGTTTCGACTTATTCGGTGCCAAATTGGGGTCTACAAAGGGCATTTTTCGACATAAAAAAATTCAAAAAAATTACTTCCGATTTTCCGAATACCGCCAGTTTCAATAGGGTTCGGAATCCCCCGGTCTTCTACAACCTCTGAAAATTTAAATCGATTTAATTCACTTTTGCGACCTGTAATCGATTTCAACGGAAATCGCTGAAATTTCGACTTTGACGTTTAATAACTCCGAAACGGAACACCCTGTATAACTGAATTTTTTACCGAAGCTAGCCGCACTATCCCTCTATTAACCCAGAAAACTTGGTTGCCGCCTCTATAACCGTTTTCGAGAAAAAAAATTGAAAAGGTGAAAATGTCGAAACGGACGACAACATACGCACGCACATACATACATACACACATTTTTCTGACCAAGCAGGGGGTATAGAGACCGAGCCTGAAAGGCGGTCTCTAATACGGATAGACCGCCTAATCGCCCCCCGAGGGGGCTCTATAAGGTCGGTAATATCATCATTGTCATGCCCTGAAAATTTCGTGTTTCTAGGCCAAGTATTAAGGAAGATATCACACTCCTTCGGACTGATGATGGAGAATAGACCGCCCTTCGTGACCCCATCGCTACATACATACAAACACCTACACGTAGAAACTATTTTTGCCAACAAAAATACTTTTCGGACACCCTGTATACATACATACAAACATAAACACATATTAATACAAATATATTTGATTTGCTTGAAATTCGACCTAATAAAGTTTATCTAAGTACTAATAGGAGTATTTGCCCATTCCAAGAATTTTTGGACACCCTGTATACATTCAATCTAACACTCACACGTTTAAATAGGAATATAGACGATTTTCTTGAAATCCGCCTTAATTACGTTTATTTTGGTCGTATTAAAATGAGTTGCAAATACTAAGACTTTTCGGACACCCTGTATACACACGTACAAGCATAAACACATAGTAATACAAATATAGACGATTTTCTTGAAATCCGCCTTAATTAAGTTTATTTAGGTCCTAATAAAAGGAGTTGCACCCTGTATACACACGTACAATCATAAACACATAGTAATACAAATATAGACGATTTTCTTGAAATCCGCCTTAATTAAGTTTATTTTGGTCCTAATAAAAGGAGTTGCAAATAATAAGACTTTTCGGACACCCTGTATACACA
This sequence comes from Philopedon plagiatum, assembly GCA_963971165.1. Lineage (NCBI taxonomy): Eukaryota > Metazoa > Arthropoda > Insecta > Coleoptera > Curculionidae > Philopedon > Philopedon plagiatum. The sequence goes on along the minus strand of OZ020191.1, from coordinate 74,115,888 downwards.
CGCACAAGCATAAACACATAGTAATACAAATATAGACAATTTTCTTGAAATCCGCCTTAATTAAGTTTATTTTGGTCCTAATAAAAGGAGTTGCAAATAATAAGACTTTTCGGACACCCTGTATACACACGTACAAGCATAAACACATATTAATACAAATATATTCGATTTACTTGAAATTCGACCTAATAATGTTTATCTAAGTACTAATAGGAGTATTTGCCCATTCCAAACTAAGACTTTTCCAACACCCTGTATACAAACATATAAATCCGTACACATAGAAATGCAAATATATACCTACGATTTGCTTTAAATCCGACCATCGAGTTACTATTTGTACGAAAGGCAAAGGTATTTGCCCATTCAAAGACTTTTCGGACACCCTGTATACATACATAAAAACACAACACAACACGACACATGGTAATTTAAATATTTTCGATTTTCTTGAAAACCGACCCTATTAATTTTATTTTCGTACTTATGACAAAGTTATTTGCGCATATAAAGGCTTTTCGGACACCCTGTAGGCATATACAGAATCACCCACATGCCGAAAGGTATAAAATGTACTTTCGAATCGTTCAGGTTACTTTAAAAGGGAGTCAATTCATTTCCCTAAAATTAAATTTGGCAAAGATATTTCCCCATACAAAGACTTTTTGGACATTCTGTTGTGTACCAACATATAAACAACCACACAAAGGAAGGAAAAATTTACGATTTCCTTGAAATAAGACTCATTTAAGTTTTTCTTCGCTCTAATGACAAAGATATTTGCGCATACAAAGACTTTTCGGACACCCTGTAGACACATATACAATCATACACATGCCGGAAGGTATAAAATGTATTTTAGAATCGTTCTGGTTACTTTAAAACGATCCGAATCAAGTCATTTCCCTAAAATTAAATTAAAATTATTCAATAATAATTAATACATTGCCCCAAAAGTATACACGCTCATGGTTAGAAAACAAAATGCATATTTTGGGATTTTTTCGATGCCACTGAGCTTCATATTAGAATCTTCAATGATGCTTTGTAGCGTCATAGGAAAATCGATTAAAATGGTATTTAATCGGTATAATATGAAATGAAATGTCTTTCTACCGAAAGTATAAGGTCCCTAAATGCATTGCCCGGTAAATTCGAGGCCGAAGTTGGTCCGGACTCCTTCCAATCTCGCATCAAAATGCTGACATTTTAGCCAAATTGTGACATTTCATACATTATAATTAAATGAATAAATTTCCCCGTATAGAAATTGATTTTTAAATGCCTTTGCAGGACCTCAGCAAAATTAATGAAATTGGTATTTAATGCTCAAATCGTCCAATGAAATGTACCGCTATTAAAAATATAAAGACCATTTTACCTTTGCCATGTATATTTCAAGCCGAAATCGGTTCAGGAAGCTTCCAATATCGCTACAAAAACTGTTATTTTCATGACATTTTGACAGGTCATATTTTTTAATTTCGATGTAAAGAGGGTCCGTTCAATTGTTTTGTCAAGGCACGGCTTTTATATATGCACTTATTAAAATTTTTCCTGCAGCGATCCAAAAAAGGGTATTTATTTATAACTTTAACGAAAAAATATGGAGTTTTAATTAGTTAGGAGTGTTCTTAGATGATCAGGGAAGAAAATAAACCAAAAAAGAATCGTTAAATAAGAGAAATAATATATAATAATGCCTTTTAAATATGAATTTTGATGGAAAAAAACAGAAAAAATGAGTTTTTACCCCCTAAATCAGGCCCTGGATCACCCATTCGGGATTCATTTTAAAGCCTGATTATATCCCCAACGGATAGCGTTGAAAAAGTTAGAAGAAATTAGATAGGAAAAGATACAGAGTGATTCAAATGTAGAGATGTCATGAAAAAAAATCCTAAAAAATCGAAATTTAATTATCGATTTCTCCTTTCCTATTAGAAATAAAAGAACTAAAAAATACGTTTCTAACGTATTTCGGCGAGCTCTTTCCGATAGGGCACATGGAATTTCGATTTGGATCCATTTTGACCCCCCAAAAAATTCAAAACCGTCAAAAATTTGCATGAAAATTCGTAATTTCCAGATTTTCCCAAATTTTTCCAATTTCCAGTCGTTTTAGGTATAGGTAAATGTATTAGAAAAAGAAAGTATTTGAGATTCTTTAGTTTTATGTTCAAATACGTTTTTCTGTCCGAAGTTTCGGTTTCGACTTATTCAGTGCCAAAGTGGGGTCTACAAAGGGCATTTTTCGACATAAAAAAATTCAAAAAAATTACTTCCCATTTTCCGAATATCGCCAATTTCAATAGGGTTCGGAACACCCCGGTCTTCTACAACCTCTGAAAATTTAAATCGATTTAGTTAAGTTTTGCGACCTGTAATCGATTTCAACGGAAATCGCTGAAATTTCGACTTTGACGTTTTATATCTCCGAAACGGAACACCCTATATAACTGAATTTTTTACCGAAGCTAGCCGCACTATCCCTCTATTAACCCAGAAAATTTGGTTGCCCTCCCTCTAACCGTTTTCGAGAAAAAAAATTGAAAAGGTGAAAATGTCGAAACGGACGTCAACATACGCACGCACATACATACATACACACATTTTTCTGACCAAGCAGGGGGTATAGAGACCGAGCCTGAAAGGCGGTCTCTAACAATTGAATGGACCCTCTTTACATCGAAATTAAAATATGACCTGTCAAAATGTCATGAAAATAACAGTTTTTGTAGCGATATTGGAAGCTTCCTGGACCGATTTCGGCTTCAAATATACATGGCAAAGGTAAAACGGACTTTATATTTTTATTTACAATACATTTCATTGGACGATTTAAGCATTAAATACGAATTTTTTAATTTTTCTCAGACCATGCAAATGCATGTCAAAATCAGCTTCATACGGAGAAATGTATTAAAATATGAAGGGTCGAAATGTCGCAAAAATGTCAGTTTTCCTTGCGAGATTTTATGGTTTCTGAACCGTTTTCGACTTGAAAAATACCGGGCAATGCCTCTATAGACCTTCCCGTGTGGATTTCGGAACATATAATTTGAAGAATTAGTCATTAAATACCAATTTTAACAATTTTTCGATGACGCGGCGAAGCATCATAGAAAGGCTATTCCATGAGGTAGTATACGGGGTAAATCACAATGACGGGTCTGATTTAAATTTTGCTAAGATTTGTTATTAATTGAGAACGGATTATTCGATTGAAAAGAGTGATGTGGCAATCGAAAGGGGAGGAAGTAAGCTATTTTATTTGAAAATAATTTCGACATTTCGTTGGCATGACGACGAAAAATTTGCTATTTCCGATATTTATTGAGTTAGAGAGCTGAAATTTGATATATGGGAAGAATTCGGTCAATCATTCAAAATTATATGTGTAAATTTTGATTCGCATGGTTTCTATAGCAACGATTAAGGATACAGATGACAATTTCTAACTCACGTACGGCTGATCTGATTGAAACGAGTGAGGTGGCAATCGAAAGGGAACGAAGTAAGCTACTTTTTTATGTGAAAATAATTTTGACATTTCGTTGCCATGACGACGAACAGTTTGCTATTTCCATTATTTATTGAGTTTTAGAGTTGAAATTTGATATCTGGGTAGAATTCGGTCAATCATTCAAAAATATTTTTATAAATTTTGATTCCGATGATTACCATAGCAACGATTGAGCATAAAGTTGATCATTTTTAACTCGCGAACGGCTTATCTGATTGAAACCAGTAAAGTGACGATCGAAATGTTAGAAAGTACACTGCTTTTTTGTGTGAAATTAATTTTGACATTTCGTTGCCGGGACGATGAACAATTTGCTATTTTCGTTATTTATTGAGTTGGAAAGTTGAAAACTGATATCTCGGAAGAATTCGGTCACTCATTCAAAAATATATCTGGAAAAATCGATTCCCATAGCAACGATTAAGGATAAAGTTGACAATTTATAACTCGCGGACGCCTTCTGCGATTGGAACGAGTGAGGTGGCTATCGAAAGGGATGGAAGTAAACTACTTTTTTATTTGAAAATAATTTCGATTTTTGGTAGTCATGACGACGATCAATTTGATTTCTCCGTTATTTATTGAGTTGCAGAGTAGAAATTTCGCATCTAAGTAGAATTCGGTCAATCATTGAAAAATATTTTTGCAATTTTCAATTTTAATGATTACCATAGCAACGATTAGTGGTAAAGTTAACAACTTACAACTCGCGAACGGCTTCTTAGATTGAAAGAAGCGACGGTCATAATATGTATGCACAATTTTTTTCCATAGAGACATCAGTGGCGTGCCCGAAGGGCTCGCCAGCAATCTTCATCCAGCTCGACCATTTCAGGAAGATGATGTTATCTAATGTATGGTTCAAAGCCGATCGAAAGATGACAAGTTTAATTTAGTAGGGTTTCAGCGAAATCGTACATATTGTATTTATATGTAATATGTGTTTGTATGTATATAGCGATATGGTTACGAAGGGCGGTCTATTCTGCATCATCAGTCCGTAGGAGTGTGATATCTTCCTTAATACATGCTCTAGAAACACGAAACTTTCAGGGCATGACAATGATGATATTATCGACAGTATGGAGCCCCCTTTCAGTGCACGACAATGATGATATTACCGACCTTATAGAGCCCCCTCGGGGGGCGATTAGGCGGTCTATCCGTACTAGTTTTTTAGAGACCGCCTTTCAGGCTCGGTCTCTATACCGAGCCGTTGGTCAGAAAAATGTGTGTATGTATGTATGGCCGTATGTCGGTTGTCCGTTTCGACATTTTCACCTTTTCAATTTTTTTTCTCGAAAATGGTTAGAGGGGCAGCAACCAAATTTTCTGGGTTAATAGAGGGATAGTGCGACTAGCTTCGGTAAAAAATTCAGTTATACCGGGTGTTCCGTTTCGGAGTTATTAAACGTCAAAGTCGAAATTTCAGCGATTTCCGTTGAAATCGGGTACAGGTCGCAAAAGTGAATTAAATCGATTTAAATTTTTGGAGGTTGTGGAGGACCGGGAGCTTCAGAACCCTATTGAAACTGGCGGTATTCGGAAAATGGGAAGTAATTTTTTTGAATTTTTTTATGTCGAAAAATGCTGTTTGTAGACCCCACTTTGGCACTGAATAAGTCGAAACTGGAACATCGGACAGAAAAATGTATTTGAACTTAAAAGTAAAGAATCTCAAACACTTTCTTTTTGCAATACATTTACCTATACCTAAAACGACTGCAAATTGGAAAAATTTGAGAAAAAGTGGAAATTACGATTTTTCATGCAAATTTTTGACGGTTGTCAATTTTTTTGGGGGTCAAAATGGATTCAAATCGAAATCCCATGTACCTTATCGGAAAGACCTCGCCGAACTACGTTATAAACGTATTTTTTGGTTCCTTCATTCGTAATAGGAAAGGAGCAATCGATAATTAAATTTCGATTTTTGACCATTTTTTTTCATGACATCTCTACATTCGAATCACGCTGTATTTTTTCCTATCTAATTTCTTCTAACTTTTTCAACGCTATCCGTTGGGGATATAATCAGGCTTTAAAATGAATCCCGAATGGGTGATCCAGGGCCTGATTTAGGGGGTAAAAACTCATTTTTTCTGTTTTTTTCCATCAAAATTCATCTTTAAATGGCATTATTATGTATTATTTCTCTTATTTAAGAGCTCTTTTTTGGTTTATTTTCTTCCTACATCATCTGAGAACACTCCACACTAATTAAAATTACATATTTTTTCGTTAAAGTTATAAATAAATACCTTTTTTTGCATCGGTGCAGGAAAAATTTTAAAAAGTGCATATAATAAAAGCCGTGCCTTGAAAAAACAATTGAATGGACCCTCTTTACATCGAAATTAAAGAATATGACCTGTCAAAATGTCATGAAAATAACAGTTTTTGTAGCGATATTGGAAGCTTCCTGGACCGATTTCGGCTTGAAATATACATGGCAAAAGTAAAACGGACTTTATATTTTTATTTACAATACATTTCATTGGACGATTTAAGCATTAAATACGAATTTTTTAAATTTTTCTCAGACCATGCAAATGCATGTCAAAATCAGTTTCATACGGAGAAATGTATTAAAATATGAAGGGTCGAAATGTCGCAAAAATGTCAGTTTTCCTTGCGAGATTTTAGGGTTTCTGAACCGTTTTCGACTTGAAAAATACCGGGCAATGCCTCTATAGACCTTCCCGTGTGGATTTCGGAACATATAATTTGAAGAAATAGTCATTAAATACCAATTTTAACAATTTTTCGATGACGCGGCGAAGCATCATAGAAAGGCTATTCCATGAGGTAGTATACGGGGTAAATCACAATGACGGGTCTGATTTAACTGTTGCTTAGATTCGTTTTTAATTGAGAACGGATTATTCGATTGAAAAGAGTGATGTGGCAATCGAAAGGGGAGGAAGTAAGCTATTTTATTTGAAAATAATTTCCACATTTCGTTGGCATGACGACGAAAAATTTGCTATTTCCGATATTTATTGAGTTAGAGAGCTGAAATTTGATATATGGGAAGAATTCGGTCAATCATTCAAAATTATATGTGTAAATTTTGATCCGCATGGTTTCTATAGCAACGATTAAGGATAAAGTTGACAATTTCTAACTCACGTACGGCTGATCTGATTGAAACGAGTGAGGTGGCAATCGAAAGGGAACGAAGTAAGCTACTTTTTTATGTGAAAATAATTTTGACCTTTCGTTGCCATGACGACGAACAGTTTGCTATTTCCATTATTTATTGAGTTTTAGAGTTGAAATTTGATATCTGGGTAGAATTCGGTCAATCATTCAAAAATATTTTTATAAATTTTGATTCCGATGATTACCATAGCAACGATTAAGCATAAAGTTGATCATTTTTAACTCGCGAACGGCTTATCTGATTGAAACCAGTAAAGTGACGATCGAAATGTTAGAAAGTACACTACTTTTTTATGTGAAAATAATTTTGACATTTCGTTGCCGGGACGATGAACAATTTGCTATTTTCGTTATTTATTGAGTTGGAAAGTTGAAAACTGATACCTCGGAAGAATTCGGTCACTCATTCAAAAATATATCTGGAAAAATCGATTCCCATGGTTGGCATAGCAATGATTAAGGATAAAGTTGACAATTTATAACTCGCGGACGCCTTCTGCGATTGGAACGAGTGAGGTGGCTATCGAAAGGGATGGAAGTAAACTACTTTTTTATTAGAAAATAATTTCGATTTTTGGTAGTCATGACGACGATCAATTTGATTTCTCCGTTATTTATTGAGTTGCAGAGTAGAAATTTCGCATCTATAGTATAGTATCAAAATAATTTTCAGTGACGTTGATAGATGGATCGGGGCGGAAAGAGAAAAGGGGGCGGGCTCCAGTGGCGTGGTATATTTTAATTATAGTCGCAGTATTTATGTATAAACATATATAACATTTTTTCTTATTTTTTGTTGAAAAGTGTACCGATATAACAAATAACCATCTATTAAGCTTGTACATTTAATATATATATATAATAGAATAGATAAAGATGGCTAATTATTTGTTGTATATTTTTTTAGACTTACCGGTAAAAATTGTTAATTTTCATCATCAAGTGAGATCATGAGAAAGATTAATCACGCTCAGAAATCGGAACCAGAGTCTTCACTACTAGAAGTGTCCTTACCCGCATTATGAATAATTAGCGGCTCTGTAATTACTTCGACACGTGTATCTAGGTCCCACATTTTTTCTTCTTCCTTTTGCACGTGTGCAACACACTTGTTCCATGCATCTGCGGTGACGTCTGAGATGGCTTCATCAAGCAAGATTTTTAGGTCTTTTAATTTAAATGTCACGTTTTTAGCAGCCACCTGATTTTTAATTTGTGCCCATATAAGCTCGATGGGATTCAATTCACAGTGATAGGGAGGTAAGCGCAATATTATTACACCCCGCTCGCGTGCCATCTCATCAACAACATACTTGAGAAATTCCGACTTTCGTAACCTCACAATTTCTAATAATTGGACTTTAAGCATAGTAGGCTCAAACTTCAAACCTTTTGAACTAAGCCACTCCATTATTTGTTCTTTTCGCCACGAAGTAGTAGGAATACTTTCCAATCGACGGCTGTGATAGGGCGCATTATCCATGACTACCACCGAACCAGGCTCAATATGCTCTAAAACAGAAGAAAACCACTTCTCATAAACTTCAGCATTCATATCTTCGTGATAATCTCCTGTCCTCCGTGACTCAAAAACATTAAGCCCGCCATCTACAAATCCGGAATTACTCCCGATGTGTGTTATAATTAGTCGGCGTCCTTTTCCAGATGGAGCTTTTAAACCCGTGGACAATCCATCAAGGAAGGCTTGTCTCGCACCTTTAACATTTAAATCTTGCCAAACTTTTGATCGTGTGTGACCCTCATTTAACCAAGTTTCGTCGGTATAATAAATTTTTCTGCCCGCCCGTCGATGTAATGAAATCTCTTCTAAAAATGTTCTTCTCCACAATACAATTTCCTTTTTTTCAATTAAAACACTCTTCCGGTTTCTCTTTAAATATTTTATGTTCATTTCGCGCAAAGTGCGTAACAGAACGCGACGAGAAATTTTTGGGAAGCTATCATCTTGCCTGATGGCCTGCATTATTTTCTTTATACTGGGCATTTCATTGCGAAAAAAAAACTCGTGCACTTTACCTCGAATGGCATATTTAATGTTTTTATCCAGCGCAATTTTTCGTCTTCCTCGAGTTTCTTTCTTTATTTCCTCATTTTTACTACACTGCGGATCTTGATTCTCAACATCATCTTTACGACTTTTTTTTAATATATTAAAAACAGTGCGACTTGTCACTTTCGTGAAAAATCCGCACATTTCTGCTGCATCCTCAACTGGCATTTGCGGCCATTTTTCGCGAATACCTTCGTAAACATTTTTGAACATATCGCATTCACCTGCACTTAAATGCCGATATTTCGCCTTTTTTTAGGTGGGCCCTTTGAAAGGGTTCCTCCACTAGACGTGGACTCGTTTTCCATATTTAATACACTGAAAAACCGTACACCACTAATAGATTAATAATTAAATAATTAATTATAATCAACACAACTTCCACTCGCACCGACCATGATTTTTGAATAAGCTCGCGACGTTTTTGAAGAAATCACCAGCTGATATTCGCATGTCTTTTTCTATAAAGAACTCTATCACACGCAGAAGAGAGATAAATATCACCCATGCCGATAAACATGACAAATATCAACTTCGATTTTAACCCCCCAATCAGAGCGCAGCGTGAACGTTGCTAAGATACGATTTTAACGTTGCTAGAGTCCGATTTTTGAAGGCAATTATATTTTACAAAATCATTTTCATTTTCAATAAAATATTTTCAAAAGTAAAAGATTTTCCACGGATTTTAGCGACCTAATTTATATTATACGTAATATATATAAATTAATTATTTTATATGACTAAAATTAGTGTTTGAGTTTTCCTAGCTATTACACGCTTTCAGCAATTGCCACCTAGAAGGTAGGATCCTCATGCGTACCCATGATTCGGCAAAGCGGCTAATAATTTTACATTATGACATTTTGCTCAACTGTACACTTCGTTCCTTAACCCGCTTTTGCGTGAATGTGAACAAGACTACTGACGTCACTGAAAATATTTTTGATTTTATAGTATAAGTAGAATTCGGTCAATCATTAAAAAATATTTTTGCAATTTTCAATTTTAATGATTGCCATAGCAACGATTAGGGGTAAAGTTAACAACTTACAACTCGCGAACGGCTTCTTAGATTGAAAGAAGCGACGTTCATAATATGTGAAGCGGAAACTATGAAACTTAGTGGACTGTATTAAATTTAGAAAAGAAAATAAAACGGTTGATTAGCCAAAGGTATGGTCTATTTTTCGCGACGCACAAATCGCTTACCTGTTAAACGTAGCACCATGACGAAGTCCATGCTGTCCAGAGGGTACCCTCGCAGTTTAACTGGATAATCCACAGAATTAGGCTATTCCATTAACCCTGTTGCACTTTACATTAGCCCTGTTTCACTACACCACCTTTTGTTAACTGAATTGTGAATTAAGTTTTTTATGCCATATTAATTTCGGAGACGCCGTAGGATCGGGACGAAAACTGTCGATATATATCCGGTCCGAACACTACTGCAGTACTGCCTAGTGCCTTCTCGTAGGGCCTGCGGCGGCCTACATACCGGTCGTAGCGACTTGTACGTACAAAATAAAGAGTAAAAACATATATGATAATTCTCGATGGCAATCGGAAAGATTAAATATTAATGCAACTTAAAGAAATACATTAGTTTGTCACATTAAGCATTAATTCAAATTACCCAAAAAAAAACGAAATGAAAATGAATAGATTCCCAAACAATATGTATGCACAATTTTTTTCCATAGAGACATCAGTGGCGTGCCCGAAGGGCTCGCCACCAATTTTCATCCAGCTCGACCATTTCAGGAAGATGATGTTATCTAATGTATGGTTCAAAGCCAATCGAAAGATGACAAGTTTAATTTAGTAGGGTTTCAGCGAAATCGTACATATTGTATTTATATGTAATATGTGTTTGTATGTATATAGCGATACGGTTACGAAGGGCGGTCTATTCTGCATCATCAGTCCGTAGGAGTGTGATATCTTCCTTAATACATGGCCTAGAAACACGAAATTTTCAGGGCATGACAATGATGATATTACCGACCTTATAGAGCCCCCTCGGGGGGCGACTAGGCGGTCTACCCGTACTAGTTATAGACCGCCCGCCGAGCGGTCTATATACCGAGCCGTTGGTCAGAAAAATGTGTGTATGTATGTATGTATGTATGTATGTATGTATGGCCGTATGTCGGTTGTCCGTTTCGACATTTTCACCTTTACAATTTTTTTTTCTCGAAAATGGTTAGAGGGGCAGCAACCAAATTTTCTGGGTTAATAGAGGGATAGTGCGACAAGCTTCGGTAAACAATTCAGTTATACCGGGTGTTCCGTTTCGGAGTTATTATACGCCAAAGTCGAAATTTCAGCGATTTCCTATGGGATCGATTACAGGTCGCAAAACTTAATTAAATCGATTTAAATTTTTATAGGTTGTAGAGGGCAGGGAGCTTCAGAACCCTATTGAAACTGGTGGTATTCGGAAAATGGGAAGCTATTTTTTTTTTAATTTTTTTATGTCGAAAAATGCCCTTTGTAGACCCCACTTTGGCACTGAATAAGTCGAAGCCGGAACCTCGGACAGAAAAACGTATTTGAACATAAAACTAAAGAATCTCAAATACTTTCTTTTTGCAATACATTTACCTATACCTAAAACGACTGGAAATTGGAAAAATTTGGGAAAAAGTGGAAATTACGATTTTTCATGCAAATTTTTGACGGTTGTCAATTTTTTTGGGGGTCAAAATGGATTCAAATCGAAATCCCATGTGCCTTATCGGAAAGAGCTCGCCGAAATACGTGATTTGCATATTTTTTGGTTCCTTCATTCCTAATAGGAGAGGAGCAAGCGATAATTAAATTTCGATTTTTTACGATTTTTTTTCATGACATCTCTACATTTGAATCACTCTGTATCTTTTCCTATCTAATTTCTTAAAACTTTTTCAACGCTATTCCTTGGGGATATAATCAGGCTTTAAAATGAATCCCGAATGGGTGATCTAGGGCCGGATTTAGGGGGTAAAAACTCATTTTTTCTGTTTTTTTCCATCAAAATTCATATTTAAAAGGCATTATTATATATTATTTCTCTTTTTTAACGATTCTTTTTTGGTTTATTTTCTTCCTTGATCATCTAAGAACACTCCTAACTAATTAAAACTCCATATTTTTTCGTTAAAGTTATAAATACATACCTTTTTTTGCATCGCTGCAGGAAAAATTTTAAAAAAGTACATATATAAAAGCCGTGCCTTGACAAAACAAATCAAACTGCCCCTCTTTACATTGAAATTAAAATATGTCCTGTCAAAATGTCATGAAAATAACAGTTTTTATAGCGATATTGGAAGCTTCCTGGACCGATTTTGGCTTGAAATATACATGGCAAAGGTAAATCGGACTTTATATTTTTATTTAAAATACATTTCATTGGACGATTTAAGCATTAAATACGAATTTTTTTAATTTTTCTCAGACCATGCAAATGCATGTCAAAATAAGTTTCATACGGAGAAATGTATTAAAATATGAAGGGTCGAAATGTCGCAAAAATGTCAGTTTTCCTTGCGAGATTTTAGGGTTTCTGAACCGTTTTCGACTTGAAAAATACCGGGCAATGCCTCTATAGACCTTCCCGTGTGGATTTCGGAACATATAATTTGAAGAATTAGTCATTAAATACCAATTTTAACAATTTTTCGATGACGCGGCGAAGCATCATAGAAAGGCTATTCCATGAGGTAGTATACGGGGTAAATCACAATGACGGGTCTGATTTAAATTTTGCTTAGATTTGTTATTAATTGAGAACGGATTATTCGATTGAAAAGAGTGATGTGGCAATCGAAAGGGGAGGAAGTAAGCTATTTTATTTGAAAATAATTTCGACATTTCGTTGGCATGACGACGAAAAATTTGCTATTTCCGATATTTATTGAGTTAGAGAGCTGAAATTTGATATATGGGAAGAATTCGGTCAATCATTCAAAATTATATGTGTAAATTTTGATTCGCATGGTTTCCATAGCAACGATTAAGGATAAAGTTGACAATTTCTAACTCACGTACGGCTGATCTGATTGAAACGAGTAAGGTGGCAATCGAAAGGGAACGAAGTAAGCTACTTTTTTATGTGAAAATAATTTTGACATTTCGTTGCCATGACGACGAACAGTTTGCTATTTCCATTATTTATTGAGTTTTAGAGTTGAAATTTGATATCTGGGTAGATTTCGGTCAACCATTCAAAAATATTTTTATAAATTTTGATTCCGATGATTACCATAGCAACGATTGAGCATAAAGTTGATCATTTTTAACTCGCGAACGGCTTATCTGATTGAAACCAGTAAAGTGACGATCGAAATGTTAGAAAGTACACTACTTTTTTATGTGAAATTAATTTTGACATTTCGTTGCCGGGACGATGAACAATTTGCTATTTTCGTTATTTATTGAGTTGGAAAGTTGAAAACTGATATCTCGGAAGAATTCGGTCACTCATTCAAAAATATATCTGGAAAAATCGATTCCCATGGTTGGCATAGCAACGATTAAGGATAAAGTTGACAATTTATATCTCGCGGACGCCTTCTGCGATTGGAACGAGTGAGGTGGATATCGAAAGGGATGGAAGTAAACTACTTTTTTATTTGAAAATAATTTCGATTTTTGGTAGTCATGACGACGATCAATTTGATTTCTCCGTTATTTATTGAGTTGCAGAGTAGAAATTTCGCATCTAAGTAGAATTCGGTCAATCATTGAAACATATTTTTGCAATTTTCAATTTTAATGATTGCCATAGCAACGATTAGGGGTAAAGTTAACAACTTACAACTCGCGAACGGCTTCTTAGATTGAAAGAAGCGACGGTCATAATATGTATGCACAATTTTTTTCCATAGAGACATCAGTGGCGTGCCCGAAGGGCTCGCCACCAATCTTCATCCAGCTCGACCATTTCAGGAAGATTATGTTATCTAATGTATGGTTCAAAGCCGATCGAAAGATGACAAGTTTAATTTAGTAGGGTTTCAGCGAAATCGTACATATTGTATTTATATGTAATATGTGTTTGTATGTATATAGCGATACGGTTACGAAGGGCGGTCTATTCTGCATCATCAGTCCGTAGGAGTGTGATATCTTCCTTAATACATGCTCTAGAAACACGAAACTTTCAGGGCATGACAATGATGATATTACCGACCTTATAGAGCCCCCTCGGGGGGCGACTAGGCGGTCTACCCGTACTAGTTATAGAGCGCCAACAGCGCTCTATATACCGACCCGTCCGTGAGGAAAATGTATGTTGGTTGACAAATCGTGTTTTTCGACAATCTCAATTTTTTTTCTCCGAGATGGTTACAGGTGGAACGTTCAAATTTTCTGGGTTAATAGAGGGATAGTGCGTCTAGCTTCGGTAAAAAATTCAGTTATAGAAGGCGTACCGTTTCGGAGTTATTAACCGTCAACGTCAATTAACTTAATTAAATCGATTTAAATTTTCAGAGGTTGTAGAGGACCGGGAGGTTCAGAACCCTATTGAAACTGGCGATATTCGGAAAATGGGAAGTCATACTTTTGAATTTTTTTATGTCGAAAAATGCAGTTTGCAGACCCATTTTTGGAGCTTAATAAGTCGAAGCCGGAACATCGGACAGAAAAACGTATTTGAACTTAAAACTAAAGAATCTCAAATACTTTCTTTTTGCAATACATTTACCTATACCTAAAACGACTGGAAATTGGAAAAATTTGGGAAAAAGTGGAAATTACGATTTTTCATGCAAATTTTTGACGGTTGTCAATTTTTTTCGGGGTCAAAATGGATTCAAATCGAAATCCCATGTACCTTATCGGAAAGACCTCGCCGAACTACGTTATAAACGTATTTTTTTGTTCCTTCATTCTTAATAGGAAAGGAGCAATCGATAATTAAATTTAGATTTTTTACGATTTTTTTTCATGACATCTCTACATTTGAATCACTCTGTATCTTTTCCTATCTAATTTCTTCAAACTCTTTCAACGCTATCCCTTGCGGATATAATCAGGCTTTAACATGAATCCCGAATGGGTGATCCAGGGCCTGATTTAGGGGGTAAAAACTCATTTTTTCTGTTTTGTTTCCATCAAAATTCATCTTTAAATGGCATTATTATGTATTATTTCTCTTATTTAACAGCTCTTTTTTGGTTTATTTTCTTCCTACATCATCTGAGAACACTCCACACTAATTAAAATTACATATTTTTTCGTTAAAGTTATAAATAAAAAGCTCTTTTAGCATCGGTGCAGGAAAAATTTTAAAAAATGCATATATTAATAGTCTGCCTTGGAAAATCAGTTGAAGCAGCCTATCTTTACGTCGAAATTAAAAAATATGACCTGTCAGAATTATGCAAAAATGTCAGTATTTTTTAGTGATTTTGGAGAGATCCTGGGCCCATTTCGGCTTGGAATATACATGGAAAAGACAGAATGGACTTTATATTTTTAATTATGGTGCATTTCATTGGGCGATTTAAGCACTAAATACCAATTTTTTTTATCTTTCTGAGACCCTGCAAATGGGTTTAAAAATCAGTTTATACGGAGAAATGTATTATAATATGAAGGGTCGAAATGTCGCAAAAATGCCAGTATTTCTTGTGAGATTTTAGGGTTTCTGGACCGTTTTGGGCTTGAAAAGTACCGGGCAACGCGTCTATAGACCTTCCCGTGTGGATTACGGAACATATAACTTGAAGAATTGGGCATTCAGAACCATTTTTAACTATTTTTCGATGACGGTGCAAAGCTGCATAGAATGGTTTTATTCCATTAGTTAGTGTACGGGGTAAATCACAATGACTGGTCTGATTTAAAATTTGCTTAGGTTTGTTATAATTTGAGAACGGCTTATCTGATTAAATCGAGTGAGGTGGCAATCGAAAGGGAAGGAATTAAGCAATTTTCTTATTTCAAAATACTTTCGACATTTCGTTGGCATGACGATGAACAACTAGCTATTTTCGTTAATTTTTGAGTTGGACAGTTCAAAGTTGATATATGGGAAGAATTCGGTCAATTATTCAAAATTCTATATGTAAAATTTTGATTCGCGTGGTTTCTATAGCAACGATTAAGGAAAAAGTTGCCAATTTCTAACTCACGCACGGCTGATCTGATTGAAACGAGTGAGGTGGCAATCGATTGGCAAGGAAGTAAGCTACTTTTTTATGTGAAAATAATTTTGACATTTCGTTGCCGTGACGACGAACAATTTGCTATTCCCGGTATTTATTGAGTTGGAGATTGGAAATTTGATATATGGGAAGAATTCGGTCAATCATTTAAAATTATATGTGTAAATTTTGATTCGCGTGGTTTCCATAGCAACAATTAATGGTAAAGTTGACAATTTTTAACTCACGCACGGCTTATCTGATTGAAACGAGTGAGGTGGCAATCGAAAGGGAAGGGAGTAAGCTACTTTGTTATGTGAAAATAATTTTGATTTTCCGTTGCCGTGACGACGAATAATTTGCGATTTCCGTAATGTATTGAGTTGGATAGTTGAAATTTGATGTCTGGGGAGAATTCGGGCACTCATTCAAAAATATATCTGTAAAAATCGATTCCCATGGTTGGCATAGCAACGATTAAGGATAAAGTTGACGATTTCTAACTCACGCACGGCTTATCTGATTGAAACGACTGAAGTGGCAATCGAAAGGGAAGGAAGTAAGCTACTTTTTTATGTGAAAATAATTTTGATTTTCCGTTGCCGTGACGACGAATAATTTGCGATTTCCGTAATGTATTGAGTTGGATAGTTGAAATTTGATATCTGCGAATAATTCGGGCACTCATTCAAAAACATATCTGTAACAATCGATTCCCATGGTTGGCATAGCAACGATTAAGGATAAAGTTGACAAATTTTAACTCACGCACGGCTTATCTGATTGAAACGACTGAAGTGGCAATCGAAAGGGAAGGAAGTAAGCTACTTTTTTATGTGAAAATAATTTTGATTTTCCGTTGCCGTGACGACGAATAATTTGCGATTTCCGTAATGTATTGAGTTGGATAGTTGAAATTTGATATCTGATAATAATTCGGGCACTCATTCAAAAATATATCTGTAAAAATCGATTCCCATGGTTGGCATAGCAACGATTAAGTATAAAGTTGAGAATTTTTAACTCACGCATGGCTTATCTGATTGAAACGACTGAAGTGGCAATCGAAAGGGAAGGAAGTAAGCTACTTTTTTATGTGAAAATAATTTTGATTTTCCGTTGCCGTGACGACGAATAATTTGCGATTTCCGTAAAGTATTGAGTTGGATAGTTAAAATTTGTTATCTGGGAAGAATTCGGTCAATCATTCAAAAATATATGTGTAAAAATCGATTCCCATGGTTTCTATAGCAACGATTAAGGATAAAGTTGACAATTTCTAAGCCACGCACGGCTTATCTGATTGAAACGACTGAAGTGGCAATCGAAAGGTACGGAAGTAAGCTACTTTTTTATGTGAAAATAATTTTGATTTTCCGTTGCTGTGACGACGAATAATTTGCTATTTCCGTAATGTATTGAGTTGGATAGTTGAAATTTGATATCTGGGAAGAATTCGGTCAATGATTCAAAAATATATCTGTAAAAATCGATTCCCATGGTTTCTATAGCAACGATTAAGGATAAACTTGACAATTTCTAACTCACGCACGGCTTATCTGATTGAAACGACTGAAGTGACAATCGAAAGGGAAGGAAGCAAGCTAATTTTTAATTTGAAAATAATTTTGATTTTCCGCTGCCGTGACGACGAATAATTTGCTATTTCCGTAATGTATTGATTTGGATAGTTGTGTACTATGTGTCGTGTTTGTTGTGTTTGTATGTATGTATACTACAGGGTGTCCGAAAAGTCTTTGTATCGACAAATACCTTTGCTATTTGTACAAATATAAACTTAATTGTCGGATTTAAAGCAAATCGTATACATTAGCATTTCTATGTGTACGGAGGTATATGTCTGTATACAAGCTGTCCAAAAAGTCATTGTTGGAGCAAATACTCCTAGTAGTACCAGGATAAATGTAATTAAACCGGATTTCATGCAAAATCGATTATATTTGTTTTTATGTGTTGTATATACGTATACAGGGTGTTCGAAAAGTCTTGGTATGGGCAAATACTTCTACTAGCACCGAAATAAACCTAATTAATTCGGATTTTAAGTAAATCGATTATATTCCTATTTAAACGTGTGGGTGTTAGTTTGAATGTATACAGGGTGTCCGAAAAGTCTTGGTATGGGATTCCTATTATTACTTAGATAAAGTTTATTAAGTCGGATTTCACGCAAATCGAATACATTTGTATTAATATGTGTTTATGTTTGTATGTATGTATACAGGGTGTCCGAAAAGTTTTTCGTTGGCAAACATAGTTTCTACGTGTAGGCGTTTTTATGTATGTAGCGATACGGTTACGAAGGGCGGTCTATTCTCCATCATCAGTCCGAAGGAGTGTGATATCTTCCTTAATATATGGCCTAGAAACACGAAATTTTCAGGGCATGACAGTGATGATATTACCGACCTTATAGAGCCCCCTCGGGGGGCGATTAGGCGGTCTATGCACCCTAGTTATAGACCGCCCGCCGAGCGGTCTATATACCGAGCCGTTGATCAGAAAAATGTGTGTATGTATGTATGTATGTATGTATGTATGTATGTATGGCCGTATGTCGGTTGTCCGTTTCGACATTTTCACCTTTTCAATTTTTTTTCTCGAAAATGGTTAGAGGGGCAGCAACCAAATTTTCTGGGTTAATAGAGGGATAGTGCGACAAGCTTCGGTAAACAATTCAGTTATACCGGGTGTTCCGTTTCGGAGTTATTAAACGCCAAAGTCGAAATTTCAGCGATTTCCTATGGGATCGATTACAGGTCGCAAAACTTAATTAAATCGATTTAAATTTGTATAGGTTGTAGAGGTCAGGGAGCTTCAGAACCCTATTGAAACTGGCGGTATTCGGAAAATGGGAAGTAATTTTTTTGAATTTTTTTATGTCGAAAAATGCCCTTTGTAGACCCCACTTTGGCACTGAATAAGTCGAAGCCGGAACCTCGGACAGAAAAACGTATTTGAACATAAAACTAAAGAATCTCAAATACTTTCTTTTTGCAATACATTTACCTATACCTAAAACGACTGGAAATTGGAAAAATTTGGGAAAAAGTGGAAATTACGATTTTTCATGCAAATTTTTGACGGTTGTCAATTTTTTTGGGTGTCAAAATGGATTCAAATCGAAATCCCATGTGCCTTATCGGAAAGAGCTCGCCGAAATACGTGATTTGCATATTTTTTGGTTCCTTTATTCCTAATAGGAGAGGAGCAAGCGATAATTAAATTTCGATTTTTTACGATTTTTTTTCATGACATCTCTACATTTGAATCACTCTGTATCTTTTCCTATCTAATTTCTTAAAACTTTTTCAACGCTATTCCTTGGGGATATAATCAGGCTTTAAAATGAATCCCGAATGGGTGATCTAGGGCCGGATTTAGGGGGTAAAAACTCATTTTTTCTGTTTTTTTCCATCAAAATTCATATTTAAAAGGCATTATTATATATTATTTCTCTTTTTTAACGATTCTTTTTTGGTTTATTTTCTTCCTTGATCATCTAAGAACACTCCTAACTAATTAAAACTCCATATTTTTTCGTTAAAGTTATAAATACATACCTTTTTTTGCATCGCTGCAGGAAAAATTTTAAAAAAGTACATATATAAAAGCCGTGCCTTGACAAAACAAATCAAACTGCCCCTCTTTACATTGAAATTAAAATATGTCCTGTCAAAATGTCATGAAAATAACAGTTTTTATAGCGATATTGGAAGCTTCCTGGACCGATTTCGGCTTGAAATATACATGGCAAAGGTAAATCGGACTTTATATTTTTATTTAAAATACATTTCATTGGACGATTTAAGCATTAAATACGAATTTTTTTAATTTTTCTCAGACCATGCAAATGCATGTCAAAATCAGTTTCATACGGAGAAATGTATTAAAATATGAAGGGTCGAAATGTCGCAAAAATGTCAGTTTTCCTTGCGAGATTTTAGGGTTTCTGAACCGTTTTCGACTTGAAAAATACCGGGCAATGCCTCTATAGACCTTCCCGTGTGGATTTCGGAACATATAATTTGAAGAATTAGTCATTAAATACCAATTTTAACAATTTTTCGATGACGCGGCGAAGCATCATAGAAAGGCTATTCCATGAGGTAGTATACGGGGTAAATCACAATGACGGGTCTGATTTAAATTTTGCTTAGATTTGTTATTAATTGAGAACGGATTATTCGATTGAAAAGAGTGATGTGGCAATCGAAAGGGGAGGAAGTAAGCTATTTTATTTGAAAATAATTTCGACATTTCGTTGGCATGACGACGAAAAATTTGCTATTTCCGATATTTATTGAGTTAGAGAGCTGAAATTTGATATATGGGAAGAATTCGGTCAATCATTCAAAATTATATGTGTAAATTTTGATTCGCATGGTTTCCATAGCAACGATTAAGGATAAAGCTGACAATTTCTAACTCACGTACGGCTGATCTGATTGAAACGAGTAAGGTGGCAATCGAAAGGGAACGAAGTAAGCTACTTTTTTATGTGAAAATAATTTTGACATTTCGTTGCCATGACGACGAACAGTTTGCTATTTCCATTATTTATTGAGTTTTAGAGTTGAAATTTGATATCTGGGTAGATTTCGGTCAACCATTCAAAAATATTTTTATAAATTTTGATTCCGATGATTACCATAGCAACGATTGAGCATAAAGTTGATCATTTTTAACTCGCGAACGGCTTATCTGATTGAAACCAGTAAAGTGACGATCGAAATGTTAGAAAGTACACTACTTTTTTATGTGAAATTAATTTTGACATTTCGTTGCCGGGACGATGAACAATTTGCTATTTTCGTTATTTATTGAGTTGGAAAGTTGAAAACTGATATCTCGGAAGAATTCGGTCACTCATTCAAAAATATATCTGGAAAAATCGATTCCCATGGTTGGCATAGCAACGATTAAGGATAAAGTTGACAATTTATATCTCGCGGACGCCTTCTGCGATTGGAACGAGTGAGGTGGATATCGAAAGGGATGGAAGTAAACTACTTTTTTATTTGAAAATAATTTCGATTTTTGGTAGTCATGACGACGATCAATTTGATTTCTCCGTTATTTATTGAGTTGCAGAGTAGAAATTTCGCATCTAAGTAGAATTCGGTCAATCATTGAAACATATTTTTGCAATTTTCAATTTTAATGATTGCCATAGCAACGATTAGGGGTAAAGTTAACAACTTACAACTCGCGAACGGCTTCTTAGATTGAAAGAAGCGACGGTCATAATATGTATGCACAATTTTTTTCCATAGAGACATCAGTGGCGTGCCCGAAGGGCTCGCCACCAATCTTCATCCAGCTCGACCATTTCAGGAAGATTATGTTATCTAATGTATGGTTCAAAGCCGATCGAAAGATGACAAGTTTAATTTAGTAGGGTTTCAGCGAAATCGTACATATTGTATTTATATGTAATATGTGTTTGTATGTATATAGCGATACGGTTACGAAGGGCGGTCTATTCTGCATCATCAGTCCGTAGGAGTGTGATATCTTCCTTAATACATGCTCTAGAAACACGAAACTTTCAGGGCATGACAATGATGATATTACCGACCTTATAGAGCCCCCTCGGGGGGCGACTAGGCGGTCTACCCGTACTAGTTATAGAGCGCCAACAGCGCTCTATATACCGACCCGTCCGTGAGGAAAATGTATGTTGGTTGACAAATCGTGTTTTTCGACAATCTCAATTTTTTTTCTCCGAGATGGTTACAGGTGGAACGTTCAAATTTTCTGGGTTAATAGAGGGATAGTGCGTCTAGCTTCGGTAAAAAATTCAGTTATAGAAGGCGTACCGTTTCGGAGTTATTAACCGTCAAAGTCAATTAACTTAATTAAATCGATTTAAATTTTCAGAGGTTGTAGAGGACCGGGAGGTTCAGAACCCTATTGAAACTGGCGATATTCGGAAAATGGGAAGTCATACTTTTGAATTTTTTTATGTCGAAAAATGCAGTTTGCAGACCCATTTTTGGAGCTTAATAAGTCGAAGCCGGAACATCGGACAGAAAAACGTATTTGAACTTAAAACTAAAGAATCTCAAATACTTTCTTTTTGCAATACATTTACCTATACCTAAAACGACTGGAAATTGGAAAAATTTGGGAAAAAGTGGAAATTACGATTTTTCATGCAAATTTTTGACGGTTGTCAATTTTTTTCGGGGTCAAAATGGATTCAAATCGAAATCCCATGTACCTTATCGGAAAGACCTCGCCGAACTACGTTATAAACGTATTTTTTTGTTCCTTCATTCTTAATAGGAAAGGAGCAATCGATAATTAAATTTAGATTTTTTACGATTTTTTTTCATGACATCTCTACATTTGAATCACTCTGTATCTTTTCCTATCTAATTTCTTCAAACTTTTTCAACGCTATCCCTTGCGGATATAATCAGGCTTTAACATGAATCCCGAATGGGTGATCCAGGGCCTGATTTAGGGGGTAAAAACTCATTTTTTCTGTTTTTTTCCATCAAAATTCATCTTTAAATGGCATTATTATGTATTATTTCTCTTATTTAACAGCTCTTTTTTGGTTTATTTTCTTCCTACATCATCTGAGAACACTCCACACTAATTAAAATTACATATTTTTTCGTTAAAGTTATAAATAAAAAGCTCTTTTAGCATCGGTGCAGGAAAAATTTTAAAAAATGCATATATTAATAGTCTGCCTTGGAAAATCAGTTGAAGCAGCCTATCTTTACGTCGAAATTAAAAAATATGACCTGTCAGAATTATGCAAAAATGTCAGTATTTTTTAGTGATTTTGGAGAGATCCTGGGCCCATTTCGGCTTGGAATATACATGGAAAAGACAGAATGGACTTTATATTTTTAATTATGGTGCATTTCATTGGGCGATTTAAGCACTAAATACCAATTTTTTTTATCTTTCTGAGACCCTGCAAATGGGTTTAAAAATCAGTTTATACGGAGAAATGTATTATAATATGAAGGGTCGAAATGTCGCAAAAATGCCAGTATTTCTTGTGAGATTTTAGGGTTTCTGGACCGTTTTGGGCTTGAAAAGTACCGGGCAACGCGTCTATAGACCTTCCCGTGTGGATTACGGAACATATAACTTGAAGAATTGGGCATTCAGAACCATTTTTAACTATTTTTCGATGACGGTGCAAAGCTGCATAGAATGGTTTTATTCCATTAGTTAGTGTACGGGGTAAATCACAATGACTGGTCTGATTTAAAATTTGCTTAGGTTTGTTATAATTTGAGAACGGCTTATCTGATTAAATCGAGTGAGGTGGCAATCGAAAGGGAAGGAATTAAGCAATTTTCTTATTTCAAAATACTTTCGACATTTCGTTGGCATGACGATGAACAACTAGCTATTTTCGTTAATTTTTGAGTTGGACAGTTCAAAGTTGATATATGGGAAGAATTCGGTCAATTATTCAAAATTCTATATGTAAAATTTTGATTCGCGTGGTTTCTATAGCAACGATTAAGGAAAAAGTTGCCAATTTCTAACTCACGCACGGCTGATCTGATTGAAACGAGTGAGGTGGCAATCGATTGGCAAGGAAGTAAGCTACTTTTTTATGTGAAAATAATTTTGACATTTCGTTGCCGTGACGACGAACAATTTGCTATTCCCGGTATTTATTGAGTTGGAGATTGGAAATTTGATATATGGGAAGAATTCGGTCAATCATTTAAAATTATATGTGTAAATTTTGATTCGCGTGGTTTCCATAGCAACAATTAATGGTAAAGTTGACAATTTTTAACTCACGCACGGCTTATCTGATTGAAACGAGTGAGGTGGCAATCGAAAGGGAAGGGAGTAAGCTACTTTGTTATGTGAAAATAATTTTGATTTTCCGTTGCCGTGACGACGAATAATTTGCGATTTCCGTAATGTATTGAGTTGGATAGTTGAAATTTGATGTCTGGGAAGAATTCGGGCACTCATTCAAAAATATATCTGTAAAAATCGATTCCCATGGTTGGCATAGCAACGATTAAGGATAAAGTTGACGATTTCTAACTCACGCACGGCTTATCTGATTGAAACGACTGAAGTGGCAATCGAAAGGGAAGGAAGTAAGCTACTTTTTTATGTGAAAATAATTTTGATTTTCCGTTGCCGTGACGACGAATAATTTGCGATTTCCGTAATGTATTGAGTTGGATAGTTGAAATTTGATATCTGCGAATAATTCGGGCACTCATTCAAAAACATATCTGTAACAATCGATTCCCATGGTTGGCATAGCAACGATTAAGGATAAAGTTGACAAATTTTAACTCACGCACGGCTTATCTGATTGAAACGACTGAAGTGGCAATCGAAAGGGAAGGAAGTAAGCTACTTTTTTATGTGAAAATAATTTTGATTTTCCGTTGCCGTGACGACGAATAATTTGCGATTTCCGTAATGTATTGAGTTGGATAGTTGAAATTTGATATCTGATAATAATTCGGGCACTCATTCAAAAATATATCTGTAAAAATCGATTCCCATGGTTGGCATAGCAACGATTAAGTATAAAGTTGAGAATTTTTAACTCACGCATGGCTTATCTGATTGAAACGACTGAAGTGGCAATCGAAAGGGAAGGAAGTAAGCTACTTTTTTATGTGAAAATAATTTTGATTTTCCGTTGCCGTGACGACGAATAATTTGCGATTTCCGTAAAGTATTGAGTTGGATAGTTAAAATTTGTTATCTGGGAAGAATTCGGTCAATCATTCAAAAATATATGTGTAAAAATCGATTCCCATGGTTTCTATAGCAACGATTAAGGATAAAGTTGACAATTTCTAACTCACGCACGGCTTATCTGATTGAAACGACTGAAGTGGCAATCGAAAGGTACGGAAGTAAGCTACTTTTTTATGTGAAAATAATTTTGATTTTCCGTTGCTGTGACGACGAATAATTTGCTATTTCCGTAATGTATTGAGTTGGATAGTTGAAATTTGATATTGGGAAGAATTCGGTCAATGATTCAAAAATATATCTGTAAAAATCGATTCCCATGGTTTCTATAGCAACGATTAAGGATAAACTTGACAATTTCTAACTCACGCACGGCTTATCTGATTGAAACGACTGAAGTGACAATCGAAAGGGAAGGAAGCAAGCTAATTTTTAATTTGAAAATAATTTTGATTTTCCGCTGCCGTGACGACGAATAATTTGCTATTTCCGTAATGTATTGATTTGGATAGTTGTGTACTATGTGTCGTGTTTGTTGTGTTTGTATGTATGTATACTACAGGGTGTCCGAAAAGTCTTTGTATCGACAAATACCTTTGCTATTTGTACAAATATAAACTTAATTGTCGGATTTAAAGCAAATCGTATACATTAGCATTTCTATGTGTACGGAGGTATATGTCTGTATACAAGCTGTCCAAAAAGTCATTGTTGGAGCAAATACTCCTAGTAGTACCAGGATAAATGTAATTAAACCGGATTTCATGCAAAATCGATTATATTTGTTTTTATGTGTTGTATATACGTATACAGGGTGTTCGAAAAGTCTTGGTATGGGCAAATACTTCTACTAGCACCGAAATAAACCTAATTAATTCGGATTTTAAGTAAATCGATTATATTCCTATTTAAACGTGTGGGTGTTAGTTTGAATGTATACAGGGTGTCCGAAAAGTCTTGGTATGGGATTCCTATTATTACTTAGATAAAGTTTATTAAGTCGGATTTCACGCAAATCGAATACATTTGTATTAATATGTGTTTATGTTTGTATGTATGTATACAGGGTGTCCGAAAAGTTTTTCGTTGGCAAACATAGTTTCTACGTGTAGGCGTTTTTATGTATGTAGCGATACGGTTACGAAGGGCGGTCTATTCTCCATCATCAGTCCGAAGGAGTGTGATATCTTCCTTAATATATGGCCTAGCAACACGAAATTTTCAGGGCATGACAGTGATGATATTACCGACCTTATAGAGCCCCCTCGGGGGGCGATTAGGCGGTCTATGCACCCTAGTTATAGACCGCCCGCCGAGCGGTCTATATACCGAGCCGTTGATCAGAAAAATGTGTGTATGTATGTATGTATGTATGTATGTATGTATGGCCGTATGTCGGTTGTCCGTTTCGACATTTTCACCTTTTCAATTTTTTTTCTCGAAAATGGTTAGAGGGGCAGCAACCAAAATTTTCTGGGTTAATAGAGGGATAGTGCGACAAGCTTCGGTAAACAATTCAGTTATACCGGGTGTTCCGTTTCGGAGTTATTAAACGCCAAAGTCGAAATTTCAGCGATTTCCTGTGGGATCGATTACAGGTCGCAAAACTTAATTAAATCGACTTAAATTTGTATAGGTTGTAGAGGTCAGGGAGCTTCAGAACCCTATTGAAACTGGCGGTATTCGGAAAATGGGAAGTAATTTTTTTGAATTTTTTTATGTCGAAAAATGCCCTTTGTAGACCCCACTTTGGCACTGAATAAGTCGAAGCCGGAACCTCGGACAGAAAAACGTATATGAACATAAAACTAAAGAATCTCAAATACTTTCTTTTTGCAATACATTTACCTATACCTAAAACGACTGGAAATTGGAAAAATTTGGGAAAAAGTGGAAATTACGATTTTTCATGCAAATTTTTGACGGTTGTCAATTTTTTTGGGGGTCAAAATGGATTCAAATCGAAATCCCATGTGCCTTATCGGAAAGAGCTCGCCGAAATACGTGATTTGCATATTTTTTGGTTCCTTTATTCCTAATAGGAGAGGAGCAAGCGATAATTAAATTTCGATTTTTTACGATTTTTTTTCATGACATCTCTACATTTGAATCACTCTGTATCTTTTCCTATCTAATTTCTTAAAACTTTTTCAACGCTATTCCTTGGGGATATAATCAGGCTTTAAAATGAATCCCGAATGGGTGATCTAGGGCCGGATTTAGGGGGTAAAAACTCACTTTTTCTGTTTTTTTCCATCAAAATTCATATTTAAAAGGCATTATTATATATTATTTCTCTTTTTTAACGATTCTTTTTTGGTTTATTTTCTTCCCTGATCATCTAA
The DNA here is from genome assembly GCA_963971165.1 of Philopedon plagiatum. Classification (NCBI taxonomy): domain Eukaryota; kingdom Metazoa; phylum Arthropoda; class Insecta; order Coleoptera; family Curculionidae; genus Philopedon; species Philopedon plagiatum. The sequence continues at coordinate 74,088,900 of OZ020191.1, read as the reverse complement.
GAACACTCCTAACTAATTAAAACTCCATATTTTTTCGTTAAAGTTATAAATACATACCTTTTTTTGCATCGCTGCAGGAAAAATTTTAAAAAAGTACATATATAAAAGCCGTGCCTTGACAAAACAAATGAAACTGACCCTCTTTACATCGAAATTAAAATATGTCCTGTCAAAATGTCATGAAAATAACAGTTTTTGTAGCGATATTGGAAGCTTCCTGGACCGATTTCGGCTTGAAATATACATGGCAAAGGTAAATCGGACTTTATATTTTTATTTAAAATACATTTCATTGGACGATTTAAGCATTAAATACGAATTTTTTTAATTTTTCTCAGACCATGCAAATGCATGTCAAAATCAGTTTCATACGGAGAAATGTATTAAAATATGAAGGGTCGAAATGTCGCAAAAATGTCAGTTTTCCTTGCGAGATTTTAGGGTTTCTGAACCGTTTTCGACTTGAAAAATACCGGGCAATGCCTCTATAGACCTTCCCGTGTGGATTTCGGAACATATAATTTGAAGAATTAGTCATTAAATACCAATTTTAACAATTTTTCGATGACGCGGCGAAGCATCATAGAAAGGCTATTCCATGAGGTAGTATACGGGGTAAATCACAATGACGGGTCTGATTTAAATTTTGCTTAGATTTGTTATTAATTGAGAACGGATTATTCGATTGAAAAGAGTGATGTGGCAATCGAAAGGGGAGGAAGTAAGCTATTTTATTTGAAAATAATTTTGACATTTCGTTGCCATGACGACGAACAGTTTGCTATTTCCATTATTTATTGAGTTTTAGAGTTGAAATTTGATATCTGGGTAGATTTCGGTCAATCATTCAAAAATATTTTTATAAATTTTGATTCCGATGATTACCATAGCAACGATTGAGCATAAAGTTGATCATTTTTAACTCGCGAACGGCTTATCTGATTGAAACCAGTAAAGTGACGATCGAAATGTTAGAAAGTACACTACTTTTTTATGTGAAATTAATTTTGACATTTCGTTGCCGGGACGATGAACAATTTGCTATTTTCGTTATTTATTGAGTTGGAAAGTTGAAAACTGATATCTCGGAAGAATTCGGTCACTCATTCAAAAATATATCTGGAAAAATCGATTCCCATGGTTGGCATAGCAACGATTAAGGATAAAGTTGACAATTTATATCTCGCGGACGCCTTCTGCGATTGGAAGGAGTGAGGTGGCTATCGAAAGGGATGGAAGTAAACTACTTTTTTATTTGAAAATAATTTCGATTTTTGGTAGTCATGACGACGATCAATTTGATTTCTCCGTTATTTATTGAGTTGCAGAGTAGAAATTTCGCATCTAAGTAGAATTCGGTCAATCATTGAAACATATTTTTGCAATTTTCAATTTTAATGATTGCCATAGCAACGATTAGGGGTAAAGTTAACAACTTACAACTCGCGAACGGCTTCTTAGATTGAAAGAAGCGACGGTCATAATATGTATGCACAATTTTTTTCCATAGAGACATCAGTGGCGTGCCCGAAGGGCTCGCCACCAATCTTCATCCAGCTCGACCATTTCAGGAAGATGATGTTATCTAATGTATGGTTCAAAGCCGATCGAAAGATGACAAGTTTAATTTAGTAGGGTTTCAGCGAAATCGTACATATTGTATTTATATGATATATGTGTTTGTATGTATATAGCGATACGGTTACGAAGGGCGGTCTATTCTGCATCATCAGTCCGTAGGAGTGTGATATCTTCCTTAATACATGCTCTAGAAACACGAAACTTTCAGGGCATGACAATGATGATATTATCGACATTATGGAGCCCCCTTTCAGTGCATGACAGTGATGATATTACCGACCTTATAGAGCCCCCTCGGGGGGCGATTAGGCGGTCTATCCGTACTAGTTTAACAGCTCTTATTTGGTTTATTTTCTTCCTACATCATCTGAGAACACTCCACACTAATTAAAATTACATATTTTTTCGTTAAAGTTATAAATAAAAAGCTCTTTTACCATCGGTGCAGGAAAAATTTTAAAAAATGCATATATTAATAGTCTGCCTTGGAAAATCAGTTGAAGCAGCCTATCTTTACGTCGAAATTAAAAAATATGACCTGTCAGAATTATGCAAAAATGTCAATATTTTTAGTGATTTTGGAAAGATCCTGGGCCCATTTCGGCTTGGAATATACATGGAAAAGACAGAATGGACTTGATATTTTTAATTATGGTGCATTTCATTGGGCGATTTAAGCACTAAATACCAATTTTTTTTATCTTTCTGAGACCCTGCAAATGGATTTTAAAATCAGATTGGGTTGGGTTGGGTAATTTTGACATTTCGTTGCCGTGACGACGAACAATTTGCTATTCCCGGTATTTATTGAGTTGGAGATTAGAAATTTGATATATGGGAAAAATTCGGTCAATCATTTAAAATTATATGTGTAAATTTTGATTCGCGTGGTTTCTATAGCAACAATTAATGATAAAGTTGACAATTTCTAACTCACGCACGGCTTATCTGATTGAAACGAGTGAGGTGGCAATCGAAAGGGAAGGGAGTAAGCTACTTTGTTATGTGAAAATAATTTTGATTTTCCGTTGCCGTGACGACGAATAATTTGCTATTTCCGTAATGTATTGAGTTGGATAGTTGAAATTTGATGTCTGGGAAGAATTCGGGCACTCATTCAAAAATATATCTGTAAAAATCGATTCCCATGGTTGGCATAGCAACGATTAAGGATAAAGTTAACAATTTCTAACTCACGCACGGCTTATATGATTGAAACGACTGAAGTGGCAATCGAAAGGGAAGGAAGTAAGCTACTGTTTTATGTGAAAATAATTTTGATTTTCCGTTGCCGTGACGACGAATAATTTGCGATTTCCTTAAAGTATTGAGTTGGATAGTTGAAATTTGTTATCTGAGAAGAATTCGGTCAATCATTCAAAAATATATCTGTAAAAATCGATTCCCATGGTTTCTATAGCAACGATTAAGGATAAAGTTGACAATTTCTAACTCACGCACGGCTTATCTGATTGAAACGACTGAAGTGGCAATCGAAAGGGAAGGAAGTAAGCCACTTTTTTATGTGAAAATAATTTTGATTTTCCGTTGCCGTGACGACGAATAATTTGCGATTTCCGTAAAGTATTGAGTTGGATAGTTGAAATTTGTTATCTGGGAAGAATTCGGTCAATCATTCAAAAATATATCTGTAAAAATCGATTCCCATGGTTTCTATAGCAACGATTAAGGATAAAGTTGACAATTTCTAACTCACGCACGGCTTATCTGATTGAAACGACTGAAGTGGCAATCGAAAGGGAAGGAAGTAAACTACTTTTGTATGTGAAAATAATTTTGATTTTCCGCTGCCGTGACGACGAATAATTTGCTATTTCCGTAATGTATTGAGTTGGATAGTTGTGTACTATGTGTCGGGCTTGTTGTGTTTGTATGTATGTATAGTACAGGGTGTCCGAAAAGTCTTTGTATGTACAAATACCTTTGCTATTTGTACAAATATAAACTTAATTGTCGGATTTAAAGCAAATCGTATACATTTGCATTTCTATGTGTACGGAGGTATATGTCTGTATACAAGCTGTCCAAAAAGTCATTGTTGGAGCAAATACTCCTAGTAGTACCAGGATAAATGTAATTAAACCGGATTTCATGCAAAATCGATTATATTTGTTTTTATATGTGTTGTGTATACGTATACAGGGTGTTCGAAAAGTCTTGGTATGGGATTCCTATTATTACTTAGATAAACTTTATTAGGTCGGATTTCACGCAAATCGAATACATTTGTATTAATATGTGTTTATGTTTGTATGTATGTATACAGGGTGTCCGAAAAGTTTTTCGTTGGTAAAAATAGTTTCTACGTGTAGGCGTTTTTGTTTGTAGCGATACGGTTACGAAGGGCGGTGTATTCTCCATCAGTCCGAAGGAGTGTGATATCTTCCTTAATACATGGCCTAGCAACACGAAATTTTCAGGGCGTGACAATGATGATATTACCGACCTTATAGAGACCCCTCGGGGGGCGATTAGGCGGTCTATGCACCCTAGTTAGAGACCGCCTTTCAGGCCGGTCTCTATACCGCCCCGTCCGTGAAAAAATGTGCGTTGGTCGTCGTCGAATCCGGTATTTTCCCATTCTCAATTTTTTTTCTCGAAAACGGTTAGAGGGGGCGAAACCAAATTTTCTGGGTTAATAGAGGGATAGTGCATCTAGCTTCGATAAAAAATTCAGTTATACAGAGTGTCGCGTTTCGGAGTTATAAAACGTCAAACTCGAAATTTCGGCGAATTCGTATGGGATCGATTACAGGTCGCAAAACTTAATTAAATCGATTTAAATTTCTATAGGTTGTAGAGGACCGGGAGCTTCAGAACGCTATTGAAATTGGTGATATTCGGAAAACGGGAAGTAATTCTTTTTAATTTTTTTAGGTCGGAAAATGCCACTTGCAGACCCATTTTCAATTCTACATTACTCGAAGCCCGAACGTCGGACAGAAAAACGGATTTGAACATAAAACTAAAGAATCTCAAATACTTTCTTTTTGCGATACATTTACCTATACCTAAAACGACTGGAAATTGGAAAAATTTGGGAAAAACTGGAAATTACGAATTTTAATGCAAATTTTTGACGGTTGTCAATTTTTTTGGGGGTCAAAATGGATTCAAATCGAAATCCCATGTACCTTATCGGAAAGACCTCGCCGAACTACGTTATAAACGTATTTTTTGGTTCCTTCATTCTTAATAGGAAAGGAGCAATCGATAATTAAATTTAGATTTTTACGATTTTTTTTCATGACATCTCTACATTCGAAACACTCTGTATCTTTTCCTGTCTAATTTCTTCCAACGTTTTCAACGCTATCCCTTGGGGATATAATCAGGCTTTAAAATGAATCTCGAATGGGTGATCCAGGGCCTGATTTAGGGGGTAAAAACTCATTTTTTCTGTTTTTTTTCCATCAAAATTCATCTTTAAATGGCATTATTATGTATTATTTCTCTTATTTAACAGCTCTTTTTTGGTTTATTTTCTTCCTACATCATCTGAGAACACTCCACACTAATTAAAATTGCATATTTTTGAGTTAAAGTTATAAATAAAAAGCTCTTTTAGCATCGGTGCAGGAAAAATTTTAAAAAATGCATATATTAATAGTCTGCCTTGGAAAATCAGTTGAAGCAGCCTATCTTTACGTCGAAATTAAAAAATATGACCTGTCAGAATTATGCAAAAATGTCAGTATTTTTAGTGATTTTGGAGAGATCCTGGGTCCATTTCGGCTTGGAATATACATGGAAAAGACAGAATGGACTTTATATTTTTAATTATGGTGCATTTCATTGGGCGATTTAAGCACTAAATACCAATTTTTTTTTATCTTTCTGAGACCCTGCAAATGGATTTAAAAATCAGTTTATACGGAGAAATGTATTATAATATGAAGGGTCTAAATGTCGCCAAAATGCCAGTTTTTCTTGCGAGAATTTTAGGGTTTCTGGACCGTTTTGGGCTTGAAAAATACCGGGAAACGCCTCTATAGACCTTCCCGTGTCTATTTCGGAACATATATTTTGAAGAAGTACACATTAAATGCCATATTTAACGATTTTTCGATGACGCTGCAAAGCATCATAGAAATGTATTATTCCATTAGGTAGTATACGGTGTAAATCACAATGACGGGTCTGATTTAAATTTTGCTTAGATTCGTTGTTAATTGAGAACGGCTTAGTCAATTGAAAAGAGTGATGTGGCAATCGAAAGGGGAGGAAGTAAGCAATTTTCTTATTTGAAATAATTTCACATTTCGTTGGCATGACGACGAACAACTAGCTATTTTCATTATTTATTGCGTTGGAGAGTTGAAATTTGATTTATGGGAAGAATTCGGTCAATCATTCAAAATTATATATGTAAAATTTTCATTCGCGTGGTTTCTATAGCAACGGTTAAGGATAAAGTTGACAATTTCTAACTCACGCATGACTTATCTGATTGAAACGAGTGAGGTGGCAATCGAAAGGCAAGGAAGTAAGCTACTTTTTTATGTGAAAATAATTTTGACATTTCGTTGCCGTGACGACGAACAATTTGCTATTCCCGGTATTTATTGAGTTGGAGATTGGAAATTTGATATATGGGAAGAATTCGGTCAATCATTTAAAATTATATGTGTAAATTTTGATTCGCGTGGTTTCTATAGCAACCATTAATGATAAAGTTGACAATTTCTAACTCACGCACGGCTTATCTGATTGAAACGAGTGAGGTGGCAATCGAAAGGGAAGGGAGTAAGCTACTTTGTTATGTGAAAATAATTTTGATTTTCCGTTGCCGTGACGACGAATAATTTGCTATTTCCGTAATGTATTGAGTTGGATAGTTGAAATTTGATGTCTGGGAAGAATTCGGGCACTCATTCAAAAATATATCTGTAAAAATCGATTCCCATGGTTGGCATAGCAACGATTAAGGATAAAGTTGACAATTTCTAACTCACGCACGACTTATCTGATTGAAACGAGTGAGGTGGCAATCGAAAGGGGAGGAAGCAAGGCACTTTCTTATGTGAAAATAATTTTGATTTTTCGTTGCCGTGACGACTAACAATTTGCTATTTCCGTAATGTATTGAGTTCGATAGTTGATATTTGATATCTGGGAAGAATCCTATCAATCATTCAAAATTATATGTGTAAATTTTGATTCGCATGGTTTCTATAGCAACGACTAAGGATAAAGTTGACAAATTTTAACTCGCGAACGGCATATCTGATTGAAACGAGTGAGGTGGCAATCGAAAGGCAACGAAGTAAGCTCCTTTTTTATGTAAAAATAATTTTGACATTTCGTTGCCGTGACGACCAACAATTTGTTATTCCCGGTATTTATTGAGTTGGAGCGCTGAAATTTGATATCTGGAAAGAATTAGGTGAATCATTCAAAAATATATCTGGAAAAATCGATTCCCATTGTTGGCATAGCTACGATTAAGGATAAAGTTGACAATTAATAACTCATGGGCGCCTTCTGCGGTTGGAACGAGTGAGGTGGCTATCGAAAGGGATGTAAGTACACTACGTTTTTATTTGAAAATAATTTCGATTTTTGGTAGTCATGACGACGATCAATTTGATTTCTCCGACATTTATTGAGTTGCAGAGTAGAAATTTCGCATCTAAGTAGAATTCGGTCAATCATTGAAAAATATTTTTGCAATTTTCAATTTTGATGATTGCCATAGCAACGATTAGGGATAAAGTTAACAAATTACAACTCGCGAACGGCTTCTTAGATTGAAAGAAGCTACGTTCATAAAATGTATGCACAATTATTTTCATTGAGCTATCAGTGGCAGCGCCTCCACAGACCATCCCGTGTGGATTCCGGAAGATCTAATTTGAAGAATTAGTAATTAAATACCAATTTAAACAATTTTTCGATGACGCGGCAAAGCATCAAAGAAAGGTTATGTCGTGTTTGTTGTGTTTGTATGTATGTATAGTACAGGGTGTCCGAAAAGTCTTTGTATGGACAAATGCCTTTGCTATTTGTACAAATATAAACTTAATGGTCGGATTTAAAGCAAATCGTATATATTTGCATTTCTATGTATACGGAGATATATGTCTGTATACAGGCTGTCCAAAAAGTCTTGATTGGAGCAAATACTCCTACCAGGATAAATGCAATTAAACCGGATTTCATGCAAATCGATTATACTTGTTTTTAAATGTGTTGTATATACGTATACAGGGTGTCCGAAAAGTCTTGGTATGGGCAAATACTTCTAGTACCGAGATAAACCTAATTAATTCGGATTTTAAGTAAATCGACTATATTCCTATTTAAACGTGTGGGTGTTAGTTTGAATGTATACAGGGTGTCCAAAAAGTCTTGGTGTGGGCAAATACTCCTATTAATACTTAGATGAACTTTATTAGGTCGGATTTCACGCAAATCGAATATATTTGTATTAATATGTGTTTATGTTTGTATGCATGTATATAGGGTGTCCGAAAAGTCTTTTTGTTGGCAAAAATAATTTCTACGTGTAGGTGTTTGTATGTATGTAGCGATACGGTTACGAATGGCGGTCTATTCTCCATCATCAGTCCGAAGGAGTGTGATATCTTCTGTAATACATGGCCTAGCAACACGAAATTTTCAGGGCGTGACAATGATGATATTACCGACCTCATAGAGCCCCTCGGGGGGCGATTAGGCGGTCTATGCACCCTAGTTATAGACCGCCCGCCGAGCGGTCTATATACCGAGCCGTTGGTCAGAAAAATGTGTGTATGTATGTATGTATGTATGTATGTATGTATGTATGTATGTATGTATGTATGTATGGCCGTATGTCGGTTATCCGTTTCGACATTTCACCTTTTCAATTTTTTTTTCTCGAAAATGGTTAGAGGGGCAGCAACCAAATTTTCTGGGTTAATAGAGGGATAGTGCGACTAGCTTCGGTAAAAAATTCAGTTATACCGGGTGTTCCGTTTCGGAGTTATTAAACGCCAAAGTCGAAATTTCAGCGATTTCCTATGGGATCGATTACAGGTCGCAAAACTTAATTAAATCGATTTAAATTTTCAGAGGTTGTAGAGGACCGGGAGCTTCAGAACCCTATTGAAACTGGCGATATTCGGAAAATGGGAAGTATTTTTTTTGAATTTTTTTATGTCGAAAAATGCCCTTTGTAGACCCCAATTTGGCACCGAATAAGTCGAAACCGGAACATCGGACAGAAAAACGTATTTGAACTTAAAACTAAAGTATCTCAAATACTTTCTTTTTGCTATACATTTACCTATACCTAAAACGACTGGAAATTGGAAAAATTTGGGAAAAAGTGGAAATTACGATTTTTCATGCAAATTTTTGACGGTTGTCAATTTTTTTGGGGATCAAAATGGATTCAAATCGAAATTGCATGTGCCCTATCGGAAAGAGCTCGCCGAAATACGTCAGAAACGTATTTTTTTGTTCCTTTATTCCTAATAGGAAAGGAGCAATCGATAATTAAATTTCGATTTTTTACGATTTTTTTTCATGACATCTCTACATTCGAATCACTCGGTATCTTTTCCTATCTAATTTCTTCCAACTTTTTCAACGCTATCCCTTGGGGATATAATCAGGCTTTAAAATGAATCCCGAGTGGGTGATCCAGGGCCTGATTTAGGGGGTAAAAACACATTTTTTCTGTTTTTTTCCATCAAAATTCATCTTTAAATGGCGTTATTATGTATTATTTCTCTTATTTAACAGCTCTTTTTTGGTTTATTTTCTTCCGTCATCATCTGAGAACACTGCTAACTAATTAAAACTCCATATTTTTGTGTTAAAGTTATAAATAAATAGGTTGTCTTCCTTCGGCGCAGGAAAAATTTTAAAAACCGTGAATGTTAAACCATGCCATGAAAAAAAACAATTGAACTGGTGACGCTTAATTATTATAATGTATGAAATGTCAAAATTTGGCTAAAATGTCAGCATTTTGATGCGAAATAGGAACGACTCTGGACCAACTTCGGATCCAAATTTACCGGGCAAGGGATTTAGGGACCTTATACTTTATGTAGAAAGACATTTCATTTGATAAATTTGGCTTTAAAAACCAATTTTATCGATTTTCCGATGACGCTGCAAGACATCATTGAAGATTCTAATATTGCCCTCAGTGGCATCGAAATATTTGTTATAAAGTTATAGTATCCAAAAATATGCATTTTAATTCACAAGCGTGTATACCTTTGGGGCAATATATTAATATTATTAAATCATTTTAATTTAATTTTAGGGAAATGAATTGATTCGGATCGGTTTAAAGTAACCAGAACAATTCGAAAATACATTTTATATCTTCCAGCATGAGCGTGATTGTATATATGTCTACAGGGTGTCCGAAAAGTACAAAAGTTTGTATGGGCAAATACCTTTGCTATTTGTACAAATATAAACTTAATTTTCGGATCTAAAGCAAATCGTATATATTTCCATTTATATGTGTACGGATTTACATATATGTCTGTATACAGGCTGCCCAAAAAGTCTTGGTTGGAGCAAATACTCCTAGTAGTCCAGGATAAATGTAATTAAACCGAATTTCAGGCAAACCGATTATATTTGTTTTTATTTGTGTTGTATATACGTATACAGGGTGTCCGAAAAGTCTTAGTAAGGGCAAATACTTCTACTAGTAGGTAGGTACCAAGATAAATTTAATTAGGTGGGATTTTACGTAAAACGACTATATTCCTATTTAAACGTGTGGGTCTCAGTGTGAATGTATACAGGGTGTCCAAAAATCTTGGTATGGTCTTTGAATGGGCAAATACCTTTGCCTTTTGTACAAATAGTAACTCAATTGTCGGATTTAAAGCAAATCGTAGGTATATATTTGCATTTCTATGTGTACGGATTTATATGTTTGTATACAGGGTGTCCTAAAAGTCTTAGTATGGGCAAATACTTCTACTAGTGCCAAGATAAACTTAACTAATTAATATTTTAAGTACATCGACCATATTTGTTTTTATTTGTGTTGTATATACGTATACAGGGTGTCCGAAAAGTCTTAGTATGGGCAAATACTTCTACTATTAGGTACCAATAAATTTAATCAGGAGGGATTTTACGTAAAACGACTATATTCCTATTTAAACGTGTGGGTCTTAGTGTGAATGTATACCGGGTGTCCAAAAATCTTGGTATGGGCAAATACTCCTATTAGTACTTATATAAACTTTATTAGGTCGGATTTCACGCAAATCGAATATATTTGTATTAATATGTGTTTATGTTTGTGTGTGTATACAGGGTGTCCGAAAAGACTTGGTATGGGCAAATACTTCTACTAGTGCCGAGATAAACCTACTAAATTCGGATTTTAAGTAAATCGACTATATTCCTATTTAAACGTGTGGGTGTTAGTTTGAATGTATACAGGGTGTCCAAAAAGTCTTGGTATGAGCAAATACTCCAATTATTACTTAGATAAACTTTATTAGGTCGGATTTCACGCAAATCGAATATATTTGTATTAATATGTGTTTATCTTTGTATGTATGTATACAGGGTGTCCGAAAAGTCTTGGTATGGGCAAATACTTCTAGTAGTACCGAGATAAACCTACTTAATTCGGATTTTAAGTAAATCGACTATATTCCTATTTAAACGTGTGGGTGTTAGTTTGAATGTATATAGGGTGTCCGAAAAGTCTTGGTATGGGCAAATTCTCCTATTATTACTTAGATAAACTTTATTAGGTCGGATTTCACGCAAATCGAATACATTTGTATTAATATGTGTTTATGTTTGTATATATGTATACAGGATGTCCGAAAAGTGTTTTGTTGGCAAAAATAGTTTCTACATGAGGTGTTTGTATGTGTGTAGCGACACGGTTATGAAGGGCGGTCTATTCTGCATCATCAGTCCGAAGGAGTGTGATATCTTCCTTAATACATGCTCTAGAAACACGAAACTTTCAGGACATGACAATGATGATATTACCGGCATTATGGAGCCCCCTTTCAGGGCATGACAATGATGATATTACCGACATTACAGAGTCCCCTCGGGGGGGGGGGGGGCGATTAGGCGGTCTACGCAATCTAGTATCTAATGGTAACTTATTATAGACCGCCAACAGCGGTCTATATACCTAGCTGTGAGTCAGAAAAATGTATGTCCGTTGACAAATCGTGTTTTTCGACAATCTCGATTTTTTTTCTCCGAGATGGTTGCAAGTGAAACGTTCAAATTTGCTGGGTTAATAGAGGGATAGTGCGTCTAGCTTCGATAAAAAATTCAGTTATACAGGGTGTTCCGTTTCGGAGTTATTAAACGCCAAAGTCGAAATTTCCGCGAATTCCTATGGGATCGATTACAGGTCGCAAAACTTAATTAAATCGATTTAAATTTTCAGAGGTTGTAGAGGACCGGGAGCTTCAGAACCCTATTGAAACTGGCGATATTCGGATAATGGGAAGTAATTCTTTTGAATTTTTTTAGGTCGAAAAATGCCGCTTGCAGACCCCTTTTTGGCACCAAATAACTCGGTCGCCGGAACGTCGGACAGAAAAACGGATTTGAACATAAAACTAAAGAATCTCAAATACTTTCTTTTTGCAATACATTTACGTATACCTAAAACGACTGGAAATTGGAAAAATTTGGGAAACACTGGAAATTACGAATTTTCATGCAAATCTTTGACGGTTTTGAATTTTTTGGGGGGTCAAAATGGATTCAAATCGAAATCCCATGTACCTTATCGGAAAGACCTCGCCGAACTACGTTATAAACGTATTTTTTTGTTCCTTCATTCTTAATAGGAAAGGAGCAACCGATAATTAAATTTAGATTTTTTACGATTTTTTTTCATGACATCTCTACATTTGAATCACTCTGTATCTTTTCCTATCTAATTTCTTCCAACTTTTTCAACGTTATCCCTTGGGGATATAATCAGGCTTTAAAATGAATCCCGAACGGGTGATCCAGGGCCTGATTTAGGGGGTAAAAACTCATTTTTTCTGTTTTTTTCCATCAAAATTCATCTTTAAATGGCATTATTATGTATTATTTCTCTTATTTAACAGCTCTTTTTTGGTTTATTTTCTTCCTACATCATCTGAGAACACTCCACACTAATTAAAATTACATATTTTTTCGTTGAAGTTATAAATAAAGAGCTCTTTTAGCAGCGTTGCAGGAAAAATTTTAAAAAATGCATATATTAATAGTCTGCCTTGGAAAATCAGTTGAAGCAGCCTATCTTTACGTCGAAATTAAAAAATATGACCTGTCAGAATTATGCAAAAATGTCAATATTTTTAGTGATTTTGGAAAGATCGTGGGCCCATTTAGGCTTGGAATATACATGGAAAAGACAGAATGGACTTTATATTTTTAATTATGGTGCATTTCATAGGGCGATTTAAGCACTAAATACCAATTTTTTTTATCTTTCTGAGACCCTGCAAATGGATTTAAAAATCAGTTTATACGGAGAAATGTATTATAATATGAAGGGTCGAAATGTCGCAAAAATGCCAGTTTTTCTTGTGAGATTTTAGGGCTTCTGAACCGTTTTGGGCTTGAAAAATACCGGGCAACGCCTCTACAGACCTTCCGGTGTGGATTACGGAACATATAACTTGAAGAATTGGGCATTCAGAACCATTTTTAACTATTTTTCGATGACGGTGCAAAGCTGCATAGAATGGTTTTATTCCATTAGTTAGTGTACGGGGTAAATCACAATGACTGGTCTGATTTAAAATTTGCTTAGGTTTGTTATTATTTGAGAACGGCTTATCTGATTAAATCGAGTGAGGTGGCAATCGAAAGGGAAGGAATTAAGCAATTTTCTTATTTCAAAATAATTTCGACATTTCGTTGGCATGACGACGAACAACTAGCTATTTTCGTTAATTTTTGAGTTGGACAGTTGAAAGTTGATATATGGGAAGAATTCGGTCAATTATTCAAAATTCTATATGTAAAATTTTGATTCGCGTGGTTTCTATAGCAACGATTAAGGATAAAGTTGCCAATTTCTAACTCACGCACGGCTGATCTGATTGAAACGAGTGAGGTGGCAATCGATTGGCAAGGAAGTAAGCTACTTTTTTATGTGAAAATAATTTTGACATTTCGTTGCCGTGACGATGAATAATTTGCTATTCCCAGTATTTATTGAGTTGGAGATTGGAAATTTGATATATGGGAAGAATTCGGTCAATCATTTAAAATTATATGTGTAAATTTTGATTCGCGTGGTTTCCATAGCAACAATTAATGATAAAGTTGACAATTTCTAACTCACGCACGGCTTATCTGATTGAAACGAGTGAGATGGCAATCGAAAGGGAAGGGAGTAAGCTACTTTGTTATGTAAAAATAATTTTGATTTTCCGTTGCCGTGACGACGAATTATTTGCGATTTCCGTAATGTATTGAGTTCGATAGTTGAAATTTGATATCTGGGAAGAATTCGGTCAATCGTTCACAAATATATCTGTAAAAATCGATTCCCATGGTTTCTATAGCAACGATTAAGGATAAAGTTGACAATTTCTAACTCACGCACGGCTTATCTGATTGAAACGACTGAAGTGGCAATCGAAAGGGAAGGAAGTAAGCTACTTTTTTATGTGAAAATAATTTTGATTTTCCGTTGCCGTGACGACGAATAATTTGCTATTTCCGTAATGTATTGAGTTGGATAGTTGAAATTTGATATCTGGGAAGAATTCGGTCAATCATTCAAAAATATATCAGTAAAAATCGATTCCCATGGTTTCTATAGCAACGATTAAGGATAAAGTTGACAATTTCTAACTCACGCACGGCTTATCTGATTGAAACGACTGAAGTGGCAATCGAAAGGGAAGGAAGTAAGCTAATTTTTAATTTGAAAATAATTTTGATTTTCCGCTGCCGTGACGACGAATAATTTGCTATTTCCGTAATGTATTGATTTGGATAGTTGTGTACTATGTGTCGTGTTTGTTGTGTTTGTATGTATGTATAGGACAGGGTGTCCGAAAAGTCTCTGTATGGACAAATACCTTTGCTATTTGTACAAATATAAACTTAATTGTCGGATTTAAAGCAAATCGTATACATTTGCATTTCTATGTGTACGGAGGTATATGTCTGTATACAAGCTGTCCAAAAAGTCATTGTTGGAGCAAATACTCCTAGTAGTACCAGGATAAATGTAATTAAACCTGAGCAAAATCGATTATATTTGTTTTTATATGTGTTGTATATACGTATACAGGGTGTTCGAAAAGTCTTGGTATGGGCAAATACTTCTACTAGTACCGAAATAAACCTAATTAATTCGGATTTTAAGTAAATCGATTATATTCCTATTTAAACGTGTGGGTGTTAGTTTGAATGTATACAGGGTGTCCGAAAAGTCTTGGTATGGGATTCCTATTATTACTTAGATAAACTTTATTAGGTCGGATTTCACGCAAATCGAATACATTTGTATTAATATGTGTTTATGTTTGTATGTGTGTATACAGGGTGTCCGAAAAGTTTTTCGTTGGCAAAAATAGTTTCTACGTGTAGGCGTTTTTATGTATGTAGCGATACGGTTACGAAGGGCGGTCTATTCTCCATCATCAGTCCGAAGGAGTGTGATATCTTCCTTAAAATATGGCCTAGAAACACGAAATTTTCAGGGCATGACACTGACGATATTACCGACCTTATAGAGCCCCCTCGGGGGGCGATTAGGCGGTCGATGCACCCTAGTTAAATAACCTTGTGCCCATGTAATAAAGACTTCTCTCAGTTAGAGCTAGGTTATTCTCTGGAGTAATTAAATTTTGATTATATCTAGTATTATAGCTATGGATGTCCCCCATGGACACAAAATTATCAACATTCCTTCTAACATAAATTAAAATCTCCAGTATATACATAGCAGTCAAAGTAAGAAAGCCATAGTTTCTAAAAAGATCACGACATGAATGCCTGATCCCAACACCAGCAACATTTCTTAATGCTCTTTTTTGCAATTTAAAAACTCTTACATTCCTGGAGATGCACCCCAGAATATTAGGCCATATTTTAAACGAGAAACAAACTGCGCAAAATAATACGATATTAGAGTATTTTCGTTAACAACATTTCTTAGGCGAAAAATAGCGAAACAAATTGTAGATAATTTTTTACACAATTCGGTTGTATGACAGCTCCAATTTAAAGAATTGTCAATATAAATACCCAAGAGTTTAGTCTCAGGCACCTGCGCAATAGAGTGTCCATCTATATTAGACCTAACTAAGTAGCTTTCACTGATTGATGATGTTCTTGGCGTAAAGTTTATAAAGACAGTTTTTCTGGGGTTAAGACTTAATTTGTTTATAGTAAACCACTGTTCAAATGTGCTTAGCATACTTTGAAGTCTTGCGACAGCCCTCTCACCTGTAGTATCACAACATATGTACGTGTTATCGTCCGCGAACATTGTCAAGTCACTTTGATCATTCACAACCCCAGGCAAATCGTTCACAAATATCAAGAATAGCAGAGGTCCAAGAATGGATCCCTGCGGCACACCTATGGAGACACTCGATCTGTCCGACCTCACTCCATCAATATCTACTACTTGATTTCTATTCTTAAGATATGACTGTAGCCAATCACTAACCTTTCCTCTAAGACCATAATGATTTATTTTCGATATTAATAGGGTATGGTCGACCAAATCGAACGCCTTACTTAAATCCATAAAGAGACCAAAACATTTTTTGTTTATATCCAAGTAATTATATAGTTGCTCAAAAAACTGTAGAATGGCTGACACTGTACTCTTACCCTTTCTAAAACCATGCTGGCAGTTTGTAAACACTCGAAGAGCTGACAGAAAATTTTGTTCAAATACTATCTTTTCAAGAATTTTTGAAATTGAACTTAATAAAGATATTGGGCGATAATTTTCTAGCAGCATACTATCACCTTTTTTGTACAAAGGAATCACTCTAGCTGTTTTAAATATACCTGGAAATATTGCGGATTCAATAGACATATTGACAAGATATGTTAGCGGCCCTACTATAAAATCAATGACCGATTTTAAAAAGTTTGATGATATTCCATCTAATCCAAACGAATTAGATTTTTTTAAAGATTTTATGACTCTGATTATATCATAATCGCAAACGGGTGAGAAAAACATATTGATTAGGTTTGCCGGAAAATTCAAATGATCTCCATCAGCATTTCGAGTCGACACTAATTTCTGAGGTGCATCAACAAAATATGTGTTAAAACTGTTGGAAATAAGACGTTTATCGTTCGTCTTTTTCTTTTCTATCAACATGGTAGTTATATTAACAATATTTTTATTTGATAAAGTATTTGCAATAATATTCCATGCAGTTTTACTTTTATTTGTGGAAATGCTATACAGATTATCATTATGAATCTTTTTAGCAGCTATAATATCCCGTTTGTACATTTTTTATATTTTTTATAGTGGTTTGTAATAATAATATTATAATTGGATTCAATGACTACTTTATATAACAATTTTAAATTTGTAGCTGATGTGCGAATACCCCGGGTCATCCAAGGTTTCTTCTGATTTTTATTCAAACATACCCTTTTAAGAGGAAAAGCTATATCTATGTAATAAATTAAAAGTTCACTAAATACCCTGAAGGCAGTATTTACATCGTGTGCTTCATATACTGACAACCACGTCTCATTATGTAAGTAAGAATAAAGGGTATTATAATTTTGTTCATTAAAGAAACGTTTATAAGCAAACTGTGGGGTTTCCTCTGCAAAAGAAGTCACTCTTATTTCCAACATTTGCGAAGAGTGATCAGACAAACCGTTGAAATCAATTATTGCTTTTTGTTCTATATTGGAGAAATTAGTACAAATACAGTCAATAGCTGTACCAGAATCAGCTGTACATCTTGTAGGCGAATCGACATGACATGCAATGCCGTATGCAGCCAGAAAATCTATAAGTTCATTGCGTTCAACTGATTTACCAAGAAAATCAATATTTAAATCCCCACATAAAACAACGTGTTCGTTTTTGTTACTCTTGATGTTAGCTTCTAAAAATTTAGATAATTCAACAAGAAAGACATTTACATCGGTAGATGGAGAGCGATAAATACAGTATATCTTAAGAGCACCACCATCCTGCAGGGAAATGCCCACACCACAAACTTCAAAGAATTATTCTAGAGAGCTAAAATTGTTTAAATTACTTTTATTTGAAAGGGTGAAGAGATCAGCCCTACAGAACACTGCAACTCCGCCACCCCTGTGCTCTGATCTGCAAAATTTAGTAATTAATTTAAAATTTCTAAGACTTACCACATCAAGCTGATCTTCCCTCATCCAGTGCTCCGAAATGCACACAATATCAGCGCTACACTGCATTAGACTCACCTCCAAGATATCCAACTTATTCTTTAAAGACTGCATATTCTGGTGATACACTTTTACAACATCAAGCGTATCCAATTAGTAGATAGATTAAAATTATTATGGAGTTCTAAGATTGCTGGTCACACCGGACACGATAATGAAATTATATCCATTATAGAAGAACTTTGAGAAGAAGGTATCATTTATTAAGTAATACAATCGTATCTTTTGATCAGTGTTCGCTGAGACATGGAGCCTAGCAATGAAAAGCTCAAAATAGTTAAAGAACTTCATAAGAATGCAAGAAAAAATTTTCCTAGAAGACATACCATAATTAAGGGATACAGAGATTTGTGGAAAATAGATTTGGCAGAAATGCAACAATATGCTAATGAAAACAGTGGATTTCGTTATATTCTTGTGTGCATAAATTATTATTCACAATACGTGTACACTAGACCAATTAGAAACAAAACAGGAGTAGAAGTTAGTAATGCGATGGATGATATTATTAAAGAAGCAGCTTACACACCAATAAATTTGCAGAGTGACCAAGGAAAGGAATTTTATAATAAATTTTCAAAGTCTTATGAAAGAACACAACATTAATCATTATTCCACATATAGCACCAAAAAGGCGGCTATTGTTGAGCGAGTTATAAGAACACTTAAAAATCTTTTATATAAACAGTTTTCGGCCAGAGGGTCCTACAAATGGTTACAGCTTCTACCATCAATAACGAAAATTTATAATAACACCAAACATCACACCACTGGAAAGAAACCAATAGATGTTAAACCATACACGAATATTGAAGCATATAATCATATTAACGTTGTACCAAGAAAATTTAAATTTTGTTTGGGTGACGTGGTGCGTATAAGCAAATATAAGAGCATATTTGATAAGGGCTAAACCCCATCATGGTCGACAGAACTGTTTAAAATAGTAAAAGTTAATTTTACAAATCCACCCACCTATCTGTTAGAATCTATGGATGGCCAACCAATTAAGGGTTGTTTTTATGAAGCAGAATTACAAAAGACGCAAAGTCCTGGTGTTTATTTGGTAGAAAAAGTTCTTCGTCAACGCAAAAAGGATAATAAAGCGCAATTATATGTAAAATGGTTAGGTTTTCCAAATCAGTTTAATTCTTGGATAGATAAGTCAGATATTGTTTAAATAATATATTTATATTTGTTTTATTTTATAAGACGAACCACCCGATAATGCTGGTGAATTTAGTCAAGTGTGGACCATCTTGGTTAAATACCGGGGACGGGTTTCTTGTATTTCTTAAAGATTCGGTGTGCAGCGATGGTGATAAGGCTATAGCTGGATTGGAAAGATCAAGCGGCTCATCTGGAGTTGTTGTACGGCTAGGTAAAGTGAAATTCCAACCTTGTCCCTCTTGACTAAATATCGGAGACGGGCTTCTTGTATTTCTTAAAGATTCGGTGTGCAACGATGGTGATAAGGCTATAGCTGGATTGGAAAGATCAAGTGGCTCATCTGGAGTTGTTGTACGGCTAGGTGAAGTGAAATTCCAACCTTGTCCCTCTTGACTAAATATCGGAGACGGGCTTCTTACATTTCCTAAACGTTCAACATGTGGTAATGGTGATAATGATGGGACCGGAGATGGACTTCTTGAACGTCTGACCAAGTGTGACTGCTGCTCTGAATCGTTAAATGACACTCTTCTTCTTACAGGTGGTTGGTCTGGTGATGGTGACCTCGGACTATCCGGTATGGCAACTACATTGGAACGTGTTTCATAGGCTCTTGTTCGTCGCTCTTCATTGAAATTTGTGTTACACAAATAACATAAACCCATACTCTTGTTTGTTATTACTGTATAATTATTACAGTTATTACACATATATCGCCCATTAATAGAAAATGGTCGAATATATGCGATTGGACGTTCTGCACCAGACTGCATTGTAACTGAAGAGTTTAAAATAATATTATAAGTACCGAAACTGTTAAGACTTGTAATCTAATGATTCCAAAGACACTAGGACACAGCATTTATATACTCTATAGAAAAGGGTAATGGGAAGGGAGAGTAAATTGAAGGTCAAAATGTAAATGGATGGGGGGGAAATTTTGAAGGTGACATATCTCAAGGTTATGTGTTTAAATACTCCTGATTATTTCAGCACTGTGTATTAGTTTAGGGAAAGGGAACAAGTTGTCACAAACGCGGAGAAAGACGACAAGGAAAGAAGGAACTACAGGGTCAAATTTGTCGAAAAAAGAAGTCAGGTGAAATTAACAAGCGAATGTCGCAAAATAATGTGTTAAATCTTCTTGTCTAACAAGTTTCACAGCATTGCTTAAAAGTTTGTATAAAACAGGTGGTGTATGCAAAAGCAACTTAGTTCAATTTAAAAATGAGTCGCGTTAACACTATTGATAAATTTGGGCGTCAAAAAATGTTTGAAAATAAACGGTTAATACGTGGGCCACCAGGAATAGGCTTTAAACTTACACCCGATGGAAATTATGATCTTGAACTGTCTTGAAGGAAAATCTTTAACTAACTTGAAAGAACCAACAAATAATGATGATACCGCTACGCAAAAATTTGTTAAAAAAGAAATTCATAGGTTTGCTGTGACAATTGCTTCCATATTTAATAAAGATCTGTTACCATTAATATACAAAAACGATGGGGAAATTAAAGAAAAAATGGAAGTTTTCAGAAAATATTGTACTATCTGCCTTTATTTGAATCGTTAAGCGCATTAGGTGCACCATCTGGCTCAACTATAAAAAAAGTTAAAAAAGCAAGAACACATTAAACAATTTATTCAAAAATCGACTTTTTTTACAACACTTGATTACGCTAACGACGAAGATTTGGAGGAAATATGTCATGCTAACGACGATGAAGAATAATGGTTTTGGACTACATGTATGAGAAACCGTAAATTATACCATTTTGAATTTAGTTCCAAGTTTTATATACGCTCAGAAAATAAATTTTTTACTTAAACCGTAATGTGTTTTTATTTTTATATCTTATACCATAGAAAATAATATGAACACAAAAATTAAAAAAATATTTATTGGAAAATACATATTAATTTTCTTTGTACAATGTTATAAAATGTTGAGGTCTTCCTTATTTTGTGTATTCATCATAGCATCACCAGCATTAACATCGTCTGAGTTGGCTTCAGGAATCAATTGATATTTCGTTATTAACTCCTTTGGTAAATTTGGTACCTCAACAAGGAATGCTTTCAGGTCTTCACCAACCATTTCGGCACAAAAATTTTCTAGACTAATGGAACCATACAAATATTTTTCACACAGATGTGCTCCTGCCGTGAAATTGACAAAATCCTTCATATATCTTCTATACTGACTTTCTGTTAAGTCGGGATCTGATGCAGCATGCGCTGAATAATGCAATATATCTTGTGCCATTCTCTTTAATGCACGCGACAACCAGTTCAGATATAAATTTCTATTTTCACCGACAAATGAATAATCAGACATCTATTAATGAAATAAAGGAACGTGTAGGTGATCTGAGGTGATTATTTGTTTTAAAAGAGTATTACATTTTTTAAACATATTCTGCTATTTACATATTACGTTGTATGTTTATTAAAAAGTAACTTTACAGATAAAAATGTTATTTCAAAAAACCGAAATTTACTAATGTTCTAGTATTGTTACCAGCATAAACATTAGTGCCTTGGCCCAAATACATTAGAGTGTATTTACCACCAGAATTACTCATAATATCCACAATATCATCTGATACGGTCTCAGCAATACGTTTGGGCAAAAATACTTGAAATTTAACATCTTGAGTATTATCATACAAAGTTACGAGAATAGTTTTTCCAAAACGTGTAACCATTGAAACCATCGCTTGAATTATATAATTTTTTCCCACAGTTAACTGAGTAATTCTTTTACGTTCCAAAAATACATCTTCTTTACCAAGCAAATTATTAATTTTATCTAAAACCTCTTTTTAAATAGCCATCTTTAAAAAATGTAATATAATTTTTTTAAAATACCTTAGAAATACACTTTCAGGGCACCACACGAACACAAAATTTCTATGTTGATGTAACTGATACTCGTTTAATTCTAATATTGTTTCGGCTGTGAATGGCATTTATATTACACCTTTTCAAGGTCAAATGATGTCACAGTAAACTAGTAGGGGGAAGCGCCTATAAGCAAGACCAAACTTCAAGGTCAACATCTCAAAGTCATACAAACTTTCAATGTCATATAAGCACCATTCAAAACCATTACATCACCAGATCAATGTCAAGGTCAACAATATCACCCAAGGTCAACATAACTCGATACTTTCAAAGGCATGCTCAAGGTCATACCATACCAATGTCAAGGACAAAAACTCACTCAAGGTCACCTTGAACGCTCAATGTCAACCACTAGTACAACGAACTTCTCAAGGTCAGCACAAGGACAAGGTCGAGGAGTGGGGGGAATTAGTCTTCTCATTTGCACACTACTCCCGGGTGACACCCTTTAAGGAGTGACACCCGCATCAAACAAAAATCGAAATTATAACAATACAATAGCCTGCCCCGGGTGACCCCCTTTAAGGAGTGACACGCGCATCAAACAAAAATCAAAATTATAACAATACAATAGCCTGCCCCGGGTGACACCTTTTAAGGAGTGACACCCGCAGCAAGCAAACATCGAAATTATAACAATACAATAGCCGGCCCCGGGTGACACCCTTTAAAGAGTGACACCCGCATCAAACAAAAATCGAAATTATAACAATACAATAGCCTGCCCTGGGTGACACCCTTTAAGGAGTGACACTCGCATCAAACAAAAATCAAAATTATAACAATACAATAGCCTGCCCCGGGTGACACCCTTTAAGGAGTGACACCCGCATCAAACAAAAATCAAAATTATAACAATACAATAGCCTGCCCCGGGTGACACCTTTTAAGGAGTGACACCCGCATCAAACAAACATCGAAATTATAACAATACAATAGCCTGCCCCGGGTGACACCCTTTAAGGAGTGACACCCACATCAAACAAAAATCGAAATTATAACAATACAATAGCCTTCCCTGGGTGACACCCTTTAAGGAGTGACACCCGCATCAAACAAAAATCAAAATTATAACAATACAATAGCCTGCCCCGGGTGACACCCTTTAAGGAGTGACACCTGCATCAAACAAAAATCAAAATTTTAACAATACAATAAAAATCGCACATTCGAGGGCAATGGGCTTGTTTAGTTATTTCGCGTTTTCAATAAATATGTTAATATTATTGCACAATCAGTCAATCGAAAAACACACACAAAAAATTACGTCTGTTGGACGGATAATAACTAAAATATTAAGGTTTAAAATTCGACAAAATTGAAAACATTCACTTTCCAGCTTGACGTCATCCCACGAAAAACAACTGAATGTAATGGGCAATGCGATAAATCCAATACAACACCGCCATGATCCCCTAAGACGTAATGCAGACCAGTCAAATAATGGTTGGTTAATGAATCCACTTATGGTAAAAAAAAATGATGACTGATCAGAAATATACTGAGAGCGAGTGGCGATAGCAAGCGTCTTGGTTATTCCTCCATTGGCGGCGCGGCGTAATTAGGTATTCATCATGGATCAAGCGATAAAAAGTCAAACGCGAGAAGTGATTGCCAATGTTTATAGGGTCTGTTATGAAGAGGCAATTGTTTTCATTGTTAAAAGTTTTTGTTAAATATTTAAGTAAATTTATAGTGAATATTTTTGTTATATTTATTTGATACCTTTTATTCAGCCAAAAATAATAAGCACGCCCATTTTCGTAGAATTTATTAGAATGGCCTAGCCATTTTTTGTGGCATTTTCCCCTTTCGTCTCTGTCACAGACTGATTTGCCAAACTTCATACATACCTACTAGTTTATGAATAAAAGTTTGTAAATGTTTCAAGCAAGAATTTTTATACACATGTAAAATTTTATACCTAGAGATTTGTTTTAATTGTAGGACTCTAGTAATTATTTCTAAAAAATTATCTATTTTAAATTTTTCCTATTTATAAATCCAGGAGTATCAACAAAAATGTAATGATAAAATAGAATTTGCCGCC
Organism: Philopedon plagiatum; assembly: GCA_963971165.1. Classification (NCBI taxonomy): domain Eukaryota; kingdom Metazoa; phylum Arthropoda; class Insecta; order Coleoptera; family Curculionidae; genus Philopedon; species Philopedon plagiatum. The sequence continues at coordinate 74,064,779 of OZ020191.1, read as the reverse complement.
AAAAAATTGGCACCCAAAAAAGTTCGCGGCGCATTTTTCTTTAGCCTTTGTACCCTACCATGGGATGATACCATTAATAGCCGCCCCGGGTGTCACCCACCCTAGCTACGCCACTGCGAAGAATCACGACAATGTGCGGAAGGAGAATGCTTAGGAGGAATTAGCGAAAAAACGTCTGATCCGATACTACGTCTATACATCACAACAGTTGCAGAGGTTTTGAAGAACCTATAGCCGAATCAATGCGCTCTGACTGTCGTCATTACGAACGAAAGTTACCAAGCCAAGTCAATTCAATGCGCGTCCTGTTTTAAGTATTTGTCTGTTCGTCTAGCTGGACCGAGTTTGCTAAGGTTTGTTATTGTCATTTAATAAAAAAAAGTTTAATAAGTATATTATGTAGGTATATTTAACTTAATGAAATACGATGAAATCATATTATTTACAGGCTTAGCATTACTAGTACACCAATTATCATGATACAAGACAAAGGTAAGAACATATTTCGGACTTTTCCTAAAACGTGTTTGGCAAACCTAAGTTTGCCAGAGGCAAACTCCGAAATAGAGAACAATTTCGGACTTTGCCCAAAACGTCACGGCAATGTGCGGTTTACCTAGGCAAACTTAAGTATGACGTTGAAACGGACTTTACCGGTAACATAAATACTAATTATATTTATTTAAAAGTGGTCCGTGGCGTCGTATAAACAAATTTAGCGAGTCCAAGAAGTCGCAAACCCCTGAAAAAACATCACCCTATGGGTTTTTTAAATGGTAATAACACGATTCCATAGGTACTCTTGCTGCAAAATTTAAATAAATTGCCTTTAAAAATCTAAAAAAAAAACAAAGGAAAATATTAAAATTTTAACTCCACAACTTGTCAAAATGACAAGTCTTTAGATAATGCAGGAACATGACTATAGTCATGTCTCATGTCCAACGGTATCTATAAGACAGGACAAAAAAAATTATAACTACCTATTTATTCAATAATAAAATTATTTTTAATAGCTTCTTGTCTGAGTATTGGTAGCTAAACTAATATCTACAGAAAAATGTGAAAAACATTATTGGCATTAAGAATAATACTTGCGCTCTTAATTAATTTACGCCGATTAGAGAAAGTTTTAGTATTTGGCTACCAATTTTCAGCCAATGAATTATTAATAATACTGTTATTATTGAATAAATAGGCAGTATATTTATTTTATGTCCCACAGTATATAGTCATGTTCCTGCGTTACGTGAAGACTTGTCGTTTTGACTAATGTCAGGCTTTTGGTTTATGTTTCTCGATGAGCTAACTTCAAATAAAATATAACCACCGTTCCATCTTTTTTGGTTAGCATAGCAACCAATATCAACTTGGTAATTTTAAACGGAAGAACCTGCATATTTTTTAATTTTTAGATATCCTATTAAAAACTAAACATTTGTCATTCAGCATACCCTATGTCTAACTCTTTTTGTTTTCAAGAGGTTTGCCTTTATTCAAAAACTTAGTTTTCTTTCGTGAAAGTTACTTCTTTTATTAACAAAAACTTATTTGTCTACAAAGAAGTAGATTATCTAAAAAAATATAAATAACCACAACATTTTTTACAGGGTGTTTAAAATTTAGGCTTTGTCAACGCCTAAAAAACTCAATATTTAAATTTTTTCAACTGGAACCATGGTTATTTTTTAACATTTCCAGATTCTAAAGAAAATTTCACTATGCGTTTTACGTTATTACTTCATAATTTTCCTTCAAAAAAATACCCTGCTTTTATAAAAGAGTCAAAGCCTAATGTATAGATTTAGAAGACGTAAAGAGTTAATTATAAATGAACATGAAGTAAAAATTGTTTTTATTTTAAAAAAAATGTTGGTGTAATGTTTGCTATATAAACTCATGCTAACATTTTTTATAGAATCCGAAAATAAGCATGTTTCCATCAGAAAAATTTAAATTCTTGTGTTTTTTCTTATTTATGGAAAAATACTAATTTGAAACACCCTGCGTAGCATCTGGTGGGTATTTATATATTTTTAGACAATTTACTTCTTTGTCATAAATTTCTAACACTCAAATAAGTTTTTGCTAATGAAGGTAGTAACATATTTGCGGAAGAAAACTAGGGTGAAATCAATCCAATTTCTGAATAAAACCAATTATCCCCAAAAACAGAAAGAGTCAGACATGGGGTATGATGAATAAAACCCGTTTAGTTTTTTAATAAAATGAATTTAGGTGGGAGAAAAATAGTCATAAATGGCAATTCACGATAATAAGCTAGATGTCGCCCATCAAAAAAAAAATATTAACCACTGCGCACCACTGGTAATAAATCTAATCAACACACGGCCATATAAAAAACAATGAGTACTCGCTGTAGCGTCACCAAGTCTCTCAACAATATTTCTACAGATTTCTTCTTTTGTGTTGTATGAAACTGCACTAACCTCTAAACACTTCTTTTTTATTTGTAGACGACCCCCATTAGAAAAAAAATCAGTACAGGTTAGTGCAGTTTCGTGCAACACAAAAGAACAAACTTTATGTAACAAGTTTGAAGAAACAATATTTTTGTTACTTTTAAAGAAAGAAATTCTACTAACTCTGTCAAAATACTCAATTTCAAAAAGTTAAAATACATTACACACAATACACAGAACAGCTGTTACAACCCATTGTCTTTGTATAGTCCCTCAACCCGGGTATTGACGGATGATGCCATCTTCAGGCGATGTCTGGAAGGCTACTTTATGAATGAATATTGTTGAAAGAGAGGGGGGTACGAAATATTTAGGGGAATATCAAGAAGTTGTTAAAAACGTTTTGCTTGGGAAAATGAAAGTATTTTACTTGACTTTCAGGTAAATATGTAGCCGATCGATAAAATTAAAAGGAATATGGAGGCTGAGAATATGGTAATGGTTTTATTTAAATGTGTACCAGTGATTAGACAATTGATAAAAAAAATTTACAGTATCTTAAAATATTTTCTGTTGGTTTGTAGGGCTATTTTAACAGTGTCTTTATTGATAGGTCAAATTTACTGAGTAATTTTGGATCTGAAGTTCTTTGTTTTTTTACGTAATTGAATTGAAGATGGTCTGATATACAGGATGTCCACGGATGGGATTAAAAAGAGGACAAATAGACGAAATTTCCAAAGACACGAAAAAAGGCCCATCAAAAAAAAAAAATTTCCGTGCCAATAAAATAATACTGGCGATAAGAAAATTTTTATTTTGTGTACGGGATGCTTAAAAAATACAGAAACAAAATTGTGTCAACAATAACCGTTCGTTTTCATTGTACCACAAAAATATTAAATTTCAATGATTAAGTTGGTTTTAATTTTTCAATTAAGTAAAATCCCAAATGCAGTAGAGATTTGGAACTTGGATTGTGAATTATGAATTAAAGTAAGTATTTATCCCATTTAATAGTATACAAACGTTTTTAATTCGCAATTAACCGATTAAACTTTCTCTTGCAATTGTGGATTCTGATTGATTGCAAAACAACAGTTTTTGTAACATTTTGCGGTAAAATGATAAATATCGTGCCCCTCTAGACACAATATTATGTTTTTGTATTTTGTGAGTGCCCCGCACAAAAAATCAAAATGTTGTCACACTGTGACTCTTATTTTTTGGCAACCAAAAACTTTTATGGAGAGACTTGGTGTCATATCTTAGAAAGTTGATCCATCTTGTCAATCCCATCCGTAGACATACTGTATACTGTACACAAATGAACAGAAATATCCAAACGCGCCTACCACACAACTAAAACCACCTCTTTGTCCCCCTTCATCACCAGACGATGTCAGACAACATGCTAATGTCTTCACGCTCAGCGGACGAATTAGGAATTCATCTGCCCTTCCACATCCAACGCGCTGACGTTTGCAGCGATTTTATGAATGAACCTTATGGAGCTCACCATCTACTAGGCACGACTTCATCCTAACCACCGGTTGAATAATTTTAAAAGACAATGACATTGCCGATTTTTAAAAAATTGGTTTAAGATTTAGACGTTAACAGATTATTAAATTTCCCATTTTATTAGAAAAAAATTACTGATTTTTCTTTATTAGTCATTACTATCAGGGACGGACTGGCCCGGCGGATTGGCGGGCGTAGCCCGCCTCGCCTTTTATTTACAAAACGCCCTGGCGCCTTTTGGTGTAAGTGGAAATAATAATAAAATAATAGCTAAAGAAAATAATATTACGTAATTTAAATCGGCGCACAGTAATATATTCTGACACTAAAATGGACAAAATGAAATATCTTGGAAAAAGATTTCAGGATGAACCAAACGGCATTTTGCAGTTTAAGTGATTATCTATCAGGGAAAAAGACACAAAGCGCCCCTCCTATTTTGAATGCCCTAAAAAACGCAAAATTCGTCATTTTTTGCTTTTTCTTTCGTTATGGTCGCAGCTTTTTCCTGCGTGTTGCAATTTGACGAACATGAGTTTTTTTTAAAACTAGACTAAAAAAGCTAGTGAAAATATGCTAAAAATTATTTTACAAAACCTTGTAACTTTCAAAAATGGGTCTAAAAAATTTCAAAAAAAAGCAAATGAAAGCTTCTTTAGTCGAGTTTAAAAAAATCATGTTCATAACATTCCAACCGGCAGTAAAAAGCAGCGACCATGACACAGATTACTCCTACCAGATGCGAATCTCTTAATAAATTTCCTATATCAAGATTCCGCGGTCTTGGCGATACGGACAGTGCGGCCAGTCGCTTCGAGCGTCGATGCCGAGAATGGAATTTTCCACGCGTTGGGTAGGTTTTAATTCAGAGAAATTATGGATTATATTTTAAAATATTAAAACATGATATTGTCTGGCATTTTGTATAAAATTATATCATTAACAAATACAAAAACGTATATCGTTCATTAAAATTACACTACAACCTAGTACAACCACAATTTAAACCATAAAATCAACGCAACAAAACTGATGTAATAACATTTGCCTGCTATCTATTCCACCAAGCCGTTCGCACACGCTCGCATCGACAAATTCAACGTTTGGCAACAGATTAAATACGGCGGCGGTAGGCACCTTACAAGTTCTCTAAATCGGGTCACCGTCGAAAGCGTAAGATTCGCATCTGGTAGGAGTAATCTGTGACCATGATAACGAAAAAAAAAAATGTCGAATTTTACGTGCTTCTTAGGGCATTTACAATAGGAGGGAAACTTTGTGTATATTTTTCCGGATAAATAATAACTTAAACTACAAAACCCCTTTTGGATCATCCCGAATACTTTTTCGGTATTATTATACCACGTGCTTTAAATACAGGTATTATTGCTGTGAAAATATGCTAAAAATTATTTTAAGGAACCTTGTAACTTTCAAAACCCGTAACTCCATAAAAAATGGGTCTAAAAAATTTCCAAAAAAAGCAAACGAAAGCTTCTTTAGTCTAGTTAAAAGAAATCATGTTCATAAAATTCCAACATGCGGTAAAAAGCAGCGACCAAGATAACGAAAAAAAAAGCAAAAAATGTCGAATTTTACGTGTTTTTTGGGGCATTTTCAATAGGAGGGAAACTTTGTGTCTACTTTTTTCCGGATAAATAATCACTTAAACTACAAAACGCCGTTTGGTTCATCCCGAAATATTTTTCGGACCAAGAGCTATTTGATTTAGTCCAATTTAATCTCGGAATATATTACTGTGCGGCGCCTTTACTTTCAAATAGCCCGCCACATTTTCCCGGCCCAGTCCGTCTCTGATTACTATCTGGTATTTTGGTTGAATGGTACTCTATTGCTGACTATTTCAGTAATGTATCTTATTCAGAAAAAAATACATAGCAACGACCTATTTTAATAAGTAGAAAAACATCTACCTTACAGTTTTTTCGCCTCTACCTGAATCAATCATATTATAAATTCGAACAACATGGTTTTTCAGCGGCAAAATGTTTTACCTTAAAAAAATATATTGTTAGGTGCCTACCTGTGAAATACAAAAGTCTCATTGCTGTCAACAAATCAACAATAAGTATTATTTTTTTTTCGTAAAATAGTCATGTCGAATAGGTACCATTCGAGATAAAATTTTGTATATCAAATTTTTCTCTTTATTATTCAAGTTTGTTGCTTTTTGCAATTTCGCTCATGGTATATTATTTAAAACCACTCGACTGAGGTCTCGTGGCTTTGTTTAAAATGCCATTCTCGAAATTGCCAAGCAACAAACTTGCATAACAATCGAAAAAAGTTTTCAACAAAATTTTCTCTCTTATGATATTATATGAGAATAGAATCAAAATAAAATAGGAACACGAGTTCTTGGTGTAAAATGAACTAGCTTTTGCTAAAATCCCTATACAGCAGGCTTTAGAGCAATAACAAAAAAAAATAAATAAGAACCTACACTTAAAAAATCACAAAAATGATCGCAAATAAAAGTCAAATTAACGAATGCTATAAAAAATTCAGGAACTTCTGCAGGTGATTTTCTCATTGTATGGTCAACAATGATTTTGTTTTTCTTACTGGCTATATTTCTACATTAATAATTTATTATATATAACAATACTATTTATAATAAATCAAGTCAAGACCTTTGCACTGTCAAAAACACTTTGGCTTGAATCCGTTTTCTGACCATTTTCTCCTGTATAAAAATGGCACACTAAGCTAAGCGCACACTTGACACAAATTATTTATAATCGACAGTTGTTGAAACACCACAACAGTTTTTCTTCTGTTTTGTCCCTTTATTCCATTCCACGGGACGTATTAAAATAGATCACATTTTCATTACCAAGTAAATCCTACACAAGGTTATATTCTCTCAAATTTGATTGTAATATTGTATCTTTTACAGCTGCAAACACGAACTTTATGTTTTCAGTATCTAAAATAAATAAATAAATTAGTAAATATACTGTCGTTCTTTTGAAGTGGATAACCTGAAATGACCACCAAATTCAAACCGTCATAATTTTTATGCTATTTCATGTAAATCGACGATCTTTTCTGTTTTGTCTGTCGTTCATTTCCTTATATATATATATATATATATATATATATATATATATATATATATATATATATATATATATATATATACCGGGTGTCAACGAGATCACTTTCCGGCTGCCATTTGTTTAGTTTGTAATCGAACAAGATGAAACTTGGCAGGAGTCATAGGCTAATAAAAAGTCACTTTTCGAGGTACTTGTCAAATTTCGACGACTTCCGGTTTAGCCGGATGTGACCCCAACTTTGAATTTTCAAATGAGACACCCTGTATATTTATTGATTTTTGGAATCTAGAGATCATGTTACGTACAACTGTATTATAGTTATTACTTTTTGTGTCAATTTAACATTTTTAAAACAAATTTCTTGTTTTAATCTAGAGTGCCATGACCCACCTTAAATCGTTCTAATAGACGTTTTTTACATCTGCACAAAAATACCTACACAATTTTATCACCTTTCATTTGTCTTACCAGAGCGTTCAAAGTTGACTAAATCAGTTTTTTGATAATAACTTTAAAAAATTAAATACAACTATAACACTTTCATAGTATAATTAGATGTATTTTTTTATTACGAATCCAACGGCGCATCAGAACATCAAATTTCTCTTCGATTTTCTAAAGAAATCTACATTTTATTGCCATAGCAATTTGTTATGGTTTGATCAAACATGTAACTGCACGACGATCAAATATTGAGTTAGCCATGACAAACAATTAAATTATAGCTGTTTAAAAAATAACGGAATGAAGCCTCAAACTATTGTTAAGTTTGCCTTGGAAAACAATTGAATTCAGGATAAATGATAGAATTTTACAAATTTGTAAACAATTATTTTTTCTGGTCTTTAATATTATGTTTCTGGTTTGTCGCGAATTGTTTACAGCCACCCATTATTATTATTCAGTTTTGTCATGGCTAAGTGGATATATCTGATCGTCGTGCAGTTGCATGTTTGATCAAACCACATAAAATGACTATTGCAATAAAATGTAGTTTTATTTAGAAAATCGAAGAGAATTTCGATGTTGTGATGATGCACCGTTGGATTCGTAATAAAAAACTACATCTAATTATACTATGAAAGTGTTATAGTTGTATTTAATTTTTTTAAGTTATTATCAAAAAAGTGATTTAGTCAACTTTGAACGCTCTGGTAAGACAAATGAAAGGTAATAAAATTGTGTAAGTATTTTTGTGCAGATGTAAACGTCTATTAGAACGATTTAAGGTGGGTCATGGCACTCTAGATTAAAACAAAAAATTTGTTTTAAAAATGGCAAATTGACACAAAAAGTAATAAAAATAATACAGTTGTACGTAAAATGATATCTAGATTCCAAAAATCAAGAAATATACAGGGTGTCTCATTTCAAAATCTAAAGTTGGTGTCACTTCGGGCTAAACCGGAAGTCGTCGAAATTTGACAAGTACCTCGAAAAGTGACATTTTATTAGCCTATGACTCCTGCCAAGTTTCATCTTGTTCGATTAAATAATAAAGAAATGACAACCGGAAAGTGATCTCTTTGACTCCCGGTATATATATATATATATATATATATATATATATATATATATATATATATATATATATATATATATATATATATTTGGTGTGTGTTTCTTGGGATTAGGTTCATTGTAAAAACATTTTTTATATTAAAAGTCTATTGACGTTTCGACCCTTTTCCGGGTCATTTTCAAAATATATATTTATTTTTTTTATTAATTCAGTTTGATAAAAGACCTAAAAATACATTATTAGTTAAAACAATTTACAACAACAGTACAATATGACAGTAAACATTAAAATCTGGACACATCTATAATTCTACGTTCTTAACAGTGAACATTTTTCTACAATAATTGCAAGATATTTTTATTATACGCACCTTGAAAACTTTAAGGTCTTTGAAGGATTAATCTGCTATTTCTTATCAGACATATTAAAACATACCAGAGTATTTTATGTGGAAAGAGAAAAAATAGTAATTTTTTAAAAAAAATGTGTAATCCTTTGATTTGATATTAAGAGGATATGGCAAATGCTGGTTAAGAGGAGATAATTTTTTAATTTGTTGTAATTAAATTAGCATATATGCGGCTAAGTCCTCCTATATCTGTTCTGTCGTTCACAGCATTTTTATCTTTTTTTATTTCTATCATTTCTTTGATGGATAATTTATAATAGTTATGATCTTTATTCAGAATTCTTGTTTGGTTATAACTAAATTCGTGTTTTGTCTCTCTTACATGTTTGCTCAGAGCTGTTGATGTGTTTTTTGTATATTTGTGTCCGTTAAGTCTGTTCTTTAGTAACTGAGATGTCATTCCAATATATTTTTTTGGGCAATTTGTGCATGGTACAGAGTATATCACATTAGATTGGTTCATAGTTGGTGTCGGACTTTTTAAGTTCGTGAAAAGAGAACCAAGTTTGTTTGTTGTTTTATGACAAGCCACTATGTTATGTTTTTTAAGACTACTTTTTAGTTTTTCAGATAGTTCGTTTATATAGGGTAGTGATACATATTTGTTTGCTACTTCATCAGAGTTGTTTTTGGTACTGAATACGCTATTATAGAATTTGTGGGTACGTTTTTTTATCACTCTATTAATTTCTTTTTCTTTGAATGTTTTTTGTGTCAAAAAAATATATTGGAATGACATCTCAGTTACTAAAGAACAGACTTAACGGACACAAATATACAAAAAACACATCAACAGCTCTGAGCAAACATGTAAGAGAGACAAAACACGAATTTAGTTATAACCAAACAAGAATTCTGAATAAAGATCATAACTATTATAAATTATCCATCAAAGAAATGATAGAAATAAAAAAAGATAAAAATGCTGTGAACGACAGAACAGATATAGGAGGACTTAGCCGCATATATGCTAATTTAATTACAACAAATTAAAAAATTATCTCCTCTTAACCAGCATTTGCCATATCCTCTTAATATCAAATCAAAGGATTACACATTTTTTTTAAAAAATTACTATTTTTTCTCTTTCCACATAAAATACTCTGGTATGTTTTAATATGTCTGAAAAGAAATAGCAGATTAATCCTTCAAAGACCTTAAAGTTTTCAAGGTGCGTATAATAAAAATATCTTGCAATTATTGTAGAAAAATGTTCACTGTTAAGAACGTAGAATTATAGATGTGTCCAGATTTTAATGTTTACTGTCATATTGTACTGTTGTTGTAAATTGTTTTAACTAATAATGTATTTTTAGGTCTTTTATCAAACTGAATTAATAAAAAAAATAAATATATATTTTGAAAATGACCCGGAAAAGGGTCGAAACGTCAATAGACTTTTAATATAAAAAATGTTTTTACAATGAACCTAATCCCAAGAAACACACACCAAAAAAAAATATATTATAAATGGTTCAAGAAAAATAACAAAGTATCTATATATATATATATATATATATATATATATATATATATATATATATATATATATATATATATATATATACAGTGTGTCCGCGGATGGAGTCCCCAAGAGGGAAAAAATCTTTATTATTCATTTTACGACCAAAAGTCATCCTTTATAAAAAGTTCTGCTTGTCGAGAAAATGAATTAATGATAAAAAAATTTTAGATCAGATGTACGGGGTGTTAATAAATTAGGAAAACATGAAAATGCTTCAAGAGAGAAGTACAATTATTTATTACTTTTAACAAAAATTTTATAAAGCAAAGTTGTTGATAAACTAACATAAAGACTAAATATAAATTTCGAAATAAAAATTCGAATATTAAAAAATAAATACTGGTTTTTATGTAATTATTTGCATTTTACAAAAAAAATCAATATAGCCGATTTTGTATACGTTCATATTACGTCAACATCTTATTTACATCTGTCAGTATTCTGATTTCGTGAAGGCATTTTCGAAAATGTTAACCAAAGAAGAGCGTATTATACATCTATAGCGTATTGATAAGACACATTTCCAATACCGTAACATTGTATTAAATAAATACGTTCTTCTTTGGTTAACATTTTCGAAATTCACGCAATCAGAATACTGGCAGATGTAAATAAGATGTTGACGTAATATGAACGTATACAAAATCGGCTATATTGGTTTTTTTGTAAAATGCAAATAATTACATAAAAACCAGTATTTATTTTTAAATATTCGAATTTTTATTTCGAAATTTACATTTAGTCTTTATGTCAGTTTATAAACAACTTTGCTTTATAAAATTTTTGTTAAAAGTAATAAATAATTGTACTTCTCTCTTGAAGCATTTTCATGTTTTCCTAATTTATTAACACCCTGTACATCGATCTAAATTTTTTTTATCGTTAATTCATTTTCTCGACAAGCAGAACTTTTTATAAAGAATGACTTTTGGCCGTAAAATGGACAATAAAGATTTTTTCCCTCTTGGGGACTCCATCCGCGGACACACTGTATATATATATATATATATATATATATATATATATATATATATATATATATATATATATATATATATATATATATATATATATATATATATATATATATAGGGTAGTCGTTGCTGACTAGTTAGGAAGTAGACTAGTTATATAGGGTTGCGCAGCAAATGTAAGAATACTCTTTAAAGTTGTTCCAAGCTTTCGAAAATATTTATTTTCATCTTCAGGGAGACTACAAAGAATTGCTAGTATTACATATGGTTCATATGATATTGACCATTGATTTAAGTGAGATTATAAGCAGGTTTATCATTTACAACTTAATTGAGGATGTTCATTAAAGGTGTTAAAGTATTATCTAGGGAATCAGTGAAGCCTTCCAGGGTGAGGTCGAAAACCAAGCGTCATGAATTACTTAATTATTCTAAATTTACATTTATTACACAATAGCACAAACAGATTAAAATTACATGAAAGTTATTAATTAAAAATCATTTCTTTCTTAGTTTCTTAAAATTCATTTTGGCCATGCGGCACGAGATGACAGACTAATTTGTTTAAGCGGGAAACTCACTATGGACTGTCAGAAGTCAATCATTAGCGACATATGTGTGTTGTATTAAATTATATGTGAAACATGATTACAGAAGTCTGTAAAATTAGGTGTGTTATTTACCTTGTTGAGATAACTTGTTAGATTTGTACTACGCTCAGGAAGTAAACCCTAGCATATGAATTTAAAAGCTTATTTGACTAAAACATCTATGAATTTCAATTAGAATTATTTAAAATTTTTTAATAAAAAGATTTTGTTTTATGTAGGAAATGGGTAAGTATTCTTGAATTTGTTGTGAAAAAAGAAATAATTTTTTTAAATTATACAATTAATTGTCATTCTACTTGAATCTCAGAGTCGTTCAAACGATGGTCCTTGTCTAAAAATAATAGGTATGAATATATATCACTTAGGTGTTTGATATCGGTTTTTTTATTTATGCAATTAGGTTCTTGTGAAATAAAGGCCATTTCAAGAAAAGATCTTTTTAAGTTATTTTTCTGTGTAGCATTGGCTGCATTATAATCAAAGTTATGTAGTAAGTTATTAGCGTGTTCTGCTAGAGCACACCTCTCTGGATGCAGTCTACAATCACTCTTGTGTGATGTGATTCTGTCGGCCAATGGTCTTGTTGTTTGGCCTATTTCACAGTCTATACACGGAATGCTGTAGACTACATCTGTTCTTCGAGTAAGAGGGACCTTGTCTTTAAGCCTGGAGTGAGTACTGGTTTGTTCGCGAATTTGACATTGACTACCTGGTTTATTATTCTGGACAGCGTCGGAGCTATCTCTTTAATGTAGGGAAGTGATATGAATTTAGTTGTTTGCGTCACACACACACACACACACACACACACACACACATATATATATATATATATATATATATATATATATATATATATATATATATATATATATATATATATATATATATATATATATATATATATATATATATATATATATATTGATGCCTGTTAAGTTGTTACCTCCGGTGCACAGGCTGGGCGACCTGGCCTCCACCCTAACCAGTTGACTTTTTAACAAGAACATTACCTATATATGCTTAGGGGGGCTCCCTTAACAGGTCTATCAAGAGAGGGGAAAATATTTTTAATTTTTAAAATTATCATATATGACCGGATAAACTTAGATTGTTATTACCTCCGTGATATATATGGCTTTGTGACACTGCTTAAACTTTGTTACCTCTAGCAGTGTTGCCTGGTTTAGCAAAATGCTGCGCATATAAGAAAGTATATATGCTTTATTAGATTAAACTGACTTGGTGAAATATAAAAGATAGTGGGATTTTCGGTTCGCTTAGTTTATTCCGTTTAGAATCGTTTGCCCGTACGCGAATGAATCCGCCCAAACTTCTGGACCCAAAAATTTTAAATTTAAGGGATGCTTCACTTTTATAACGTAATCACACCTGAGGAAGGAGCTTGTCGACATTTACAGCCAGATTCACTATCATTTAGTCCATAGGTTTAAATTTTAAACCTATGGTCTAAGTCTTAAACCCTATTCACTAAGATTTAGACCCCTGTAGTGGACTAAAATTTAAACCTGTCGCTAAACCTGCCAGGTGACGAGAAAACAATTGAATTTAAACCTACAAATGTCAAGTAAAGACGTAAATATTATTTATTTTTATTATGCGAGTCGCTGTTTTCTACTAAAAAAGAATTAAGCCATTAAATTATTACAAGAATGTACGGAAAATATAATTTGAATTTACCGCCGAAAAGATAATCATGCGAGGAGGCCCCTAAGCGGAGTATATATGAACACAAAACGTAACCTCAAATTTCCATATGGCACGGAAAGTAATATTTTGATGAAATTTTTACCTTTCCGAGTTTTATTTTACTTGGCGTGCATTATGCCTTACCAGTTAATGATTTTATTCCACAAAGAAGACAAGAATCATTAAAAATGGGCAAGGTATCGACAAAGTTTCGAAAGTAAAGGGCCCCACAATAGCAAACAAATTTCAAAGCCATTTATTTTCTGGAAGAACCGATGTGTACAGCATTTAATAAGGTAATATTTCTATTTTAAAATACGATATTTATTATGGACTACGTGTTGCTTTACTTAAAAATGTGTATTTATTTTAGAATTTATGGATAAATAATTAATGAAATATGGGAAATGTTTTACACTTAGCTACCTAACAAACCTAAGCCCATTCAAGTAATACGAGTATAAATATTCAGCCGATTTCTGTGAAAAAGGTGAAAATTATTTAAATGAGAGATATTTTATAATGGAAGTTCTATTTTTTCCATCTTTTTAGTTTTAATAGCAACCAAAGATAGTGCTACTCAGTATTTTAAAATCTATTCAAATAACTGGATATTTCTGTTTTTTGATAAGATTAGGTACCTATGTACCTATTTTAAGTATGTTTATAATTTTAATTATTTATAAATTACACCCAATTTTTAGGCTTTTTTATTTGTATTTTTTAACTGAAAAAGTATTTTCTAATTGATTTCTTTTTTAGCTAAATTGCTACAAGAGAAAAAAAAAAGAAGAACCTGGGACAAACAAGAAGAAACATAATTAATCTGTTTAGCTTGTATTAATGTTGTTTGATATTTTTATGCGTGTTATTTAATATATGTATTGTTAAAAAACTGTTATTGCAAATTAAAAAAGTATTGCTGTACCTATTTTTTTATTAAATACACCAGTATATTATGATTTTTATTGATAAGATCATTTTTATGGTAATATAAAACATTCCTATGTTCTGTATCTTCACTTATAGAAATTTAAGACAATATAATATCATTCAGACAGAGTAGCTTTGTCAGAACAAAACAAAACAGATTTTGGGGACAGTTTACATAGTGTGTACCTTGAAAGAAAAAATACATTTCAATCTTGCATATTTATTATTTAAGTTACAGATTTCCACATGTAAAATTAACATATATATTTCTTGTCTACTTGGAAAAACTTCAGTGGATTTCTTTTGATTTAATACATACTGGCGGTAATAGCAGTGGCCACATGTGTAGTTTAGATCCTCTACTCCTTCAAGAGAACATTTTGTACTTGCTTATAACACCAAAAACCGTAAAAAGGATCTTACTAAAACACAACAATTAACGGTGGTAAAGAATTAAATTGAATATTAACTAAACCAGTTGCTATTATTTAATGTTCATAAAGTACATAGTCTATGGTCTTACATTGGTGAAAAATAATAATTACATTTCCATAACTCATTTTAGGTATCTTCCTATCCACATTACATTCATCCAATGTTCAATTTTGAGAAGTTAAATTTACATTTAGTAGTATCTTGAATCGCATAGTAGGCATTGGTGCAGCTATATGTCAAGTTAAACCCTTGTCAACTTAGACCTTCCTTAAACCATCAACAGGTTTAAAATTTAAATCCGATTCACTAACAATTTAGTACTAGTTTTAAGACAAGTTGCCACCTATCTGAACTATAGGGGGGTTCCAGCCTCCTATAAACAGAAGCGGTAAGGTGGTAAAGTTTACGGAATGCTAGGCTAGCCGCAAGTCGGGAGTGGTCGTGCGGTTCAAGTACAATAAACCGTAAAATATCAGGGCGCCAGTAACCTAAGAAAATACCCGATTCCGTCAGAGATTTAGTACCCGGTTACAAGGTACCTAAAGCTTACCAAATGTAGCAAAGTTCTTCATTTATTAGCCAAAAAAAAATGCAGACATACTTTAGTTTAAATTGACTATTTAATTTGTTGCTTTAAGTTATGGGGCACATATGTACATCGCAAAAATATATAATTAGAACCAATAAAATCAATACAACTGTGACGAATTCCGATCGATAGGGAACCTTCGCAATATTATTGCCAATAAAGGTAAAGTTGTCCCTTATCAATCGCTTAATATTATATTCAATATAAAAAAAGAATAATCAGTAGTACCATTCGTGATCACGGCCGGTTTACATAGCACATCAGTACCTATAATTATAAATTACCAACATAGTTAGGCATGTACCCAAAATAAGCTAAATAATAAACTTAAATATGCCGCAGAACCCAAATGTCTTTTTCCTGTTTTTTTTTCTTTTTAACTACCCATTAATTACTTTACTTTACACTATTATCGAATAATAGACCTGACACAATCTAATAATGTTACTCTTACCGAATTATGTAAATAATAAAATATTTAATTCGAACAATACACCCCTGTCTTTATATTCCAATTAGCACGTTTTTAACGTGAATAGTTAACTGCATTAATAAATTTTTGGGGAGCGCCATAATATACATTCGGGACAGTACAGACAGAAGTTACTTGAGTGCCTGGGATGTGTTCCTCAGGCACAACAAAAGAAGGTCATATTTCCTCCGATGGTAGCAGCTACGGGAAGAACCAACAGCACACCACAGTCGACACCAAACACCATAGGAAGGAGTGGGACTGTTACCAAAGATGAACCCCCACCAAGGTGGAACGCCTTTACAAGGTGAACTCCTGGAGAAAATAACCCCGTGGAAAAAAATCCCTAAAATGTGCGAAAAACGGTTTTACAAATTATAGAAGAGAGGTTTTAGTTTTCTTGCTCTCTTTTTGTTTTCTTTTTATTATCATATTATTATTATTATTATTATTATTATTATTATTATTATTATTATTATTATTATTATTATTATTATTATTATTATTATTATTATTGTTATTATTATTATCATTTTCAGATAAATATTTGGTTATTCAATTTAAAATTAATCACTAGCACAGTTAACCAAAACAATTACACATATTTTTTTTTCTCTTCGTACTTACACACTATCTTGTGTGGTTATCGAGTGGTTAGTATGTGTGAAGCTGGAGGGTTAAAATTCACTGAAGTAGAGGGAGGTTTTAGAAGTAGATGGTGTTTGGTTTTCCCATCTAAAAGAAAATTAATTCATCTAAGCAATTTTGCGCGCATTTCGCATGAAATAACGGGAAAACTATGAATACATTAAACAAAGAAAAACGTAACGACTTACTTGACTTCCACGCCGTTGAATTGGAAAATCTGCTCTTGGATCCAGCATTTCAAGCTGAGTAGTGCGTAAAACGACAAAACGAACCGAAACTCACACTACACTAATACTTTCTAGGCAATTTATCCCTTAAAACTGAAGGGGTCAAGAAAAATACCAATAGTTCCAGAAAGTAGCAGCAGCTCTCCTATCTCGAGCGCGGTCAAAGAGAAAAATGGCCGATACACCGTTCCCTTCGTACGGTAGTACCTAGAAAGGTACAAATGCTATGGCGGGAAAATAATCTAATCGTGAATCACCAAAGAAGACCCATCGAGCAAAATTGAATCCACCAAAACATGCAGCATCCCCAAAAATAAACGTTTACATCAATATTTTCTTGAATGTCCCTATAAATAGCCGTCAATTAATTTTTTAAATTAACGATATTTTCAAATAAATGTCAAACATTACGGTAGCCATCCATCATACCGACAGTAATATTGGAGGGGATAATCATTTTAGTATTCACCTTTGGAATGAACGAAGTCATTGAACCGATCCTAGACAGCCGT
This sequence comes from Philopedon plagiatum, assembly GCA_963971165.1. NCBI lineage: Eukaryota > Metazoa > Arthropoda > Insecta > Coleoptera > Curculionidae > Philopedon > Philopedon plagiatum. The sequence goes on along the minus strand of OZ020191.1, from coordinate 74,047,182 downwards.
ACTGAAAACTTAAACGCAGCCAAAAGAAACGTTTAACAAAATCATGTCGATTCTTGGAATTGGTCATCTATTGATTTTTCAGGCGTCGCGTCGTCGCGGTACGAAATCTGCCAGCGCATCGTACGAACGGCAGTATTCCGGTAATACCCAAGGCAGGACTTTGCTTAGCCGGACAGTTTTAACACCATGGCGTGCTCTCCATATACGTCCGTTGGCAGGACCGTAATGAATGCAAGAAATCTTATTTAATTTTTAATACCCCAAAACTGCTAATCGTACAAATACGTCTAATTAAAAGCGTAAAAAAAATATATTATCCTAATACATGTACCAATATGCAATATATACAATATATACAGTAAATAACTCCTGGCAAATTTGGACCGTTACAAATTCCCCCCTGCTTAGAAAAGATTTTACCCAAAATCTTCAATTACGTTACTCATCGTCAGGTGGATGTGCTTTGAGATCCTTGATATGCCAAATACCGCAATACTTGCCCTTATCATTCTTTAATTCGTAAGTCCAAGGCGATAATCTTTTCGATACGGTAAATGGTCCAAGAAACTTTGGAGCCAGTTTGGCTGTAAAGAATTTCGAGGCATCCGAAAGAACGTAGTTCTTCCGCCAAACAAGTTGATTAGGCCAGAACTGCTCATCACGTCGACGAAGATCATAAACTTTCTTGTTCTTCTCGTAAGCCAAAGTTAGTTTATTCTTAATATCTGCATACAAATTTTTAAACCCTTGAGTACGCTTCTCGTCCACCGAAGTACGATCGAAGCTTACCGGATAATCTGAATTCTCCAACTTATTAATTGTTGGTAGCTCTCGGCCAAAAACAATAAAATTTGGCGAAAACCCGGTTACTTCATGAACAGCAGAGCGAATCGCACTACCAACGCTTCCCAGATACCTATCCCAATTGCGATGATTTTCGGATACATAAGAACAAATCATAGTTTTTATAACCCTATTTACTCGCTCACATGGATTTGCCTGCGGATGATAGTTCGCAGTATACTTTATATAAACTCCATATCTTTGCATAAGAGTCTTGAACTCTTTGGAGCGAAATTGAACACCATTATCAACAATAATTCTGGAAGGACATCCGAAAAGTAACAGGACGTAGTCTTCCATAAAACGACAAATAGCTGAAGCAATTGCGGAACGCAACGGAAATAACAAAGTAAATTTGCTGAAGCAATCCGAGACAACGAAAATGTATGAGAACCCAGAAACAGATCGAGGTAGGGGTCCCACCAAATCAGCACAAATAAGCTGGAATGGTTTAGAAATAGAGGGCTGAGAACTAAGCATAAGTCCAGCAGACTGTTTTTGTTCCGGTTTAATGGAAATACACACACGACATCGTCGAATATACGCCGCAACATCGGCTCTCATTTTGGGCCAATACACTGTCTTGCAAAGTTGCTGGTATGTTTTAAAAACTCCCATATGACAAAGCAAAATATGTGCTTCATGAATCAATAGTTTTCTTTTCTCGGAAGGAACAACTTCTCGCCAAGAATCCCTGTCACTAGCCAATTCCGGAAACTTTGGTTTTACGTATTTGAACAGTCGCGCACCAGACATGCGAAACGTGGAGTATTTCTTTGGAAATTTTAATACTTTCTGATAAAGTCCTTGAAACCAGGCATCTTTAACTTCCTTCAGCTGTTTCTCCTCTTCTCGACTGGATTCCAAAGTGTCAAGGATTGGAACAGTTCTAGAAAGTGTGTCCGGCACTATATGTTCTTTCCCCTTTCGATGGATAATTGTATAGTTGTACTGCTGCATACGGATAGCCCATCTCGCCAGACGACCAGTTGGATTCTTTAAATTGTTTAGCCATACTAAACTGTGATGATCAGTTATAGCAGTAAATTTTGAGCCTTCCAAATACGGACGTAATTTTTCTATTGCCCATATTACAGCGAGACACTCACGCTCGGTAACAGTGTAGTGTCTTTCATTACGAGTTAAAGATCGAGAACAATAAGCGATGACTTTCTCTCCATCTGGATGCTGCTGACTAAGCACGGCGCCAATGCCGAAACCGCTTGTATCACATTGTACTATAAAAGGTAAGGAAAAATTCGGACAAGTCAGTACTGGTGCGGAAACAAGACAGTCCTTTAAGGCCTGAAAAGCATCTTCACAGGTGTGATCCCACTTAAATGGTTGGTTTTTCCGGGTCAGATTCGACAAAGGAGCTATTAACAAAGAAAAATTGGGGACGAAACGTCTATACCAAGAAGCTAACCCTATAATTCGGCGCACTTCAGTTACGTTAGATGGAGACGGAATCCGCAAAATAGCACTGATTTTCTCCGGATCCACGTGTAGACCATTACGATCAACGACGTAACCCAGATACTTAAGCTCTGGACGACAGAATTTGCACTTCCCCTTAGAAACGGTAAGATTGGCAGCTTTTAGACGCTTAAAAGCTTCCGCCAAAACCTCCATATGTTTTTCAAAGGTAGGAGTAACAATAATTATATCGTCTAAATACACGAAGACATAATCTTCCAAGGCAGGTCCTAACACTCTATCAATAAGTCGCTGCCAGGTAGCAGGGGCATTAGATAATCCCATTGGAAGTCTACGAAACTGGAAAAGTTCACGACCAGCCACTGTAAAAGCGGTAAGGGGTCTTGACGACTCGGCTAGGGGAACCTGAAAATACGCAGATTTGATATCGAGGGATGACAAGTAACGTGCGTCTCGGAGTTTATCCAGAGTGGCTGAGATATACGGAATAGGATAAGCGTCCTTTTCCGTAACTTGGTTCAGCTTACGGTAGTCGACTACGAATCTCCAGGAGACACCATCAGATTTCCTGACAAGGAGGATTGGAGAAGACCAGGGACTACAACTAGGTTCCACGATACCCTCCTCCAAAAGTATGTCCAATTCGGCATTAATATGTGACTGCATCACTGGAGATACTGGATAGTACCTTTGCTTTATGGGCATTGACGTTGTGCAGATATGATGTTCGACCAAGTGTGTACATCCGAAGCGATCACCCATCTCAGTAAATACCCTGCATATGAATTCCTCAAGAGTTTGAGATTGTTCAGGAGTCAACTCGGATCTTGGCTGTAAAGCACTACAATCAAGGGATACAGATTTTTGATAATTATCTGCGGAAAATTCCCAGCTGCCATGCCTCAGATCTGGCACAATTCCCATACGCCTCCAAAAGTCTGCGCCCAGAATCAGCGTATGATGCAATTCTGGTATAATGAGGACCCTCATGACCTTTATACGGCCTTCAACTTCCACCGGTAAAGTTAGAGAGCCGATACTCTCACACCTATCACCATTAGCAACCGTGCAGGACACTCTGTCTTGTTCATTAAGCTGAAATCCTAGCGGTTTTAATAAAGACCACCCAGGTCCACCTACTATACTTGCAGAAGCTCCGCTATCCAATAATCCACGCAGTGTCAACCCCAAAATATTGACTGACAAGTAAGGTCACTCGTCACCTTCGGCATGAGATAAAACAAAGTCCAAAATGGCTTGTTGGGAAGAATTTAACCTTGGGCTACTGGTGACCGTTGAAATTCGAGACATGTCACGGTCCATTAATGTCTCCGATCCCCGTTTCCCGAATTGCCGGAACAACTAGGGCAAGAACGGACAGTATACCCAAGCTTACCACATTTAAAACAATATTTGTTCTTTGGTCCTTTACACTGCGATGCTCGATGACCACTTTTCTTGAAATTCCAACATAATATTTCGGAGCACGAAACTCCACTCGCCGCACTCGTCGAAGCACCATCACTATAAACATAGGCCAAGTCTGGTTCCAACATTTTCTTATTCCTGGGAGGAGGAACAAAATTTTCAATGGCTTCTTTTCTTTCTTCTAACTGCCGACCCAAATCAATAAGTTGCTGAACAGACTCCAATTTGACCAATCCCAACTGACTCTGATAAAATGGGGAAATGTTTTTCAGTAGAACCTTAAGTTTTCGTTGCTCTGTTACTGGACAAGTCAATCGATTAAACATGTTTATCATCGTTGCTATATATAGCCCAATAGATTCCTTAGGACCCTGTGTTCTCTGTTTGATCTCATCAAAGAGGCGATCATTATAGTCGCTTGGCAGAAACTGTCTTCTTAAGTCAGCTACCAAGTCATCCCAGGACCTAACTCGATCTCTAATGGAATTATACCATATCTTTGCTTTACCAATAAATAAGTCGGATGCAGAAGCGCACAATTGAGCTTTAGATACATTTCTGGAAATACTTAATTCGAGAACATTCTCCAAGAAGGAATTCAAGGACGTGGACTCACCATCATATTTAAGGTTCCATAAGTAGACTGGGACCGTCTTAGGTGTATCCCTAGGTACAGGTAGGCATGAGGGTTGTGGCAATATATTTCCCACCTCTTCATTATCATCATCATTCTCCGAACTCTCTTCTTCTGAGGTAGAAGATTCCTCATCATCAACACTTGTCGAGGACAACAAATTGGCCAATTCCAGAGGACTATGAGTTTGCGAAAGACGCTTGTACTTCCTTGCTTTATGCTGTAAAGTTGAGTGAAGACCTAAAATTGACACAATTGTAGCGGACCGTTGACCTGTTTTCTCATCGCTATCAGGCTTGCTACGATCTGCTCTACGATAGGCGTGCCTCAGCTTAGACGATATCTTTAAAAACTGTCCACTCTCTGAAGTATCAGCAAAATTCTTTACAAGTTCTTCAATTTCTGTTATTTTATTTTTAAGAGCTTTAAAATCGGTTGCGAAGTCGTAAGGATATGTGGGGTAAGTTAAAACTGATCCACTTTTTTCTAGTTTTAATAACTGACGTAAGGTCTTGCGCATCTCTGCCACAGTAGTCTCCTCAGTGACCTTTATTCCTCTAAAGGTGAGTTCGTACTCAAATTCGTCTCGATCCAACCGGTTCACCTCCATTTTCATCGTCATGTTAAAGTAGTATTCCTAATTTCTCACAAATTTTAATTAACAGTCTGTTATAAGCTGTATACCAGAATAGCACTAGAGTAAACAATATCACACTAAGGTAGCACTGTAGTCACACTACACTAATTTATTTTATTTATTATTATATTTTTTTACTTTTTTTTTATAACTAACCCTTGTTCAATTTTCAGACAAAAAAAATCGATATCACCACCGTTTAGGTAAGTATTATACGTGAAAAAAAATATACACCAAAATATTTAACGAAAAGCGGTAACTACAACTCGGTGTACTAAAATAAACGAATGGGCTCACAAAAAAAATATGCAAAAACAAATGGTTTGTAATTACTAGATCAAAAGAGCTAGAAAACAATCCCTAGAAGCCAAAACAGGATAAGGCAAAAAAATCAAAAAAGGAAAATTCCTTAAATTTAGGGAAATTTGAAAAATGGCAACACTGTACGCGTTATGGCCCCACGTTGGGCGCCAAATAAATTTTGCCACCTATCTGAACTATAGGGGGGTTCCAGCCTCCTATAAATAGAAGCGGTAAGGTGGTAAAGTTTACGGAATGCTAGGCTAGCCGCAAGTCGGGAGTGGTCGTGCGGTTCAAGTACAATAAACCGTAAAATATCAGGGCGCCAGTAACCTAAGAAAATACCCGATTCCGTCAGAGATTTAGTACCCGGTTACAAGGTACCTAAAGCTTACCAAATGTAGCAAAGTTCTTCATATATTAGCCAAAAAAAAAATGCAGACATACTTTAGTTTAAATTGACTATTTAATTTGTTGCTTTAAGTTATGGGGCACATATGTACATCGCAAAAATATACAGGGTAGTCTGTAATGAATGCGCCAAAAAGCAATCCTAGATTAATCTCGTGAAAATAATGATATTGAGCCAAATATGCCTTAATTAAATGTCGCTCATTAATGAGATACAGGGTGTTAAAGTTCAGTTCTCAGAATTGATATTTTTTTATAGCTCAAGTCGTTTTTGAGATTTCGACATGAAAACTGGGAATCGGGGGTTTTCAGGGATGGGGAATACGATGGTATTCCATTTATTGACATAATATGTAGAGGGCGCTATTTACACCTTACACACTCATTATTTCATGCCATAACTTTCTTATTAGTACCGTCCTTTTATTTTTTATTGAAAATTTTGAAAGAGTGACGTTTTTTAAGAAAAAAAGTTATGCTACATTTATTTCGATTAAATAAGCCGTTTTCGAAATATTTGCATTTATTCGTTCTATTGCATAGTCAAAAAATATTAAACATTGAAACTGAGATAACAGACTTGACTAACGAATAATGAATTGATCATAAACAAATAACCAAAAATCACTTCAACAAATGCGAAAAATGTCCACCATTCACTTCCATGCATATTCTTAATCCCTTCACCAAATAGCGTCGTAGTTGGAATAAAGTTCCTTGCATATTCCTGATAACATTGGTGGAACCATGAATTTTTTGCAAAAGTTGCTCACGGGTACGGATTTCTTCTGTGTACACTAAGGATTTGATAAAACCCCAAACGGAGAAATCCAAAGGATTAAGATCCGGGCTACGCGGCGGCCATGGAATTTCACTGCCATGACCAAACCATCTATGAGGCAGCCATTCATCTAGATAGTTGCGAACTGCAACTGGTTAATGGTAACCAGTACTTGCAGTTTCTTCAAAATGTTTTGCGCGGTCTACTCGATGATATACCCTTAAATTTACGACAAATCATGTGGCTTATGCACGATGGTGCTCCACCACATTATCCAGTTGCAGTTCGCAACTATTTAGATGAATGGCTGCCTCATAGACGGTTTGGTCGTGCAGTGAAATTCCATGGCCGCCGCGTAGCCCGGATCTTAATACTTTGGATTTCTCTCTTTGGGGTTTTATCAAATCCTTAGTGTACACAGAAGATATCCGTACCCGTGAGCAACTTTTGCAAAAAATTCATGGTTCCACCAATGTTATCAGGAATAAGCAAGGAACATTATTCCAACCACGACGCTATTTGGTGAAGGGATTAAGAATAGGCATAGAAGTGAACGGTGGACATTTTTCGCATTTGTTGAAGTGATTTTTTGTTATTTGTTCATGATCAATTCATTATTCGTTAGACAAGTCTGTTATCTCAGTTTTAATGTTTAATATTTTTTGACTATGCAATAGAACGAATAAATGCAAATATTTCGAAAACGGCTTATTTAATCGAAATAAATGTAGTATACCTTTTTTTCTTAAAAAACGTCACCCTTTCAAAATGTTCAATAAAAAATAAAAGAACGGTACTAATAAGAAAGTTATGGCATGAAATAATGAGTGTATAAGGTGTAAATAGCGCCCTCTACATATTATGTCAATAAATGGAATACCATCGTATTCTCCATCCCTGAAAACCCCCGATTCCCAGTTTTCATGTCGATATCTCAAAAACGGCTTGAGCCATAAAGAAATAACAATTCTGAGAACTGAACTTTAACACCCTGTATATCATTAATGAGCGACATTTTATTAAGGCATATTTGGCTCAATATCATTATTTTCACGAGATTAATCTAGGATTGCTTTTTGGCGCATTCATTACAGACCACCCTGTATAATTAGAACCAATAAAATCAATACAACTGTGACGAATTCCGATCGATAGGGAACCTTCGCAATATTATTGCCAATAAAGGTAAAGTTGTCCCTTATCAATCGCTTAATATTATATTCAATATAAAAAAAGAATAATCAGTAGTACCATTCGTGATCACGGCCGGTTTACATAGCACATCAGTACCAATAATTATAAATTACCAACATAGTTAGGCATGTACCCAAAATAAGCTAAATAATAAACTTAAATATGCCGCAGAACCCAAATGTCTTTTTCCTGTTTTTTTTTCTTTTTAACTACCCATTAATTACTTTACTTTACACTATTATCGAATAATAGACCTGACACAATCTAATAATGTTACTCTTACCGAATTATGTAAATAATAAAATATTTAATTCGAACAATACACCCCTGTCTTTATATTCCAATTAGCACGTTTTTAACGTGAATAGTTAACTGCATTAATAAATTTTTGGGGAGCGCCATAATATACATTCGGGACAGTACAGACAGAAGTTACTTGAGTGCCTGGGATGTGTTCCTCAGGCACAACAAAAGAAGGTCATATTTCCTCCGATGGTAGCAGCTACGGGAAGAACCAACAGCACACCACAGTCGACACCAAACACCATAGGAAGGAGTGGGACTGTTACCAAAGATGAACCTTCACCAAGGTGGAACGCCTTTACAAGGTGAACTCCTGGAGAAAATAACCCCGTGGAAAAAAAACCCTAAAATGTGCGAAAAACGGTTTTACAAATTATAGAAGAGAGGTTTTAGTTTTCTTGCTCTCTTTTTGTTTTCTTTTTATTATCATATTATTATTATTATTATTATTATTATTATTATTATTATTATTATTATTATTATTATTATTATTATTATTATTATTATTATTATTATTATTATTATTATTATTATTATTATTATTATTATTATTATTATTATTATTATTATTATTATTATTATTATTATTATTATTATTGTTATTATTATTATCATTTTCAGATAAATATTTGGTTATTCAATTTAAAATTAATCACTAGCACAGTTAACCAAAACAATTACACATATTTTTTTTCTCTTCATACTTACACACTATCTTGTGTGGTTATCGAGTGGTTGGTATGTGTGAAGCTGGAGGGTTAAAATTCACTGAAGTAGAGGGAGGTTTTAGAAGTAGATGGTGTTTGGTTTTCCCATCTAAAAGAAAATTAATTCATCTAAGCAATTTTGCGCGCATTTCGCATGAAATAACGGGAAAACTATGAATACATTAAACAAAGAAAAACGTAACGACTTACTTGACTTCCACGCCGTTGAATTGGAAAATCTGCTCTTGGATCCAGCATTTCAAGCTGAGTAGTGCGTAAAACGACAAAACGAACCGAAACTCACACTACACTAATACTTTCTAGGCAATTTATCCCTTAAAACTGAAGGGGTCAAGAAAAATACCAATAGTTCCAGAAAGTAGCAGCAGCACTCCTATCTCGAGCGCGGTCAAAGAGAAAAATGGCCGATACACCGTTCCCTTCGTACGGTAGTACCTAGAAAGGTACAAATGCTATGGCGGGAAAATAATCTAATCGTGAATCACCAAAGAAGACCCATCGAGCAAAATTGAATCCACCAAAACATGCAGCATCCCCAAAAATAAACGTTTACATCAATATTTTCTTGAATGTCCCTATAAATAGCCGTCAATTAATTTTTTAAATTAACGATATTTTCAAATAAATGTCAAACATTACGGTAGCCATCCATCATACCGACAGTAATATTGGAGGGGATAACCATTTTAGTATTCACCTTTGGAATGAACGAAGTCATTGAACCGATCCTAGACAGCCGTACTGAAAACTTAAACGCAGCCAAAAGAAACGTTTAACAAAATCATGTCGATTCTTGGAATTGATCATCTATTGATTTTTCAGGCGTCGCGTCGCGCGGTGCGAAATCTGCCAGCGCATCGTACGAACGGCAGTATTCCGGTAATACCCAAGGCAGGAGTTTGCTTAGCCGGACAATTTTAACACAATGGCGTGCTCTCCATATACGTCCGTTGGCAGGACCGTAATGAATGCAAGAAATCTTATTTAATTTTTAATACCCCAAAACTGCTAATCGTACAAATACGTCTAATTAAAAGCGTAAAAAAAATATATTATCCTAATACATGTACCAATATGCAATATATACAGTAAATAACTCCTGGCAAATTTGGACCGTTACAAAGTCTAACTTTAAACCATTTGAATAACAAAGCACCAACATCAACCTACTATGTTTTTGAAATATCTTTCAGTACCTACACATTTCTTCAAAAACATGAGTGACATCAATAAACGTAAGCTTAAGGGAAATTTTACAAATAAGGAAGAAGAAATATTAGTAAAGAACATAAAAAAATGTTCTTTCTGGGAAAATGTACCCTGCTACCCCACCTTAAAGCGGGAAAATAATTTGAGGGAAATTCAAACGGCAATTAATTCCGTGAGCTTAGCGGAAATAAAGCGCAAGTGGAAAAGGCACAAATTATGTGCCAAATCAAGATGTAAGTACAGGTTTTACTTTCTTATTACTACAATATTAAAAAATAAGTATGAAGGTATTCTATTTGAAAAAAATACAGGCGAGTTTCAGAAGAATTTATATAAAAATTGGCCAAAATTATATAGTGAATATTTTTTATTCTTTACGCACTTATGTTAAAATCGTTTATCTTTAATTATATACTTACCAGACAAATTATTTTGTGCATATACAGGCCGTCGGAAAGTGTCAAATTTGGCGTTAAATATTTTGTTTAAAATTAATGCCAGCCTCGTGAAACTCGCATAACCCCCATGGTTTAATAGAACATTCATTTAATAGATTTACTAGTGGTTGCGAAAAGAAAGAGCTGCAAGGCTACTGAAGGTGGGCCCTCTGATGCCCCCGACCTTAAGCCCGAGGACGATATAATATTAGAAATTACTGGGAAAACGTCGGTCGAGGGGAATTCCTGAGGGGAAACAAGTTGAATTTCCCAACATTGAAGCTATTCCTGAATCTCTCCGTGAGTAAAAATAATCGTTGTACCATTTTTATATTAATATGTACATACTTGCTATGCTATAAATAGATTTAAATAATTAAACAATGCTTTTTTCTGTATTTAGCCTCTGGAAACACCCAATCTATAACTGCAACTTCCAGCAGCAAACTTCTTTGTACAATTGGTAAATAAACAGCCCGCAATAATTTAAAAATACCAAATATGTATGTCTGTACGTGAAAATGTATAATTTCGGGAGATTTATATTATTAGATTATGCAAAACAATTTTAAAAATATTTTAGTTTCGTACTCCTCATTCAGCGGAAGTGACTCCTCCATTTCCCCATCCCCTCCAGAAATCGAGGACCCTGGAGAAGAAAATTCAGCGTGGACACTGTCCAAAGAAACGCAAACTTACACAGAGTATTTTATTGTACTTATTAAATATGTAAATGGATTAACTTTAGATTTTTTTAGGATGTCAGTTTACCAGCAGAATTTGCAATTGCTGGAAATTAATAAAAAAATTCTGCAGACTTAGGAAAGACAAACGGCCGCGCTAAAAAGCATAGCCAGCTCTCTTCTAGTCATAAAACAAGCTTTTTCATATGGCTATAAGAAACAGACTGTATTTTATTTAAACTTCTTACTCTTATGCTAGTTTTTAAGCTGCAGCAAAATTGCACATAATTTATTTTCCATACCGTATACTTTTCATCTAAATTAAATCTAATTTCGTAGAAAGTAATAACTAGTATAAACTAGGTACCTATAGTCGTGGCCAAAGAAATTTGGACTTACAGAAGCAGGTGTCTATATCTGTTTTTCTATAACCCTCGTGTTCTACGAGGCGCGTTTTATGGTTTTTAATATAATAATTATTATACATATTTGGTGTGTTTACATGTGACTAATTCAGATGACACATATATAAAATTAATTTCCGTTATGTCTTGAATACCATATACTTGTTGTGTTGGAAGCTACATTTGAATAAAATTTTTACCATAATAATAAAGATAATAAAGATGTTTATTTATGCCAATAAAACAATTAAAAATATAAATATAAAAATGATAAACTAAAAAAGAAAACCAAAAAATTACAGTAGTATACTAGTTGGCATAAATAGGTAGGGTTTTGATTTATAAAAAATCATTCTTCCAATCCTACCCTTACTAAATAATTTTTTATATTTTTTTTGAAAGTTATATAGCTTAAGCCCCTCAGACTAGAAGGAATATTATTATAAATTACAGAAGAGGTATATTTAAACGAAGACTTATATTTTTCAGTATGATGTTTAGGTATTTCTATTGCGTTCTGATTTCTAGTATTAACATTATGAATATTATTCCTGAATTCAATTTTTTCAAATAAATATCTTGGTTTCTGAGTTAAAATTATTTTATAAATAAAACAGGATATGTGGATTTCGCGTCTTTTTTCTAATTTAATTAAATTATGTTGGTCAAAACTAGGTGATACGTGATCATACTTTTTTAGCCCTATTGAAAAACGAACACAGTTATTTTGAAGAATTTGTAATTTCTGTTTATCTTCGTTACTGATATTTTTGTGATAAATGATATCACAGTAATCTAATCCACTTAGAATAATGAAAATCCAAAACTGGAAACGGCAGCAGGGTAAAAGCTACCCGTGCTAAAGGTGCAGTGGGTTCATATTTAGTTGTTTAAAAATTTTTTGTTTTTTTTTTGTTTATTCTCTCACTCTCAATGCACTTAACGCATTTAAATGAAAGTTTGCACGCAGATGGCTCATACGTCGAATTAAAAAATAAGTTACTTTTTACCCTACCAAAAAGGATACGATGTTTGTCGAGAATATGGGCCTGGATTTGGTACTCCGAAACTTGAAACTTATTTGATGAAATTACAAAAGAAATTTTTATTAAGTTTAAGTTATTTACAAAGTGTGCCAGTGTCTTATCATACGGTGGATTTCAAGGGCCTCTAAACTGCCTCATAACTTTATGTTTTTGGAAAAAAGAAAATCATAATTTGATCACAATAAAACATATTCAGGGCATCATGAATACAAGTGGTTGCTACTGAAGATTCCTTATTCATTACCATTATACGCGGCGAAGCAGGGAGTAACAGTCAATATAAAATATAAATAAGGAAGGAACTCCCCTTATAATTTTTAATCATTATGAATATAGCAAGTTTGATTATATCTTACAGAATGCATTGTAAAAACAACCATCCTTTTAATGTAAAAAAAATTAGAAACAAGGATGTTAAAGAGGTATCCTACAAATATGCGCTGCATAACTATGACAATTTTGCCGGTGTAAGGATTCGTAACTTTCAGTTACAAAAACTACTCTTTTCCGTATTCTAATTTACGAGTAAATGGAAAAATTCTGTGTCTCCGTTTTGTTGCTCACACTGAAACTTCATATGGGTTCCTATTCCTAAGAACGTGGCATATGACATGTTTTTATTTATCTCGGTAAATCCGAGTAGCATACAAATTGTATCGCAAAGGAGGGTCCACAGTATTTTAATATTCTCATATGTTTCTTTTAGTACAAAAGACCTGAATTTTTTTTAAATCGGCCAATATTAAAAAACCGTTATTTTTAAAAATATGGCAAAATGTTATTAAGAAAAGCTGTTTAGAATTAAAAGCTGCTCAAATATGCAATTATGTCTTTTATTTCAAAAACAATTTTTGTCAGTATCCCATATATTCTTGGATTCTTTAAAAAGGGACTCCTTAAATTGCGTCATAAATAAATAGAACAGGTGGAATTTAATTGTGTGTAGTGTTACCAACTTTTTTTACAAGTGATTTTTTTATTCACAAATGTTTTTTATGTTGCAAGGGCAATTATTAAAATCTACCCAAAACAATTTTTTTTTTCGTTTGTGAAGGTACCAAAGTATTGAAAAAAACGATAATTATCTTTCGTACACTTTAATAATAATTGTCCTTGCAACAAGAAAGGCTATTTTCGAATAAGAACAAATAAGAAGTTTTTAAAAAGTAGACAGATTTAAGTTGGTTTTTCCAACAGTACACTACTCAATTTCAGATTTGTCGAAATTTAAGGAATCTTTAAAAAAAAAACAATAATACGGAGGTTACTCAAAAAAATATAAAAAAATTATTTTTCTTAGGTTACGACATGAATTGATATTTGAACATAACTTTTAATTCTAAAAAAATAAATTCCATTAGGTGCCCACTTCTTGATCCACGCTGTATAAGGGACCAAAAATACCATTGAGCTTTTTTCTTGATATAAAGCCAAAATAGATAACAATTGTTTTTATGGTGCTCACCCGTATGTTTCACCCAAAGTTTATCAGCTTTTGAACTATATTAAACTTTAGCTAGTCCGACCAAAAAGAAAAAAAAGCCAGTGTTTCGTACTTTAGTGACCTAAAACGGAATATCTGAAAAAATCTCGAAAAGCGATTTTTTCCACGATTAGATTAATTTTTCTTCCTCAAAAGGAAGTAAAACTAAACCATAATTTGTTCATATGTATGTACTTACCCAATGGTGTGCCGTCCAAGGGGCTAGCCCTCGTAACGGCGCCCTCGCGCCCCACGGAGATTCAATGCCTACTATGAGCACATACTCTCCAATAAAAGGAAAATTATTTGGCGCCCCCAAATCATTGTGCCTCCTCCGCCTCTAAAGGCACGGCACGCCACTGTAACTTACCTACATTTTTTACTCACTATAGCTCCCATAGCGACCATATTTATATAGACTTGTGCGTTAGGTTCATATAAGTTCCTAGGAAAACTAGGCTTTATTTGTATGTAGCAATAGCATCATCAATCCACAAGCCAGACTTACAGAAACTGTGCAAGTTAACTTTCAGGTGCAAGGTTAGATGACACCATTGTAATTCTAAATAAATGGAATAACTAACGAGCGTCTGCACGTTGACTTGCAGAGCTTCTGTAATTACATAGGTAGCTAAAACGTTTAAGATGTCCCTCGCCGAATTTGTTTTACTTTCAGTATGTTTCATATCAAAAGTTAATTGAGGCTTTTTGTTTTGGCGAAAAACAAATACCCAACTCCACATTTAGGACGCCAAACGGGCGTTCTCCAGGGGAGCAATCAAGGGGGTTCATTCCACCACCCCCCCCCCCCCCCGAAATTTAACAAGTGTGATTCTGGGGAACAATTTTTTTTATAAGTGTATTTTGGTTAAATTGTTATTTCTTCTTCCTCATTCATATGACTACAATTTCAAAGTATAATATTTGTTTAATACGAATTATTTCATTTTAGCAAGAAAATTTGTCCTTCATTCATTGCCATATATTTAATAAATCGTATACATTATTTCTGTTTTATTTTGTTTGTTAAAAATAAAAAGCTTGAATGGCTTTTAAAAATGATATATAAGTGTGAGTAAGCTTTACAGAAGTAAAAGCTATAAAACTCTCTTTATTACATTGAAAAAAAACTTTGCTAAAAGAAGCTAGCTGTGCCTATATTTTGTTTCATATAATTATCAGCCATTTGGAAATTTGTCAGTGACTGGTTTATATAAAAAATAACAAAGCTGATAAAAATACAGTTGCTTGTATTCATTAAAGCATAATATAAATTTGATTAAGAGTCCCTGATGACAATGATAAGTAGGTTGTCACATTTAAACTTTAGTTAGCTAATTTACAATTTTATTGATTGATTCATGCAATATCTAGTAACTACTCCTTAAAATGCTTCTTTTTTTATATAAGACATCCCACGTAGACTTCAAGCCTAAGTACTAACGTACCGTGGGCGTCTGAAGAGAAGGGAAATGTACTCTATTGACACGGGATTTGAAGGATTGGAGGTTGGGACAGGAAGGGAAAACATCTGCAGGCAATTTGTTCCATAATCTGGAGACCCTAAGCATGAATGAGCGAGAGAAGTGGTCTGTTCTAGGCTTTTGTAGCTGGACAGTAAAGGGATACACACGTAATGTGCCGGCTAGTTCCTCAGAGCAAAATCCGTGGAAGTAGCGGTAGAAAAGGGATAAATCCCCAACAGCGCGGCGATGAGCGAGAGAAGGGAGGGCTGGGTCATTGATAAGTCGAATGGCTGTCTTTTGGATAGAATCAACGATGATAAGTGTCGAAAGTGGTGCCGCTCCCCAGAAGTGGGAGCAGTACTCTAGGTTAGGTCCTATTTGGGAAACATAGAGAGTGTATAAGTTGGAAGGGGAGAAGTATTTTCTGGCTCGAAAGAGAAAACCAATCTTTTTAGCTGCCGATGTGGCTACTGAAGTAATGTGTTTGTGCCAACTGAGATCATGTTCGAAAGCGACGCCAACAAGATCGCATGTTTCATTGTTTTGTAGGGCTTGGTCATTCATGTGGATGGTGTAAGCGTTGCCAGATTTTTTGCGTGACAGGGAGCAAGACTGGGTTTTGGAGGCGTTGAACTGAACAAGGTTCTTAGCACCCCAGTCTAAGATTGTTTGGAGACCTTGGGAAAGGGATAGGTACATAGATCTGCGTCTATTATCCAACTCTTGATTCGAAACTTGTCTGGAAAAATGAATATTGGAGTGAAGAGCACTATCGTCAGCATAACTGTGGATGGGATTGGTAGTTGAAGAGAGCAGGTCATTAATGTGAAGAAGAAATAGGGTTGGTGTCAGGACTGAACCTTGGGGGACCCCAGCATTGACAGGATGGAAGTTAGATTTTTTTTTAATGTATTACTTTATTTTGTTTTAAATGCCTGTGTTACATACTGCGTGTAGTATATTTAAGGCTTTTCTGTGACGTTGCTTTTTCACATCTGTGATCTTGTTGGCAAAAAGGAATAAATAAATAAATAAATAAATAAATAAATAAATAGATGAGTGACCGTCAACCACGACAAATATGCGCCGATTAGAGAGGAGCCTACCGATCTCGGTACATAGTTTGGCAGGAAGACCGTTAGAAGGTAGTTTGTTGAGGAGTGCAGCATGCCATACTTGGTCAAAGGCCTGGGAAATATCAAGAGCAACAATCTGAGATTCGCCATAGAATTTGAGAGACTTGTTCCAGTTATGTGTGACAAAGCTAAGATCAGCTGTGGATCTTTGGTGACGAAATCCATACTGTCTTTCATGAATGATATTGTGTTTTTCTAGGTATTTTAATATTTGCAAGTTGGTCACTTTCTCCATAACTTTACTGACAACGGAGAGAAGAGAGATAGATCTATAATTGGATGGAAGGGACTTGGAACATTTCTTCGGGACAGGCTGCACACGAGCAGTCTTCCAGCTATCTGGGAAGATACCCTTGTCACAAGAGATCTGGAAAAGACGAGTTAAGATGGGTGCAAGTTCTGGAGCGCATTTTTTTAGGAAAATTGTAGGTATGCCATCCAGACGGGGAGGACTTTTTGGCGTCAAGGGATAGAAAATTTTTTGAACTTGTTTGACCTTAAGATTATATCTGGCATTTTGTACATTAGACTTGCTCACGACTGCTCTTGTCAAGGGCGGTCCCAAGGGGGGGGGGGATTACCCCCTAGAATCTGGGCTTCCCCTGGCATGATACGGGCCGCAAACAAAGCAGTCTGTAAATATTTTAGTTGGTTAACAAAAATTAGCCCCCCCCCAGAATTTTAATCCAGGACCGCCCTTGGCTCTTGTGAATTGTACAATATCCAGTTTTAAGAAAAGTGTATGTGGAAAACCACTGAAAACCGTGTTCATAACAATTTACAATAACCTTATCTAAATACTGTAATCAATATAAAAATATTAGCTTGCACAATCTAAACTTCAAGCCCTTATTTGTTCTTTCTTCCGATGTTTACCTAAAACAGAAAAATGCATAGCTATTATTACATTACTAATAATAAACTATGTTATCATGCAACAATAAGGGTAAAAGTTTGAAAGTGCTGGCAAAGTTACCAGCAAAATAATTTGTATACCATTTTATTCTTCCAAATTATATTTTTAAAGGCATCATTGTCCTTGCTGGTAACACTGCTGGCACTTGGATAATTTGACACTAAAGGACGTTAACAACGCTCTACAGATGTTTAAAAAACAGCTGATAAGTATATTATCTGAAAAAGTCACAAGCTTCTTAGATCTGTGAACCTGTATAATGTCAATTAAAAAGTGATAAATGAAAAACACACTTCCCTAAACTTCTGCCGACTATCATCCTTGAGTTGGCAAAACGTTAAAGGAATAAATTAGACGTACTACAATATCAAATTTTATAAGGTATCATACTCCTATGTTACTTATTTTAGCTTTCAAAAATAATAAAAATAAACAGTGCTCACTAAGCAACCATCCATTACCATTCCATTGCATTGTTCCCAAGTAGGGTTTAGTCGACTATTTTCCCAAATAAAGCCATCATGACTACCTCCAGGCCATCTTACACAGACTTAGTAACCTTTAAATCTGAATCACACACGACTTATACGTTGAGGCTGTAAAATCCTTTTCTATTCATGTAGTTATCTCGATCTACCTACGATCGCATAATTTTATATAATACATATTGTGTGCCTAAATTCATAAAGCAAAAAATTAGAACAGCGAGTTATATCCAAAATTGTACAG
The DNA here is from genome assembly GCA_963971165.1 of Philopedon plagiatum. Taxonomy (NCBI): domain Eukaryota; kingdom Metazoa; phylum Arthropoda; class Insecta; order Coleoptera; family Curculionidae; genus Philopedon; species Philopedon plagiatum. Next base: position 74,028,977 of record OZ020191.1, on the reverse strand, counting down.
TCTCCTATGACAATATTTTTTTTTATCTAAGACATCCCACGTAGACTTCAAGCCTAAGAACTAACATACAGTGGGCGTCTGAAGAGAAGGGAAATGTAGTCTACTGACACGGGATTTAAAGGATTGGAGGTTGGGACGGGATGGGAAAACATCTGCAAGCAATTAGTTCCATAATCTGAAGACCCTAACTATGAATAAGCGAGAGAAGTGGTCTGTTCTAGGCTTTTGTAGCTGGACAGTAAAGGGATGCATACGCAACGCGTCTCTTGTTATTCTGTTAGGGACAGTCAAGGGGGGAATAATACCGGCTAGTTCTTCAGAGCAAAATCCGTGGAAGTACCGGTAGAAAAGAAATAAATCACCAACAGCGCGGCGATGAGCGAGAGAAGGGAGTTTTCTTGTGAGGACTGGGTCATTACTGAGACGAATGGCTCTCTTTTGGATAGAATCAAGGATGTTATGTGTCGAAGGTGATGCCGCTCCCCATATGTGGGAATAGTATTCTAGGTTAGGTCTTATTTGGGGAACATAGAGAGTGTATAATAAGTTGGAAGGGGAGAAGTATTTTCTGGCTCGAAAGGGAAAACAAAGCTTTTTAGCTGCCGATGTGGCTACTGAAGTAATGTGTTTGTGCCAGATGAGATCATGTTCCAAAGTGATGCCAACAAGATCGAACGCTTCATTGTTCTGTAGGGCTTGGCCATTCATGTGGATGGGGTAAGCGGTGCCAGATTTTTTGCGTGACAAGGAGCAAGACTGGATTTTGAAGGCGTTGAACTAAACAAGGTTCTTGACACCCCAGTCTAGATTAATTAAAGATGTAGGGAAATGGATAGGTCCATGGATCTGCGTCTATTATCGAACTCTTGATTCGACACTTGTCTGGAAAAATTAATATTTGAGTGAAGAGTACTAGCATAACTGCGGATGGGCTTGGTAGTTGAAAAGAGCAGGTCATTAATGTGAAGAAATGGGGTTGGTGCCAGGACTGAACCTTGGGGGACGCCAGCATTGACAGAACGGAAGATAGATGAATGACCGTCAACCACGATAGGTATGCGCCGATTAGAGAGCAAGCTACCGACCCAGGTACATGGTTTGTAAGCAAGACCGTAAGAAGGTAGTTTGTTAAGGAGTGCGGCATGCCATACTTGCTCAAAGGCCTTGGAAATATCAAGAGCAACAATCTGAGATTCGCCATGATATTCGAGAAACCTGTTCCAGTTATGTGTGACAAAGCTAAGGAGATCAGTGTGGACATTTGGTGACAAAATCCGTACTGTCTGTCGTGGATCATTTTGTGTTTTTCTAGATATTTTAGAATTTGCAACTTGATTGTTTTCTCCATAACTTTGCTGACAACAGAAAGAAAAGAAATAGGTCTATAATTGAATAGAAGGGACTTGGAATCTTTCTTCGGAACAGGCTGCACACGAGCAGTCTTTCAGCTATCTGGAAAGATACTCTTGTCATAAGAGATCTGGAAAAGACGAGTTAAGATGAGTGCAAGTTCTGGAGCGCATTTGTTGGAACTATTGCTGGTATGCCATCCAGACTGGAGGACTTTTTATTGTCAAGCGATAGCAGAATTTTTTGAACTTGCTTGACCTTAAGTGAAATGGTAACAAAAACTAAAACTAATAGAATTAAACCTACTGCTTTAAGGATGCCTTATTTTAAATGATTAAGTATCAGTTTATGAAAAGATAGTATCCACAACTAGGTATGTTGTTTTTACAATTTTCTGTAAGTACTCTAGAAGAAAATTACAAAGGCTTATTCATGGGGGGGGGGGGAGCCTCTCCTCCCGTATACGTTCGAGTTAGCTAATTAGAGTACGAGTTAGCTATTAGGACTTCATGCCAAAAAACGTTAGCAGCTGGGTTTGGGGAAAATTCATATAAAGGTCGACAGGATAATCCCAGCAAATGTAAAGAAAGTTCTACCAATTATAAAAAAATCGAGATTTTTGCTCGCAGAAAATTTATAAAAAAGGATAATTTTGGATGTGTATCTTCGCATAGTTGGATATTTTTCTCCACTTACCCCTCCCCCCAAACATAGTGCTTTCAATATGCCCCTGAATAATTGTAAGCGCAAAGTGACCCTATGTTTTAATACCTAATAATAATTGAATCGCCATACCTGTGGTTTCTTAATTCGAATATGTGTTCCATCGATACAGCTTACTATGTTGGACAGTTCAGCGATGCGGTAAAATCCTAAAAAAATGTAAATTTTAATTAATTAGTAAGAACCAACAATATTTGTTCTGTAACACAAGGCTGAAGTAGAAAATTTATTGCCTACAAAATTTTAAATAAATTTTTTCATAAGTATATGTATAAAATAAATGTATGTAGGTACATGTACATATAGTCTGTTCAAAAAGACTTGACAAAAAAACAAAACCCTTTTATTGTACTTATTTTAGAGATACTTTTGATATGTCTACTGTATTATGCTAATGAAAATTATGACCAGTTGTCGCATTTTTTCAGTGTCGGACATTTCAACAGAGTAAAGATTACTTATTTGTACTCAAAAAAAGTATAGCTCAACGTGAGAACGGAACCACCTAAAAATACATGAGGTAGAAACAACAATACACAGTTCATAGGCTCTCACGTTTCTATCGTTTAAAAATGTTGAAAATTTTTAAAAAAATTATGTTTGTATTGCGTACCTAATTTTTATATAATATGAAAGGACAAAGCACCACCCTTACAGGCGCGGCTTTAGGGAGGCGCAGGGGGTGCACCCCCTAATGCCTTGTACAAAAAGGATTTCAATAGCGAATTTTATAAAAATGAATATTGTATCATAAACATTAACTATTCCTACATATTCTACAAAATTTTATAAACAAAAACAAACATATGCCGTCTTTGTAAGGTCTTTGAAATAAATTATACCACAAAAATATTAATAATAGGTCAACTCTAATAATTTGTAATATAAAACTGCAAGCCTTTTTGGGAATTTTTGATTTACATGCTCTTAGATTGTTTCTGAAAACATTCCTTACACATCTCACTGCGATCTTATCAAAATTTGCGCCGGATCGTTTTGGTTTTAAAAGGAAACAATATCCGAATCGTTTTTTTTTTTCAGAAAACATCTCTTTTGAAAGTATTTTTTTTCGAAAAACAGGTTTTCGAAAGAGGAATAACGAAGTTTTTCAAAAATGTTTTCTCGAAAACACATATTTTGAACGTTTCTTAAAAACGGTCCTGGCAGCTTTTTTGAAATGATTCATGATGACTCATGAAATATTTTGAAAATATTTTCCGGAAAACACGTATTTCGAAAGTATATTTTTCAAAAATAATTTTAAAAAGATAGTTACATTTTCCGAAAATATATTTTCAGAAAATAGTATTTAGAAAATTAAATTATAACCTCTAGTAGCTTGTAAAATGTTAATGAAAAAAATGCGATAAAAGATCTCGAACAAACCTAAACTAACTTTTTTTTGGATTTGATCAGGTTTCCTTACGTTTGGTACGTTACTTTCTCGAAAATTGTGTATTCTCCAAAATTCTCCAAATTTTTGAAGTGTTTTAAAAAATTTGAAAAATTGATTTTAGAAAAATTGGACTCGGTGTGCTCGGTATTATATCGCCCAAGTGAGAAGAAGGCATAAATATTTAACGTAAAAATGCTACAATATTTACAATTTCGTATTAATAACATCTTTTTTGATGTTAAATTACGTTAATTTTTTCGGAAAACAGCTCCTTCGAAAGATGATATTTCGGCAATGGGTCTACAAATTTTTTTCGAAAATGCCTTTTTTAAAGATTCTTTCAAAAATACACTTGCGGAAAATGCATTTTTTAGACAATGGAAACACTTCGATGTCCATCCGTCCGTCTATCACAGGCGATTTTCTCTGAAACTATTCGACGTAAAAATTTGAAATTTAGCGTAGAGATAGTGTGGTGACCCAATTATATATGTGAAGTATAAAAATAAATTGAATTTTGATTCTGGGGGTTAATTTCGGGGGTAAATTGGGACATGTAAGAAAATTTCAAGGGCATCGTGTAGGGTGTAAAATAGAAGCTTATTAAAGCACAAATTCAACAATATATATGATGTATTTTTTTATGCTTTTTTTAAACATTTTTGTGGGAAAAACGCTCAGAAATTGCTGTCCCCCACCCTTATCACCAAAAGGATGTCTCAGAAAAATCTGAACATTGAGAATCAGTTGTAGATTGAGCGAAAATTATCAGTATTGAAGAATTCTAGCGCGATCATTTCCGCGTTTATTTTCCTATAACTGCATTGCTTTTAGAGAAAAAGTTTTTCGACAAAAATATTTCTCACGGTTTAAGAAACAACTTTTGTCCCTACACATTTTTAATTTGGCTCCGCCCACACCCGATGTGAGACGGCGTTGGTGCCGTCGGCGGCGGGTAGCGCGGCAGATGGGCGGAAATCGCGCGGCCGAGGTTTGTTCAGGTTAAGTGGGGGGCTGATGGAATGGAACACTAATTGTGCAAGCGAACTACACCGAATTTTTTATTTATATTTACTTTCTGTCCCTTCGACTGATACATACAATTTTTTCAAAAACACATTTCTTGAAAGCACGTGCTTTCGAAAATATATTCGAAAACAGAACTTGTTCGATGATACAGTTATTCGAAAACTATGGGTGTTTTCCAATTTTTTTTTCCCAGACCAAGTTTTCGAATTTTTTTAAAAATCACTTTTCGAAACTACATTTTTATTGAAAGTACATTTTTTAAATATTGTTTCTAAAAAGACTTCGAATATTCATATTTAACAAACGCTTTTTGGAAAAATTAATTTACTACATAATGCAGCAGACCCGGGGAAACATAGACCTCAGGATCTTTTTCTGTCTTTTTTTCATCGGCAGTTCCAAGCTAGTAGAGTTGATAATTTAATTTTTGAAAAAAAGTTATTTTCGCGAAATGTATTTTCGAAATTCATTTTTTGAAAAAAAAATTGTAGATCCATTTCCGAAACAGCTGTTTTCGAAAAAATTTAACATCGACAAAAATGGTTTAGAAAAAAAAGCACTACCTACAGTTGGTCATCTTAGCTTATACGCGGCTGGACAAATTGTTTCAATGAAAGCGTAGATATTCTGTGAGTTTTTTCATTTATGCCTTCTGCTCATTTGGAGGGATATAGGTATTTACAAAAATACAATTTTTCGAAAACCAATTATCCAAATTTTTTTTAAAGCACTTTTCAAAAATACATTTTTTTCAAAAGATCTTTTTCGAAAATTATTTTTTTCGAAAACCAATTTTAGTTTAATAATTTTTGAAGCAGCCTTTTGAAAAAGTAATTTGCTATAAAGTTAGCGTACCAAACCTAAAGAAACCTGATCAAACCAAAAACAGTTTTTCAGGAACTTTTTTGTCCTCTTTTAATTAACATTTTCCAAGCTAATTTTCGAAATAATGTTTTCGAAAAAATATATTTCCGGAAATTTTTGAAAAATTGTACTTCCGAAATACTTACCCATGGTTTTAGAGAAAATATTTTCAAAATATTTCATGGATGCGTTTTTAAAAAAGCATCGTTTGGAAAAGCTGTTAAGAGATTTTCGAAAAAATGTTCTTTCCAAGTGCTTACATATATGTGTGTTTTCGAGAAAATATTTTCGAAAAATTTCGTAAAAGATTTCAAAAAAAAACTTTCAAAAAAGTTGTTTTTCGAAAAAAAAAAACCTATTTGGTTATTTGTTTCCTTTAGAATGCCTTTAGAAGCTAAAACAATCAGGCGCAAATTTGGATAAGATAGCAGTGAGATGTGTAAGGAATGTTTACAGAATCAATTTATACAGGGTGTTACAAAAAGATATTAAGAAATTTTAAGGGCAGATTCTACATTTAAAAATATGAAAATAAGTTTATATAAACATGGATCCTCAAACGCTTCTTTTTCGACATTAAGGGTGTTTAATATTTTCTTTTTTAAATGTTTCTTTTTTTAATTTCTGTAAGATGCGTCAAGATATTGACATGAATTTTGGTACACGCCAGTATGTAATTAAAGTGTACCTTTACGTGCAAAAATTTCTTTTCTAAAGTACTTGCATCAGGAGCGTGCGTGCTGGTAAGTCTTTATTTTTAGCGAAAAAAATGGCATGCCACTGATTTTTTGCAAAATTGATATCATTCTCTTTAAGCCCAATTAATTCTGTGTGAAAAGTGTCTCTTAAACTTTTATTAATTAATTTATTTCTTACAATAAAAACAAATAATGAAAATGAATTTTTTTATTAATATTTTTCGTTCAGGAAAAAGTGTTTTTTGATTTAAATTTATAGTAGATGCTGGAAATAGCTCCTCCTTGCTTCAATACTTGATCTAAATCGTCTTCGCATATTTCTCCTAACTCTTCGAAATACCTACTTGAGGTGTGAAAATATTAAACACACTGTATTTCGAAAAAAAGCGTTTGAGGATCCATGTTTATATACTTCAACTTATTTTCATATTTTTATATGTAGAATCTGTCCTTAAAATTTTTTAACATCTTTTGTTACACCCTGTATAGGAACATCAAAAATGCCAAAAAAGTCCTGCATTTTTCATATTACATATTCGTATTATAGATCTTTATTCATATTTTTGTGGTAAAATTTATTTCAAAGATCTTTCATAGATCGCAATGCTTGTTTTTGTTTATAATATTTTGTAGAATGTATGAATGGTTAATATTTGCTACAATATTTATTTTTATAAAATTCCCTAATAAAATCATTTTTGTACAAGGCGCCCCCGCCCCTAAATCCGCGTCTGGTTTACGAGTTAACTTAAAATCGAGCTTAAAATGTTATCTAAAAACAATGTTATGCCCCATGAGTTGATAATAACTTTGTATGAACTTGGCAACATTGTAACGGGGAGATGGTTGTGAAGCTCAAGCAAGAAGCGAGCACGAAATTTTATTGTCTCCAAATTTAATAAAAGTTAATGAATATACAGTCCACGTTTTAATTATTAATAGTGACCAAAACATTGGTCCAATCGACCGGATCGTGTACAGTGAAATTTAGGAAGCTTTTTGATGGAATAGTAAGAAAAATCAAGAAGATAAGTTCAAAGAATTTAACGTCGCCATTTTAATAAATTGGAGTTGGACGAGGAGTCGTGGTCAGAAAGAGAAGGATTATAATTCAATAAGTTAAAGAGAGAGAGCAGGAAGGCAGCCAAGACAGTCGCGTTCCACCAAGGGTTCCTCTCATAACCTTCCTAAAATTAATGTAAGTCCGTTCCTTTTATTATTCCCTTGAATTTCCAAATAAAATTTAGCAGTTTGATTTGCGTCAATATAATGGCGGAGTTAGCGAAATTAAAGTCAAAAAGAACCGTTTTAAAGGGAAAATTGACACGTTTTAATAATAAGTTTCAGGAAATTAATAAAGGGGAAATTGATGAACATGTAGCTTATGAGTTACAAGTACGGTTGGAAAAAATAGAACCTCTCTGGGAGGAATTTAATGAGCTTCAATATCAAATAGAAATGGAGTCATGTACGGATGGGACCGAGTACGAACCGGACGAGGCTGAGAGAGCGTTGTTCGAGAATGTTTATTTTAAATTCACTAGCGACATTGGTGTTATTTGTTCAAATTTTAATAAAGGGAGGGAAAACCCAGCTTCAGCGCAAGGTTCTGTGGCTAGTTCCCATAATGGTTCGAACTCAGAAAATCGGAATTTTATGCAATCATTAATAAAATTACCCCCAATTAAGTTACCCAACTTTAATGGTCAATATGACTGCTGGTTGGAGTTTAAGGACTCATTTATCGCTCTTGTAGATAGTAACAGTGGTCTGACTGACATTCAAAAATTCTATTACCTGAGATCGTCTCTCGATAAAGAAGTTTTAGAAGTAATAAAGTCCATATCTGTTTCTGAGTCAAACTATAGAGTTTCCTGGCAATTTTTAAATGATAGATATGAAAATAAAAAATTAATTATTTACAATCATATTCGTGCTATGTTCGAGCATCCTAGTGTTGAAAAAGAGTCACATATTGAGTTACGAAACCTGTATGACTCAATTACCAAACATTTACGTTCTTTAATTGTGCTTGGCGAAGAAACAGATAAGTGGGACAGATTAATTATTTACATTATGAGTAATAAGTTTGATTCGGTAACACGTCGTGAGTGGGAGAGTTTTAAATATAAAAATGACTTGCCTTCTATGAATGATTTAAATAACTTTCTTCGACAAAAGTGTGAAATTCTAGAGAAATTAGAAGCGTCAAATAATGAAAGTCCTGGTAGGTCTCAAAGACCCTTACAAAAACCATTTAATAAAAATTATAGGCGACACAGTAGTAGTTTTGCGGCCACGGGGTCAGGGGAAGGAAGTAGTTTTGTTTGTTATTATTGTAGAAGTCATGAACATGGGATATTTAAGTGTGAATCTTTTGCAAATTTGAACGTTAACGACCGAATAGCGGCAGCTAAAAAATTGAAATTATGTTTAAATTGCTTGCGGGATTCCCACCAGTCGTGGAAGTGCAAAAAACCAAAATGTTATAGGTGCGGAAGGGCACATAATTCAATGTTACATTCTGAAAATTATAATAATCAAACAAAAAATGATAATTCAACCAATGGCGCAAAGAACGAAAAGTCTCCAGAAGCGATCGGTCAGCTGGCAGCGGCTGAAGGTTCAGACTATCGCGGTACGACGTCATTGCCATCCGTAACCATGGAGACAGACGGCTTCGGATGCGCTGTTGCCGGAGCGTCATATCGGTCGTTGTGTTCACAGATTTTGCTTTCTACAGCGACTATCGAGCTAAGAAATGGAGAAAAATCTGTCATGGTGCGTGCTTTATTGGACAGTGGATCGCAAAGTAACTTTGTTACTCAGGAAATTTGTGAAAAACTCAGTTTGAAGCAATTAAAAATCGATCATACGATAAAGGGAGTGGGTCAAACCCTGACAAATGTTAATAATCAGGTAAATGTGTTAGTACAGTCGCGTGTTAGCAGTTTTATGGATAATATTAATTGCTTAGTATTACCTTGTATAACGGACAAGTTACCGGTTATGTCATTTGATAAGAATATGCTTAATATTCCGGCTGATTTGCAATTGGCGGATCCTAACTACAATATTAGGCGTAAAATAGATTGTTTATTGGGGTCGTCAGTTTTCTGGTCAGTTTTAAGTACAGAACAGGGGCGGCTTGGCCCAAATTGCCCGGTCTTACAAAATACACGGTTAGGGTGGGTCATAGCTGGAAATCTAGTAACAAATGGAATAAATAATTGTAGGCATGGTTCTGTAAATTGTTTAAATATAAATAGTGAAAGTCTCAATGAAACAATAATAAAATTTTGGCAGTTAGAAGAGATAACTGGCGACAAACAAATATTTTCTGAAAGTGAAAAATATTGCGAGGATTATTTCAATAAGACAACGAACAGGGACGAATCAGGCAGGTTAATAGTTAAAATTCCTTTTAAAAATAACTTAAATAAGTTAGGAGAATCTCGTGAAATAGCATTAAAAAGATTTAATATGCTTGAGAAAAAATTTAGTAAGGATCAAGTTTTAAAAAAGGAATATATCAAATTCATGTATGATTACGAAAGGTTAGGGCACATGACAGAAACAAATGATGTTAATCATGACGGATATTATCTTCCGCATCATGCCGTGTTCAAAGGTGATAGTATCACTACAAAGTGTCGCGTAGTGTTTGATGCGTCTGCGAAGACGTCATCCGGGTTATCACTTAATGAAGTACAGTTTGTTGGGCCAACTTTACAGCAGGACATATTCTCAATTTTAGCACGATTTAGAATCTATGAATATGTTATGACCGGTGACATATCAAAAATGTATCGGCAGATACTTGTTAATAAAGATGATACAAAATATCAGAAAATATTTTGGAGAGCGCAACCTGATGAAAATATAAAAACATATGAATTAAACACGGTAACCTATGGCACTGCGTCTGCGCTATATATCGCGGTTAAATGTTTATTCAAATTGGCATCAGATAATGAAGTAAGGTTCCCAGAGGTTTGTAAAATTATTATGAGGGACTTTTACATGGACGACCTTTTAACTGGTGCAAACTCGGCAACTGAATTGTTAAGTATTCAGAAGAATATTGTCAAATTGCTATCGGAATATGGGTTTGAATTAAGAAAATTTTTGTGTAATGATCAAGATTTACTAAAAGACTTTTCAGTTAATAAAGATTTAGAAGCAAGTGTTTTAAATATTGGTGAGCATAGTCAAAACAAAACTTTAGGGGTTTACTGGGACTCGAATAATGATAACATTAAATACAAGATTAAGACAGATAAAAATGGGGCTCTGAATAAAATTTCTAAACGAACAATCTTATCTCACGTCTGTCAAATCTTCGATCCGCTGGGTTTGTTGGGTCCGAAAATAATTATCGCAAAATTAATTATTCAAGAATTATGGAAGCTTAAAATAGATTGGGATAGTGAGGTTCCATCGCCTTTAGTAGAAAAATGGGTAGATTTTTATAATGATCTGGCCTATATTAATCAGCTTAATATTCCCAGATGTGTAGTTTTTTCTAAGTGTATTAGCATCGAATTGCATGGGTTTTCTGATGCCTCAATCAAGGCATATGGAGCTTGTATTTATGTACGCTGCGCAATTGCACCAGGTAACTTTATTTCTAGTTTACTATGCGCAAAATCTAGGGTAGCTCCGGTTAAGCAGATTACATTACCGCGTCTTGAATTGTGTGGCGCCTTATTGTTAGCAAATTTGGCAAAAAAGGTTAAGGATTCATTAGAGATTAATTTTAATAATTGTTATTTTTGGACTGACTCCACAATCACGCTGTTTTGGATTAAAAGTGACGCCAGTAGGTGGAAAACCTTTGTAGCTAACAGGGTTAGCGAAATAAGATCAGTTACTAATGCGCGAGATTGGTATCATGTTAAATCAAAGGAAAATCCTGCAGATTTGCTAACAAGGGGTGAATCGGTTAAGGTTTTAAATGAATTAAATTTATGGTGGCAAGGCCCAGAAGTGGTTTTATGTTAAAAATGAAAATTGGAATTTGGCTCCACCAAACATTGATATATCAGAGATTCCTGAACAGCGTAGTATTTCTTATATTGCTGTAACGCATCATGGCGAATTAGATACTTTAATAAAAAGATTTTCCTCATTAAACAAAATAACACGTGTTTTGGCATATGTGTTTCTTATCAAATATTAAGCTTAGTGATAGTAGAAGAAGTCGTGGGTCATTGTTGCCTGAGGAGCTTGATAAATCTTTAAGTTTGTTAATAAAAACCGTACAGATCGAACAGTTTACTCGAGAATACGAGTGTTTGAGCGCCAAGAAAGAACTTCCAAGAGCAAGTAAAATTTTGGCACTTAATCCATTTTTGCATGATGGACTTCTACGTGTAGGGGGTAGGTTAAAAAATGCCGAGCAACCTTTTGAAAAAAGGCACCCCATAATTTTACCGGCTCATCATGTGTTAACGAATCAAATTTTAAGACAAGAACATGAACGACTTCAAAATTTCAATATTTGTTATATTCTATAAGAGAAAGGTACTGGCCTATATCAGGGCGCAATGCTTGTAAAGGTATAATAAAAAATTGTATTAAGTGTTTCCGAGCTGCTCCTAAAGATATAAATTATTTGATGGGTGATCTTCCCGATATAAGAGTTAATTCCTTTTCAGTTTTTTTGAATGTTGGTACTGATTTCGGGGGACCCTTTCTTTTAAAGGACAGACAAACACGAGGTGCAAAAATTATCAAAGCATACATGTGCTTGTTCATATGTATGAGCACAAAGGCTATACATATCGAATTGGTATCGGGACTGACCACAGAAGCGTTTCTAGCCGCTTTCAATAGATTTATTAGTAGACGGGGAAAACCAGCCAACGTTTTTTCAGATAATGGGCTTAATTTTGTCGGTGCAAATAATGAATTGGCAAAGATATATGAGTTTTTAAGAGGTAGTTCAGAATATATTGCAAATAAATTAGCAACCGAACGAATTAAATGGCATTTCATTCCCGCACGCTCACCCAGCTTCGGAGGACTTTGGGAGGCCGGAATTAAAAGTGCTAAGCACCATATCAAGCGCGTTATAGGCGAAAATCGTTTGAGTTTTGAGGAATTCGATACTGTATTGACGCAAATTGAATGTGTTCTAAACTCCCGTCCACTCTGTCCCCTATCCCAAGACCCTGACGATGTAGCAGCCCTGACTCCGGGTCATTTTTTGATTGGCAAGCCAATGGCCACTCTACCTGAAGTTAATATAAAAGACGTTCCTGAAAATCGACTATCTAAGTGGCAGCACTTACAATTCATAGTGCAACATTACTGGACTAGATGGCAGAAGGAATATCTAGCTGAGCTCCAGACAAGAGTAAAATGGAAACAAACCTTCGAACTATTATTGAAGATTGGTACATTGGTGTGGGTTAAAAACGAAAATGCACCTACTCTAAATTGGCAGTTGGGAAGAGTTATAGCGTTGTATCCAGGAAAGGACTGTGTTACCCGGGTGGTAGACATTAAGGTGCATGGTGGTGTTCTGAAACGCGCTGTAAACCGTGTATGTGCGCTACCTATTGAGACTTGACTTTGTTATTGGTACTACAAGAAAACTAGACGCTGCTCCACTGCGTGAAGAAGATAAAAGGACTTATTTGTTTTTTAATGTTCTTTATTGTTGTTTTTAAAATACTGCGTATTTTCAAGGTGGGCGGTATATTATGCCCCATGAGTTGATAATAACTTTGTATAAACTTGGCAACATTGTAACGGGGAGATGGTTGAAGCTCAAGCAAGAAGCGAGCACGAAATTTTATTGTCTTCAAATTTAATAAAAGTTAATGAATATACAGTCCACGTTTTAATTATTAATAGGGATCAAAACAAACAATGTGTTGCAAAAGGCTTTCTATCTAGGTATACTTATTGGTATAAAAGACTTTATTTCACGTATAGTTTATTTAGGAAATTAATTAGGTATTTGAGAAATTTTTTGCTTGTAAAGCAAATAACTATCAAAACATTGATTTTCAGATTTTCCCTTGTGTTTTTTAAATCAGCAAAAAAATTATTAAAATAAAAGTACCTATAGGTATCAGTGTTGAATTCAGGAGGAAGCCCGGGGGGATCCCCCCCAGAGCAAGAAAAGCCCCCCCTGGGGAATATCTGTGTAAAATATAGAAATTGATTTGCTTAAAATAGTTCACCTACATTGTTTTACTAACTCAATTACTTATAAACCAAAACTAGATTAATTTAATTATTTTTAATTTTATTCCCCCTCCCCCAATAAGAATGTTTCTCCCCCAGGAAAAAAATGTCTGGATTCAACACTCATAGGTATGTATGTGTGCTAAGCAATGTATGTTGTTTTTACAGCTAATATTATCTACTTTTTTGAGCAATGTTTGACTTGTATTTACCTTGTTTGATATTGCTTATGTAGTCAGCATCGTTTAAATTAAATGTAATGCATCTGTCTGCAACTTCCACAATCCTTCTACAAAATGCACCAACATCTGCTGCAACTTGCTTGGTCAATCCTTACAGTATCCCCCAAAACATTTTGGAAAGTTCCACTAGCTAAAAATCCGAGTAAAAAATCTGAAACACGCGAGCACCTGAACTATAACGGGCAGAGCTTATGATCTTAGGGTTACCCTGTTCAATGCGGGACGTACTAAATTGCATAATTCCAACATTTCATTGCGGGAAAACCGGTAGTACCTATCTAATATAATAAAATGGACAATAATTACTAACAAAGCAGCCAAGTATTATTAAATTTACCTTATCAGCTGATCGTCTGGTATTAACAATGGGTCAACGGGATCTCGGAACTGTCTCGGAATTCATCGTCTTCCTCGTTCGATATTTTGGGGGCCCCTTACTTCCAGTTCTTCACGATTTCTTCCTGATGATTTGCTTCTTCTTCATCGTAAAGAAACATTGGCAAGTGTGCCATTATAGAACGCACAGACAGTCACAAACAAATAGGTGTAGCGCAAAAATCGTTTACAAAGACAACGGTCTCCTCGTTCGCAGAAGAATAAAAGCAAAATGCTAGGTTATGCGGACCGGTGTCGGTCGAGGTTGGGAACTTTTTAGCGGGAAACGGATATAGAGAATAGAGCGAGTAAAAAGGCGGCTAACTTAAAACTTACCGCGGATTAAACATATTATTGGATAATTTTACATTTATTGTGTTTCTGATAATAATAAATTGATTTTAAAATCTCTTAAACCCGCACAATAGATAGGACTAAAATTTTGGTCTAAAATGACACTTGTAGGTTTAAATTCATTTGTTTTTTTGTTAGTGAATAGGAAATTAAACCATGCATAGGTTTAAGGAGCTTAGGGACCGGGTTTAGTGGAGTTTTAAATTTAGTCCACCACAGAGGTCTAAATAGCTTTGTGAATACGGTTTAAAAGTTAGGCCATGGGTTTAAACTTTTTTTTTTGCAATAAATCCATTTTTTAGGGATATTATCACACTAGCGAACGTAAAATGGATGTTGGTGTAGAAATTTTGGCGGAGTGTACTTTATTTTTTCCAAAATATCCTTTTTTATTTTCAAAATTTGCTTCGAGCTGTCAATTTTCCGACATTTTTCTAATAATCAGTGTGCTGTTGATGCTCATTTGTCAATTTAAACCAAAATGTTAGTGAATAGGGACTAACTCTTAAACCTGTCGGTGGTTTAAGAACGGCTTAAATCTATAGGTTTAAAATTTAGACCTGCTGGATCTTAGTGAATCTGGCTGTTAATTTCTAAGGATCTGTTAGTTGGGGAAGAGGAATAAAATAATTATTACATTTTATTTTCAATAAGATACTAATTTGTAATTTTAAAAATGTATGCAATTTTGATATTTTATCAATTCCGAAAGGGGTCAAATGGGGGTGGTTACTCTGATGTTGTCACTTTAATAGATATTATTGTTAATTTGCTTACAAATATGATTTTATTTGTTGTACCTGTAACGAAAATAAATTCGGTCAAGTGCAAGTTATAATTGTGTGTGTAACTATTATTGTGATAAAACAATATTAAAAATATGCTGCAACTGTTGATAATTATTTCTAAAAGTTTTAGAAAAGAATTACTTGTATTACTGTAAATTTGGAAGATAAGTTATTAAGAACAGCTCTCGGTGCGCGCAGTTCAAATTGGTACTGGACTATAAATCATTGTCCGCAATATATGGCGTACTTCAAAATTTTGGTTTTTTTTTATAAGATTTATAATATTATATGAGTATCACAATGATATATACTGAATTTATGGTAATAACAGAATACTCAACTCAACTTTGTTTAAGTTTGAATTAATTTTAATCGTTATTTCGAAAAATTCTAATCTGATAAAACACATATGTGCATTAAATTTGTCCTTTTCTGTAGAGAAACTAATTCACAATTTTTTACGTAAAGTTAATAGAAAGGGGGGAAAGGGCGGTCCTTTTAAACCTCTGGGAAGGAAGAACGCTTGAGGGGGAAAACTTAAGGACTTTTTGGTATAATCCTAAGAAGCTATTTCATGATATAAAAATTTTTCCCGGAGTTTTTTCCATCACAAAACACTTGGTATCTGGCCTATATTGAGCATCAACTTAAGCGTACATAATATTAACTTTTCCCAAATTATTGATAAATTTGCTGCATATAAACTTCGGAAAGTATTAGTTTTGTTTCCACAGAAATCACAAACCAGTCATATGGCATGTTTGAACTCAGATTTTCCAACCTCAAATATGTGAAAAAATTACGATTACGGAATTCTCTCCATGAAATAAAGATTGATCTGCGCCCGGTGATCATTGTTTTTAACCTATTTTAACATTCAATTTGTGTATTTAAATTTAAATATAATAAACAGGAACAACTTTATGGCTGGCCAGTGGCGAAACTAAGTATGTGCATGATATCACAGAGACAGATGACATATGACATAGAGTGTATTATCAGAGAAAAATAAGATGGGTTTTCTCTGGTATTATTTTGTATTCCGTGTCAATCGAAGTTGGTTGGTATGGTAAAATGGAAAAATTAAAGTGAGTAGGCAAAACGAATGGAAAAATTACACAAACATAGAAGAAAATATACTTGGTAACATGTATTTCTATGGTAAGTAGTTTTGCACGTAATTACAGATTCAGAGATTTGATTTTAACATTACATTTTTTGCAAGGAAACTGTCATTTTATTTTTACCATATTTATGCAAATATATACCACACACCACGTGTTTTCACTATTTAGAATAAAATATCTATGAACAAGTTATTTTCCTGGGTTGCAAAGCATAGTTGTTTGATTAAGATTGCTAAGTATAAACTTTTTTCATTTTATTATCTGCTCCATTTTCTTTTGTTACAGGTTACAGATAATTCACCAAAAAAACCTAGAAGATGTAATCTGAAGATCAAAACAATACACCTTTTTTTGACGTTGATGCTGAAATATTTTTAAGTAGAAATTTTTTACTTTTACAAAAATAAAATGTGTTCTGGGATGTTTCAAAATATAAGTGTACAATAATTACTTTATACCTTTATTCATTTTTATTTCCTAAAAAAATGTAACGTTTTGTTGAACTGGCTAGCTCTTCTTTTTAACAAGGAGTTACAAACTTGTTAAAACACAATGATTAACCAGAAGATTACCAGTATTAAGTCCTAAACATCTTTGGTGAAACCCGGTATTAATTTTTTTACTTCTCACATACGAATACAAATTGTGGTAACAATAATTTATTCCGAAAATATTGTAGAATTCCTAATATGTGTTGCCTAAGAAATTTAGGCAAGACATATTAAGAATGACCTTCGCCTAACAGTACAACGTCGCCGCTTTTCGGAGGTAACAGCGTGCTATGTTTGTCTACTATAATGTACATATATACCAGAGGTATCAACGTACTAGGCGTGTCTCTTCGTCGCGCGACACTAGCGCCCGTGATCTACCCTTGAACTAACGGCGTTACGAAACAGAGACTCGGTGAACGTTGGCACCTCAGAACAAATTTTCGTTTTTCGGTCGCAAACGCCCTCTAGATGATGGTGACAGTGGAAAATATGACGATACGTTGATACCTCCGAAACCGGAGGTATCGACGTTATATATGAGGTGACAACGTTTATTGAGTCTCTATTTCGGAGGTATCAACATATATATATTAATACTTATTAATCGCCAATTTAAACCCATAAAATTATAATTAAAATTTTAACGAACCGTAATTATCGTTCTGCTTTACGGTACTATGTTCTAAGTAAGACTCTAGTTTTCTCGGGTGGTTCTTATTGCTACACCATATTTTGAGTTATAGTAGTCAAGCCTTCAATTCCTTAAATATTAATATCACATTACCTAATTTGCGAATAACTTTTTGAGTCTTGATGGTTGGCTGTAAATCTCGTACAATCTATAAGTTATGTTTAAGACCTCTTTATACCAGCTTACGAGCCAGATTTTATTTGATTTTAAGTAAGTCAGTAACTCTCTTAGTAAATGTAGATTGTTTAAATCGTTTCTTTTTTTTTAATAAATTTACCGCAAAGCACGTGCAGGAGTAAATTGGGCTAACTGTAATACTTATTTCAAGCAGTAATTTATATAGTTATAAGGGAATTTGTGGTACTGAATAGTCTGACAGTATAGTTTGTTGATACCACAAAACCCTTTATTTTCCTGTTTTTTTTTTAAAGCTAAGACGTGTACGGGCTTGAGGTTTCACGAGATTTGGATTTCTTTTGCTTTTGGTTTGTAGCGATTGGTTAAATAATATTTTTATGTTGTCAGAAAGATTACTTAACCTATTATTTTATTTTCAATTTGTCATTTGACTATTATTTTGGTGCACTTAGAAACTTATTAGGCTTGTACACGTTTTACACTTATTTATCATATCGCACTAGGCTTAGATGGGACTTGAGGGTGATTATGTAGATGCTTTATAATTAGTTAACTTGCTTTTGGGAACCTAGAGTAGTCAGGTAGTTTTACGGTAGCAATTTATTTGCTTGTGATTTAAGCTTGGTGTTTTTATTTATTTATTTATTTATTCATTTACGGTCATAAACACAAAAGTTACACACTAATTAAATCTAAATTTGTGATAGATGCACATTAGCGGTATATTTTGTTTTTAATTTAACACTTGTGTTCTTATAAATGTACATAAGCGGTGTATTTCTGATTATTTCTATTTAAACGATTTCTCCATATATGCCTTGGTTTTCTGATGTTATCTTACATTGACTCGGATTTACTGAATTAGTGCTGAGCGCTTAGCTTTTAGGTCAAGCTACAGTAGGGTTTAAAGTTTTAATTATGTGCTTTTTTCTTTTGGCTTCGCTTAAGCTTTTCTTTTCCTCTAAATCTTGCTTGAACATTTAAATCTTAAGTCAAGCTAAATGGGGCTTCATCTTTTAGTTATTTTACAGGCTACGCTTAAGCCTTATTCTTTGTTTATACTTGTAATCTTCATGAACTCATAATTTAGTTATCAATTATTTTGCTTTTGCTGTACCTTTATTATCTTTATTGTTAAGGTAAGATAACATGATACGGCGTTAAACCTGGTCAGTTAGTGATCATGTAGTAGTTTGTAAATATTAACGTTTATCACTAAAGTATCAAGGAACGGTAGAATTTTATTTAGTTATTGTCTAATTATCAATAATTAGCCATGATTTATCTCAAAAATCATCCTAAATCATATTTTAATTTCTATTATTCAAATATGCTTTATTAACAAAATGTTATTATTAAACATAATTGGGTGATATAAACATCGACGCTACGAGGATCACTGGGTCACGGACAAGTCAGCACTTTTTGTTTAAATATTGTAAATAGTTTATAGTAACATGTATTACTTCTAATGTATAAATACCTGTTTCCTAGAGATAATAAAGCAGTATTATTCAAACCACAAGATAGTACTCATTACTAAACTCTAAAACCAAGCCTAAACCTAGAGATGTGAGGCTGCATCTCAATCACTAAAAAACGAAACTAATTATCTACTAGAAGTCAATTCTACAAGGGCTTCGCAACTATTTAAAAGATACCAAAACATTGGTAACTCTTTTCATGGTCCTTCG
Source organism: Philopedon plagiatum (assembly GCA_963971165.1). Taxonomy (NCBI): domain Eukaryota; kingdom Metazoa; phylum Arthropoda; class Insecta; order Coleoptera; family Curculionidae; genus Philopedon; species Philopedon plagiatum. Next base: position 74,009,814 of record OZ020191.1, on the reverse strand, counting down.
AGCAAAGAGAAAATTGGGCGCTTAATCCAGTCAAAGCAAATCCAACTACAAATCAATACCAACTTCAACTCCAACGTCAAACAATACTCAATTCAACTTCAACGTCAAATCGAAACCAATCAGCTGCAAGTCAACGCCATCTCAAAACTCCGAAATACTCAACTACGATCAGGGTGTCGTTATCTGAACTGAGTAGGGTAACGTCAAGAGGCACCCCGAAAAAGAAAAATAATACCTGATCTATTAAGGCTAAGCTCTTATAATTTAGTGAAGCAACATAAGGCCATAAATCACATTTAGTGAAGCAACATAAGGCCATAAATCACCAGAAGCTGTATTTTTCTTGTTGACCAGTTAACGCTGGCGAGAAAAATATAGACAGGAATTTAATTTGTATATCAGTGCCAGGTCACCGCTGGCTGGTATATAAAATTGAGTTCGAAAAATACGCACACACACAAAAAAGCTGTATTGTTCTTGTTGACCAGTTAACGCTGGCGAGAAAAATATAGACAGGAATTTAATTTGTATATCAGTGCCAGTTAACCGCTGGCTGGTATATAAAATTTGTTTCAAATACACAAAAAAAAATACAACATTTTCTTGACCACCTACACACTGATTTATTTATTTAAAATTATCAGTTGATACTATCCAAATAAGAACTCACGAATCAGGACTACCAATTACTCCAACATTCGAAAACAAAAAATTCGAGTTTTCAAATCAAAACCAAAAAATAACAACCGAACCTCAGAAGCTAAGTGAAAGTCTTAAGGCGAAATATATTGAATTATTTGGCGAAGACGTTGAGCAAGAGTAAAATATATATATATATATATATATATATATATATATATATATATATATATATATATATATATATATATATATATATATATATATATATATATATATATATATATATATATATATATATATATATATATGTGTGTGTATAAAATGGCACAAGCACTGGAGAAGATGGATGAATTAGCACAACAACAAGAAGCGAATGGCAAAGAAATACAACGACAACTAACCAATATGAAAAAAGACTCATCAAGTCGCAAGAATGAACAATATTTTGACGAAAAAATCACTACAGTTAAGGAAATATGGAAAACGATAAAAGAAACCCATCAAAAAATTGAAGAGCTAAAGTGCCCCGACCACAGCTATTTCAAACAAAAATATCATTTACAACTAAACACACTCTATGATGATGCAATCAAGAGCATCAACGAGAATAGACAAAAGATACTATCGACAGTACAAGAAAAAGATCGACGAGATGAAGACCTACTTAAACTCCAGAAAGGTGGCCAAATATTACTGAACCAATTTGAAGAACTCCTAGATACCACTGAAGAAGAGATGGACATTGAGATTCATATTGACCGCCGAATACAGCTACAAGAAAAAATTAAGAAGAAATGGGAAGCATTATCTCAAATATACATCGATCTGGCTATTCAAGATCAACAACAAACAATTGAAGAATTATACAAACACTTGGAAACTCGCCACGAGAAAATCCTATTACAGTTATCATCAAGGCAAGAAAATGAATCAAAATTATGTAACATTCGTCTACCACAAATCAAACTACCAATATACGATGGTCGTTATGAAGAATGGTCTACGTTCAGAGATATCTTTGTCAAGGTCGTACACGAAAATCCAACTGTGAGCAACACTGAAAAGATGCAATATCTCAAGACTCATCTCAAGGGAGAGGCAAGTCGACTAATCCAGCATCTTCAAATCACAGAAAACAATTATACAACCTGTTGGGAACTATTAAACAACAGATTCAATAACGAGCGTCTTACGGCAACAAACCTAATAAATAAAATATTAGAATGCCCTGCATTTCAACAAGAATCAGCCTATAAACTGAAACAGTTACATGATACCGTCACCGAATGCCTAAAGGCCCTTAATAACTTAAAAATCGATACGTTATCATGGGGACCAATAATAATCGTAATTATATGCAACAAATGGGACTCTGAAACTAACAGACTATATGAGCAGTCACTTGAAGAGCCCAATAAGATTCAAAAGATAGATAGACTGATGAGATTTTTGCAAACAAGATTCCAGTCACTTGAAGCACAGGGACAAAACAAGAAAAAACCAGAACTCAATATAAAACCAACTTGCAAGTACTGCAAAGAATCACATTCGCTGCAAACCTGTACTAAATTTCAATCAATACATCCACAAGCAAGGTCAAAGTTTGTCAAGGATGAAAAAATATGCGCAAACTGTCTAAACCATGCTTGCCATATTAGATGTACATCGACTTACCGATGCCTGAAATGCAAGAAATTTCACCACACACTATTACACGTAGATTCAAGCCTACATCAAACAAATAACAGAAACAATCAATCATCAAGCAATGGAAGATATGGGCAATTACAAAGTCAAAATTCTCGCAATCAAACAACAAGCCATGTTGGAAGACAAAATGAGATGGTATTCTTAGCAACAGCAATAATAAAAGTCCAAAATCTATACGGAGGATACGAATTCCTGCGTGTCTTGATCGACCCTGAATCTCAATCAACATTTATCACTGAAGAAGCTGCAAGTCTTCTGAGCCTCCCACGTCAAAGAATATCGGCCAAGGTATCAGGGTTAGGAGGAGAGAATACACAAACGGCCAAATGGATGATACAAGCAACTATCAAACCATGATTTTCCAGTAGTTTTGAAGCAACAGTACCATGCGTAGTACTGCCCAGGTTGACTCGCACCCTACCAAACGAACCACCGGACGTCGATGTCAAACAATGGAAAAACGATATGCTAGCCGATCCCATCTTCTATCAACCTGGCCCTATTGATCTGATCCTAGGTGCTAAAGAATATGGAGATATTGTCCTAGAAGGTCTAAGGAAAACTAATGACGGGCTACTAGGTCAAAACACTGAGCTAGGATGGATTTTATCAGGAAATATTTCAAGACGACCCAAACCTGATCTCAAACTACTTAGCTTAACAACATCTATCGAGGAAGATGAACAACTTACAAAATTCTGGCAGTCAGAAGAAGTAAACCAAGAACAAGTGGCCTCCTAGGAAGAAGAAATTTGCGAGAAGCATTATAACGAAAACACGTCAAGAAACGAAGATGGTACATACACTGTCCGAATTCCATTTAGCAACAAAATCAATGAACTTGGAGCATCTCGACCTAGAGCAGTTGCAAGATTATTACAACTTGAAAAGAGATTCTGCAGAGAAAATAATCTAAAAACCGCCTATCGACAGTTCATGCAAGAATATGTCAATTTAGGGCACATGGAAATCAGCATGAAAGATAACATAAACAAATACTTCATACCTCATCAGCCAGTAATCAAGGAATCCAGCACGACAACTAAGCTAAGAGTCGTGTTTGACGCTTCCAGCAAAACATCAACTGGAATAAGCCTCAATCAACCAATGTACAACGGTCCCAGACTACAGCAAGACTTATTTGACATATTATTAAGATGGAGGTCCCATAAAGTTGTGATCACAGCAGATATTGAGAAAATGTATCGACAAATCAAGATACACCAAGACGATCAAAAATACCAAACTATTCTTTGGAGATCGAACTCGACGTCGTCTATCAAAGAATACAGGCTTACCACGGTAACATATCGCACTACATCAGCCCCGTACCTGGCAATCAAAACCATTCAACGACTGGCAGAAGCCGAAGAAACCAGTTTTCCGAAAGCATCAAGAATTGCCCATCGAGATTTCTACGTTGACGATCTATTATCTGGAGCAGATAGCATCCAAGAAGCACAAACGCTACAACAAGAATTAATCAATATGTTCAAATCGGGTGGGTTTACGTTAAGAAAATGGTCAAGTAATCGCCGTGAACTAATTGATTCAGTAGACCCAGAATACCGTGATCAATCATTACACGAAATAGATCATAATGAAACAAGGAAGTCACTGGGTATCCACTGGGCACCATATGATGACACATTTCGATTTAAAACTGAAACAAACAACTCCGAGAAAATTACAAAAAGAATAATTCTATCGGAGATATCCAAGTTATTCGATCCACTGGGATGGCTGGCCCCAGTAATCATAAAAGCAAAACTGCTAATCCAAGAACTTTGGCTAGAAAACCTAAAATGGGACGATGCAGTACCTGATTTAATCAAAGCCAAATGGAAAAGCTTCCAGACTGAACTTTCAAATGTAGAAAGTCTGATCATTCCAAGATGGACGCACTACATCCAAGGAGAAGATACCGAAATTCATGGATTCTGTGATGCATCCGAAAAAGCATGTGATATATATGAAAATAAAACAGAATTCCAACGAAGCAAAAATAACAATGCTAACCGCAAAGTCAAAAGTAGCACCAACAAAGAACAAAACGACGCTACCAAGATTAGAGCTGTGTTCAGCTCTACTACTTTCAAGGCTAATGAAGAAAACATTAAAAGCGCTGGAAATAACAAATATGAAGATACATGCCTGGACAGATTCCATGATCATGTAATAATTTTATGTTCGCTGGGTTATAGGAATTAGTGAAACTACATGTTGTTGCTATAAATCCCCAGTATATTCTATCTCCCAGTAGGTTACCACAATATCGATAAATCCGTGATTTGTCCAATCAGCAGAATATTGTTTAATAGTTGCTTGCTTACATTAGTAACCTACTTATTAGTCTTATTACTAAACAATATAATATTAGAATACACTATACAGGGTATTCCTACCATATTACACCTCCCCCGGAAATTTTTAAAGAATTTTCTTTTTCTTTGGAAAATGGAAATTCTTATAATATTTCTTTTCTTTTTCGTAACATGAGGAATACGTTAAAAATACCTGTAGTTACCTGTAAAAGTTATATCTAACATAATTTAACCTAGGAAAGGAACTGTAGAAAGGAAAAGTTAACAGAATATAGTAAGATAAAAAGATAAGGAGAGAGTAAGTAAAAGAGAGGGCCCTTTTTTTCTTATTATAACTAATGATATATAAACTAATAAAATACCTAAGATCTATATAACGTAGTTCTATTTTTATGCACTAATATTTCCTTATTCTCCTTAAGGATTTTTACATTTGGCGATAAATCCTCTACCACCAAATATGGACCCAAAAAACAAGGACTAGATATTTTATTACCAGTTTCATTTTTTAATAAAATCATGTCTCCCTTTTTATAACTTATCGGGTTCATAGTTCTGTCATAACTTTGTTTTCTTTTTAATTTTGATTGCATTAGGTTTGTTCGTGCGTCATTGTGTGCTTTTTGTAGTCTGTATTTTAGTTCAAGGGGGTAACTATCAAAGTTGTTTATTGGTTCTAAAGTGTCGTTAAGATTACTAGGCATTTGACATTTTCTACCAAAAACAAGTTCAAAAGGAGTATACTTAGTCTCGGTATGTACAGTCGTATTGTAATTGAAGCACCAGTATGGAATCCAAGTGCTCCAAGCCGCGTCATGCTCTTGTGTTTGACTTCTGAGATATGCACCTAGGACTTTATGTGAGTTTTCTAAAGCACCTATGCTTTCGTGATGATATGCCGTTGATTGAGTTTGCTTTATCGACAAAAGTTTGCAAACTTGACTCATTACGGCTGAGATAAGTTCTGCACCTCTGTCAGTGGCAATTTCTTGCGGAACCCCATATCTTAAGATAAAATTGTCCACAAAACTTTTTGCAACTGATATAGGGGGAAGTAAGTGAAAATCATTTAAAATTATTCTTTTTGTATCTTTGTCCGTTATTCTTTTAACTCCTTTTATTATACATATACGGGGACCGGTCCAATTGGAGTTATTTTTTATTTCCTTAGCTAGCCATGTAATAAATTTTTCATTAGTATTATTTTTTATAATAACTAATTCAATAACATTTATCTCCTTACATAATTGATTCAAGTCTCTCAACATTTCGTCTCGCGCCAATGTCGATCGAGTATCTTGATTTACATATAAGGTAGAATGTAACGGAACATAATATAAACTTCCCGATTTCGCAGTTATGTCTTTGTTTAATTTGTTTATTTTTTGTATTGACGTGAGTATTAACTCAGTACAATTCTTGGGTTTTTTAAGAATTTCTACAATATTTGGTTGATCAGGCCAAACACTCGTAGCATTCTCACTTTCTAACTCACTTTCTAACTCACCTTCTGGATTTTCCATTATTTTACATTGTGCCCTAGTCATAACCGAAATCACTCCTTCGTTCATGCTTTTTAATTCATTCGATGAAATTACTACTCTTGACAGCGCATCGGCCGTGACATTCTCGCTTCCTTTTATATATTCAACATGAAAATCATACTCTTCTAGTCCTAACCGAAATTTTGTTAAGCGACTGGAAGGGTCAGTTAAATTAAATAAATAGACTAAAGGCCTATGGTCTGTTAAAATTTTGAAGTGCCGTCCGTACAAATATGGACGAAAATATCTTATTGACCAATAAATTGCTAACAGCTCTTTTTCAATAGTTGGATAATTTGATTCTGCTTTATTTAAACCTCTACTAGCGTATGCGGTTGGTTTACCATTTTTATTTGCCAAAATTGCTGAAATAGCAATGTTAGACGCATCCGTTTGTAAAATAAATTCGTTACTATCGGAAAAATCTGGATATTCTAATACAGGGTGTTGCGTAATCGCATTTTTTAGGGAATTAAAAGATTTTTCGCATTCATCCGTCCATTCGAATCTTGCATATTTCCTACACAATTTGTTTAAAGCTATTGTCTTTTCTGCGAAATGTGGTATAAATTTTCTGTAGTAATTAGCGAAGGCGACAAACCTTTTTACTTCGTTTGTATTTTTTGGAGTTGGATATTCTCTTAGTACTCTGACTTTATCTGGATCCGGTAGAATACCTTTATCCGTAATTATATGACCTAGATAAAGAAGTTCTTTTTTCAAAAATTCACATTTTAATGGGTTTAATTTGAGATTGACTTTACGAAGTCTACTGAATACGTCTATAAGATTTTTATTGTGTTCGGCAAGATTTCTGCCAAAAACAATAAGATCGTCAAGGTAAACAAAACATTTCTCGTAATTCAGGCCTGACATGACAACTGTCATTAACCTTGAAAAAGTACTGGGACTGATTTTTAAGCCCATTGGCAATCTTGTCATTTGCCATTGACCACGGTCAGTGGTAAAAGCAGTATATTTTCTACTTTTTTCATCTAATTCTACCTGATAATATCCCTGGCTAAGGTCTAAATGGGAAAAGTACGTTGCTCCTGAAAGAGAATCTAGAATATCGACAATATTTGGCAAAGGCCATTTTTGATCTGCAAGTTTTTGATTCACTAGCCTATAATCTAATACTAGTCTACTTTTTTGTTCTCCAGTAGCGTCCGTCTTTTTGGGGACAAGTAAAACTGGCGAAGACCATGCACTCTGCGCACTCTCAATTATACCGTTCTGATGCATCTTTGAAATATGTTTATTTATCTCCTCTTTTTGTGAAAATGGAAGTCTGTATGGTTTGACATAAACCGGTGTTGAATTTTCTTTTAAATGAATGGATTCTTTATAAAGGTTAGTAACTGTTAACTTATCATCTGGCATATGGAAAATATCTGAAAACTTTACACATGTATTCTCTATTGCCGTTCGTTCTTCCTCATTTAGATAAGTTAATTTTAATAGGTTTAATAATTTTTTCACACGATCAACTGATATATTCGAAGCAGAAAATTGACAGCATTCATACTCACTCAGCATTTCTGTTTTTGGAATACAATTGTTTAACGTAACTTCTTCCTCTCGAGTATTTAAAATTTTTACTGGAATTTTTCCATTTTTGGGTTTCGCTAACACACCAGCCATAAATACACCCGGGCATAATTCATTCGGTATTACCACACATTCCTCTGTCCTACCTGTACTTAAATAGTAAATACTTTCACATCTTGGAGGAATTACTAAAGTGGTATTACCGTTAGAATATAAAGGTAAACTTATTTCATTTCCAAAATTTGCTAAAGACAGCGTATTTTCTTCGTAATTTATAATTGCGTTATATTTTCTTAGAAAATTTTCACCAATAATACCATTATTTGAACATGTTAGCGAATTGAAAACATAAAATTTCTCTTCAAATGTGGCTACTCCCATTTTAAATTTTAAATACACATAACCTTCAGAATTTAAAATTCCGCCTATACCCTTAATTCTTATATTTTCCTTGTATAACTTTACGTTTGGGTTTAAAATTTCTGATTTAATTGCACATAAGGTTGCACCTGTATCTATTAAGAAATTTATATTTTTATTATCTACTACAAATGTAACTGAATTAGAATAATTGTTTGAGAATGTAAATATTTGTTTACTTATGCATTTTGTTTTAGGGACGAAAAAATTTTTCTGAATATTATTAATATTACACTAATCACTAAAATAAAAAATAATTCTGATTTCAAAATTGTTCTTAACAATAGTTTTAAGATACCGTCAATCGAATTTGGAAAAAATCTTGGAGTAATTTTTGATCAGCATCTTAATTTTCATGAACATATAAAAAATATAATTAAAAAAGCATACTACAAACTAAGAATTTTATATAACTTTAAGGACTACTTAAATACCGATACTAAACTTAGACTGGTTGATTCAATTATTCTAAGTGGATTAGATTACTGTGATATCATTTATCACAAAAATATCAGTAATGAAGATAAACAGAAATTACAAATTCTTCAAAATAACTGTGTTCGTTTTTCAATAAGGCTAAAAGAGTATGATCACGTATCACCTAGTTTTGACCAACATAATTTAATTAAATTAGAAAAAAGACGCGAAATCCACATATCCTGTTTTATTTATAAAATAATTTTAACTCAGAAACCAAGATATTTATTTGAAAAAATTGAATTCAGGAATAATATTCATAATGTTAATACTAGAAATCAAAACGCAATAGAAATACCTAAACATCATACTGAAAAATATAAGTCTTCGTTTAAATATACCTCTTCTGTAATTTATAATAATATTCCTTCTAGTCTGAGGGGCTTAAGCTATATAACTTTCAAAAAAAATATAAAAAATTATTTAGTAAGGGTAGGATTGGAAGAATGATTTTTTATAAATCAAAACCCTACCTATTTATGCCAACTAGTATACTACTGTCATTTTTTGGTTTTCTTTTTTAGTTTATCATTTTTATATTTTTAATTGTTTTATTGGCATAAATAAACATCTTTATTATTATTATTATTTTGTGTATCAGAGTTTTTATTTAATTTACTACCGGTCGCATATTCTTGACTAGCGTTAACGGTTAATTCAGCCAAATGTACATTGTGTCTAATTTCACGCGTGCCTCTTCGATTACCATTTCCTCGAAAAACTGTACGTCCTCTAGGATTTCTAGAAAATTGCTGAAATCGTAGATTATTGTTGTTACGTTCGTAATGATTAGTTTGAAAATTATTGTTAAAGTGTTTGTTTGGATAGTTGTTGTAGTTTCGGTTACAATTTCTGTTTTGTGTAAAACCTCGTGCGAAGTTTCTACTGAAAGTTCCTCTACCCCTATTACTGGACATAGACATTACCTCTGAAAAATTTGTGTGCGATGCGACTTCTTCATCTTGTGCTTCCCGAATCGCGTCTTTTAAAAATGAAAAATTTCGTGCGGATATTATTGTACTTAACCTTGAATTTCTAAGACCTTCCTCAAATCTTTTAATGGCGGTTTTTTCGTTAATAGGTCTTAAAATGTTATAAGCTTCCGTATTACCGTTAGCCTGAGAAATCGTCAAATTAGCGAACAGATTTTCTACTGATTTTCCGAATTCCTCGATTGACTTATCTCCTTGCTTAGCTCGGAATAGTTTAGCTTGAAGAGCGGTGTCGGATTTTCTAGTAAGAAGGTGCGTTTTTATATCAACCAGTAAATCGTCAACGGAATTGTATCTGGTTTTAATCGCAATTTAGCACTATTTGACAAGCGCGTTTTAAGAACAAAGTTTATTAAAAGGGTTTTACCGTCACCATTTAGCATTGAATTATAAAGATCTATTGCGTCGATTAGTTTGTTTGTAGTGTCCTCTGTGTCGTCCATTGTGGGCAACAGGCTCACGGCAACTTTTAAATCAAATGATGTCATTTTTGTGTCCGGTGTTTTGTCTTCTTTGGTTATCCGTAAAATGTCTTGGTAAGTTGTTTTAATTTTTTCCACTATAATTGCTTTATTAAAAGAATTTCGCTATCGTCGAATTCCGAGTTTCTAATTTTTTGATTAATAACTACAATCTCCGAATCTACTTTCGAGAAAGAATTTTTTGCTTCATTAAGTTTTGTTTGTAAAATCGGTTGTTTACGTCGCTCGTAATTTAATTTTACAATATATGTTCTAAGGGTAGTAAGTTCCTGATAAATTTTCTCTAGTTTAGCAAATTCCATAAATTAATTGTTATTTGGGTCAACATTTTACGCCTATATCGTTATCTAAGTATAAATTCTTTAATAAAATTATCATAATAATTATCATTTAACCCGAATACATTGCTTAATAACTAATATATTTCTACTTACAAATTTCCTTTCTTAACTAGAATAATTAAATGTCCATACAATTTTTTTCCACTATTTATGCACCATTTTATACATTGGTTTTCTTCACAGTTTTTAATTTGTCCATTAAATATAATGCTAAAAAAAAAACTGAAAATTTAAATTATATCTTCTTGCTCGGAAATACCATCACGGGATTTTCTAATTTCATTTTTATTTATCTCCCTTCTAATGTTTTTTCTGATACATTTTTTGTAGCTTTTCAGAACTGCATATACCAATATTCCAATTATAATCGCCAATATGATCATCAATAACCATTCGGACAGTGAAAATGATTTTATTCTTGCTGTAGCATCTCCACTTGCGGTTTGTGCAATTATAACTTCTTCTTTTGATTGCGTGGACCCCATATTGTTTTTTTTTCTCGTTTTACACCATTTTATAACATACTTTTTCCAAAAAATGTATCCTGGCAGGATCGCCATGTAATAATTTTATGTTCGCTGGGTTATAGGAATTAGTGAAACTACATGTTGTTGCTATAAATCCCCAGTATATTCTATCTCCCAGTAGGTTACCACAATATCGACAAATCCGTGATTTGTCCAATCAGCAGAATATTGTTTAATAGTTGCTTGCTTACATTAGTAACCTACTTATTAGTCTTATTACTAAACAATATAATATTAGAATACACTATACAGGGTATTCCTACCATATTACAATCACTTTGTCCTGGATAAAAGGAGACATAACTAGATGGAAAACATTCGTAGCGAACCGAGTATCTGAAATCAACTCAATAATACCAAGTCAACATTGGTATCATGTGAGAACCAAAGAAAACCCAGCAGATGTCATATCAAGAGGGCTAGACCCCTCTAAATTAAAAACTCACGAGAATTGGTGGTACGGACCAACATGGCTACATAGCACTACACAACTAGCATTCGACAGCAATATACCAACCACAGACGAAGAAGCTAAGTTATGTCACACCATCACAATTAAACATAAGGCCATAGATGAAGAAATATTGAAGAGATTTTCTTCACTAACAAGACTGCTACGAGTAACATCGTATTGCCAGAAGTTCATAGACAACTGCAGATCAAAGATAAAAAACACGAATCCATTGTGTGTGGACGAGCTTCGAAAATCGATGGAAAAAATGGTGAAAATAGAACAAAATATGCATTTCCAAGAAGAAATCGCAACATTGGTAGAGGGAAAACCACTAAACAGAAATAGTAAATTACTTAACCTCAATCCTTTTTGTGATAACTCTGGAATCCTTCGTGTGGGAGGAAGATTGGAAAAATCTCATCTATCATACGACAATAAACATCCCATAATTCTACCGTACAAGGGACATCTAACAAGGCTAATTATTCTGGATGCCCACACAAACACTCTACATGGAGGCAACCAGCTAACATTATCATATACAAGAAAACGATACTGGATCATCAACGGAAAAAAGGCAGTAAAATTCATAATTAGAACATGCATAAAATGTATTAGATATAAGGCATGCACAGCTAAACAATTAATGGGAGACTTACCGACAGCTCGAATCACCCCCTCGTATCCTTTTACACACACGGGTGTCGACTATGCCGGCCCCTTTCACATTAAGACCACAAAAGGAAGAGGCTACAAAGCTTACAAGGGATACATAGCGTTATTTGTTTGTCTAGCAACCAAAGCCATACACTTAGAAGTTGTTAGTGATATGTCAGCAGATACGTTCTTGGCATCCTTTAAAAGGTTTATCTCAAGAAGAGGCCACTGTAGTCACATGTACAGCGATAACGGGACCAATTTTGTAGGTGCTAGCAAAATTCTCCACAATGAAATTCGAGCTATCATCACCGAGGCCAAAACTCAAAATCAACTAGTATCAATTGGAACTCAATGGCACTTCATTCCTCCATCAGCACCCCATTTTGGAGGCTTATGGGAAGCCGGTGTCAAATCGATGAAGCACCATCTACGGCGAATTATTGGAGACACACGTCTTACGAATGAAGAAATGAACACTCTAATCCACCAAATTGAGGCATGTCTGAATTACAGACCACTCTGCACGTTGTCGGATGATCCAAACGAATTCTCCGTACTGACTCCTGGTCATTTTCTTATTGGCAGACCTATCGTTGAACCTCCAGATCCAATTGAGACATGTGTTAATTCAAGTCTATCAGAGAGATGGAAACGAATCCAGAAAATAAAGAAGGAACTTTGGAAATACTGGACCTCTGACTATCTACATCGACTGCAGCAGCGATACAAATGGCAATACAAAGAAGTATCGCTCCAAACAGGAGACCTTGTTCTAATAAAAGAGCAAGATATCAACCCAAGCAAGTGGCCGCTAGCTAAAATTGTCGAAACACACCCAGCAACAGGAAGCAATGAGGTCAGAGTAGTAACATTGATAAAAGCAGATGGGCAGTCCCTGAAATGACCAATACACAAACTGATTCCATTACCGATCGAGTCATCTAAAAAAACCTAGGGAGAAGACCAAACCAACTCGTCGAAAAAACCTAAATCGTTGGAAAGTAGCAATAACAGCTATATTATTCCTAACAATTTTGACAAAAGCTACTGCAATGAACTATCTTATCCAATACCCACAACCTGGACTTTATATCGAACACAGTGGTCATGCGAGAATCGATAGAGGTACGTTTAGACTGGAACTAAAGCTAGATAAATTCAAGTTAACAAATGACACGGTCAATGTAAATACCTCGGTAATGCAATTGGTTGCTCTTTGTGAGAGGGCCAAGGAACTAGCACAAAACGCGCAATGTCTTTCGCTAATTCAACATCTAAAAGAAAAACAAAAAGAAATTGAATGGATGAATAATGGAATGAACCTAGTCATAGCAAATCATCGACCTAAAAGAGGACTGGTTGGAAACATCCTGACTTCATTATTTGGAGTAAATGATGAAATTTATATGGACATAAATGAATTAGACAAGAATCAAAAAGAAATTATAAAAACATCAAATCATCAAACCAAGTTTATGTTAAAGGCTATAGCTACCTTCAACGAAACAGAAATACGTATCAATAATCATCTTACACGTTTTCAACAAAAACTTAATGAAGGGATAGAAGCTATCAATAAAATGCAAGCATGGTTTAGAAGTATAGACGAAAACAAAATAAATTTACACTTCTTTGGAGCTTACCAAATAGTATCAAATTACATTGAAGAAGTAATAGGATATCACAGAAGGTTATTAGATTTTCACTACCACCGAGGCCAATTATTTGAATTTATATCACCGATCCATATCGAAGACACAATTTCAAATATATCAAGGAAACTACCAACAAATATTAAAATTATATCATATCCCATATTACGAACTGAAGTATGGCACAGCAAAGAAAACATCCATATAAGCGGATATTTCATAATGACAGAGATTACCGACTTCATTCTACTGAAGGCAACTCCAATTCCAATTAAAATAAGTAAAGAAGCCTCTTGGATATTCAATATATTTAATGGACTAATAGCCATTGACTACAACAACCAATTATATTTTCAATTAGCTGAAGAAGAAATCAATAAATGTTTTACTATTAATCCAAACTCCTATATCTGTTCACCAACCACAATCAGGAATATAGAGTCCAGCCCTGACTGTGTGATAGATGAAATTTATCAACGAACAGAGAACACGACATGTCCTATCGAAAAAATGACATTTCAGTCAACTATATGGAAGCAGCTTCATTCCCCCAATACATGGATGTTTATCACACCTAACAAATTAAGAATTGCGCTTATCTGCGATGGAACCAGAGAAGACATCATTCTTAACCAAACTGGCATTATAAATATCTCTTCAAACTGCCTAATTAAAACAAAAAGAAACATCTTAACACCCAAAAGGCGAGAGTCAGTAACTGTTTTGGGCACCGCCCTTCAACCAGCAAAAATTAACATAACCAAGTTTATATCAGCACCAGAAACTATAGATAAGCTGCAGATAGAGCCAGTATTAGGTGCATCCGATGCCCTGGACGATCTAGTCCAAGAACAAACAGAAATCAAAAACCAAATTCATGACACCAATTTCGCTGAAATTCATCGCCACATGATAGCGAATAGTACCGTTACATCAATTCTAATTGTTGTAAGTATTCTATTAACAGCTGCCCTTTACTATGTCCACAAGTTCAAGATAAACCACAGACGTCCTACCCAACGAGAAGATCCAACCATAACTGGCATTCCATTAGAACCTATCCACCTGTACAGCAGCGTACCAACCACAGAAGAACCACTTCCGTCGAGTGGCCAGAATGTCTAATTACCAATAATTAATTAGCCATGATTTATCTCAAAAATCATCCTAAATCATATTTTAATTTCTATTATTCAAATATGCTTTATTAACAAAATGTTATTATTAAACATAATTGGGTGATATAAACATCGACGCTACGAGGATCACTGGGTCACGGACAAGTCAGCACTTTTTGTTTAAATATTGTAAATAGTTTATAGTAACATGTATTACTTCTAATGTATAAATACCTGTTTCCTAGAGATAATAAAGCAGTATTATTCAAACCACAAGATAGTACTCATTACTAAACTCTAAAACCAAGCCTAAACCTAGAGATGTGAGGCTGCATCTTAATCACTAAAAAACCAAACTAATTATCTACTAGAAGTCAATTCTACAAGGGCTTCGCAACTATTTAAAAGATACCAAAACATTGGTAACTCTTTTCAGTTATTGATGCCCTTTAATAATAATTTATTTTGTTTATTAACGTAACTTTTTAATGGTATCTTAAGCTCGTTTAAATTTTGCAACTAAGTACTTTGTCTTTTATTAGTAGTTTTTTATATTAGCGCCGCTTCTTATTTTTAAATATTTTTCTACTTGCTTAAATTTTGCGATTGATCTCAAGCCACTGGCTTTCTCTTTCATTATTGACATTTTATTTAATATTCTTAAATTTTGCGGTTTAATTCCAGTAAATTGTTTCTCTCCAAATATTAACTTTTTCTATTAACGTAACTTTTGATTTTTTGTTATTAGCGTAACGTATACCTTTTTTTATTAATTAAAGTTGAATTACTGTAACTACTGCGAATTGTTTTGTTCCTAGGGTCTTTGGTAGGGGCTACAACGCATCCCCACTTCTCTTCCGTAGGGGATGCCAAGCATCCCTATTGACTTCTTGTATCCTGGCGGGTGCTAAGAAGCCACCCTAAGATTTTTTGTGTTTCTGAGGGCAGCCTTCCTCAGGGAGTTTTTTTATATTGGTATAATTTATTTGTTTTGCGGGGGCAAAAATCGCACAATTTTCAATTTCTCCTTTTTTTTTGGTGTACACAACATCTGTAAACAACTATTTTTGTGTAAATATATGTATATAGGGTAAACTTATTAAGTTGTTTTTATCCAGCTCACTGCGCCCTATGTTTTGTTTTTTAACTTTCAGTTATGAATAGCAGTTTTGTCGTGGGAGAAGCAGGTTCCTAAACCATCTAGGCGACTTCCAGTTTGCGTCGGTGTAAAAAACTGGTGGCGTCCAATTGAACCTACCCGGCTAACTGAGCCAAGGGCTAATTTGCACGCGCTCTACTACCCCTGCTTCCCTCAGGACACCCTGTTGTTCCTGTGTTTTTCTTTAGAGTACTCTTCAGAGTTATTTTTAATGTTCTTTCCAAATTATAAGCGGTAAGTACTTGGTCAATGATACTCATCCATCATAGTATCTTCGACGGTTTTTAATCAAACACCTTTTATTGAACAAAGTGCGTCGCAAATTTTTGGCGCCCAACGTGGGGCATATTTAAAAAAATTACCGCTTTTTTTTCTAATTTTACTCTTGTGCGTCTAGTGAGCTGGATGGAACTTTGAAAATTTCCATCAATTTTAACTCTAACTGTACTAGCCCTGTATTACTGCATTTGATTTTGGCGATTTATTACCGATTTGAATTGACTTGTTTACGTAACTTTGATTGTCTTTGAATTTGTGGTTTATTACCGATTTTATTTTACGTCTTGCGTAACTTTGATTGTCTTTGATATTGCGATTTATTACCGATTTTATTAAATTTATTTACGTGACTTTATCTTTGCGTACTGGATTACGATTGCTTGATTACCTTTTTATTATTTCGTGCTATTTTTGCTGATTTAATTATTTATTCGAGTTACGCGGTTATATCTAGATTTGACTTTTTTACTTTGACTTTTGAGTTGCTATTGTTTTTGTTCACTCCAAAATGGATTATAATATGCAAGTTCATTGTCTTCGGAAAGAAATGCTTATTTATGAGCTCACGATTCGTGGCATTCCGGCTAGTAATGCTAATACCGCAAAAGAACTTGTAGCATCGTTACGTCCTATTTTAAAAATGGAAAGAAAAGGCAAAATTTTTACTCGTCCGGCCTATAACTTTGTTTTTGACGACGAATGTGACTACATAACCAAGACTTTACACGATATCGAAAACGCGATCAAGAATATTTCTGGTGACTCAGCCAGAGCGAAGTTCGTGCGTTTGCAGTCGCAACTTGTCCATTTATTCACTCGTGTTGATCGAATTCCGGTTGAGAACCTCAGTGCCGAGGAATTGCAAACTCGGTCTAATTTGCTACTTCAAACTTTGAGCAAATTAAACAGTTTGGATGATCTCCTAAAACAAGATCCGAATTTAAGCGCCTTACTTGATCAAACTCATCTCAACGATTCGGATTCGGATTCGTCTGGAGTTAGCAATGCGTCCCACAGTCGACCGCGTCACACGCGCTCGTCGCCCAAAGTCACTCCACCCGTGGTTAGTCACAATGTAACAGCCGCTGCCACCTCCGTTAGCCATCCTTCGTGTAGCAAGGCGCAGCGTGTCGAAAAATGGGGAATTAGATTTACCGGCGAAGCTAAACAAATGACTGTGCATAATTTCTTGGAGCGGGTATCGGAACTACGCGAAGCTCGTGGTATTTCAGAACACGAGTTATTTGAATCTTCCATCGACCTATTTACTGGTAGAGCGCTAAATTGGTTCCGCGCAAATCGTTATCGATTTTCGGACTGGTCTAGTCCAGCTGACCTTCTGTGTAAACACTTCGAGCCGCCAGACTATCGTCATCGGTTATTTAAGGAAATTCTGGACAGGACTCAGGATTCGACTGAAAGTATAGTCGATTACCTCTCAAGCATGAGCGCGCTATTTAGACGACATGGCTCCCTCTCAGAGGACGTTCAACTGGATATTATTACGAGGAATTTATCTCCTTTTTATACCACCCAACTTCCGGTAGTCAACAAGTTGGAAGAACTAGAAGAAGAATGTCTCAAACTGGAGGCAAAGAAATATCGTGCTGAAACCTATGTCCCACCTTCCCGGAAAAAGCATAATTTTGTGGAACCAGACTTTGCTTTTATAGCGTCTGAAGCATCAGGTTCGAGGAACGATGGACAGTTACCGATAGACGTAGTGAGAGAATCTCGTCCGGTACCATCAACCTCTAGAGACGATAGACCGTCAACAAGAGAGCCACGTCCAACAACGCCCAGAAACTCTGGACCATTCTTGTGCTGGAACTGTAATAAGCCCGGTCATCGAAATAGCCAATGCACTGAACAGCGCAGAATCCATTGTTACCGCTGTGGTGCGCCGAATGTGATCAGTAAAAACTGCCCTAAATGTTCTTCGGGAAACGATTCTCGGGAGAGTCGATAGGTCGTAGAACTGCTCCCCTCCCTTTTACTTCACCGACCAACCACTTTCCTCCCAACAATAACATTTTGCCCACCAACAATTCTCTTCTCCACAAAAATCATTCATCCCCTAACAATTCTCTGTCCAATGAAAACCTTTTGCCGACCAACCACTTTCATTCTAATGAAAATATTTCACCAACCAACCGCTTTCTTCCCGATGAGAACTTTTTGCCCACCAACAACTCTCTTTTCAACACAAATCATTCACCCCCTAACAATTCCGTCTCCCATGAAAACGTTTTGCCGACCAACCACTTTCTTTCCCATGAAAACCTTTCATCGACCAAGAGCTTTCCCCCCGATGAAAACTTCTTGCCAATCAATGACTTCCTTTTCAACAAAAATCATTCACCTCCTAACAATTCTGTTCACTATAAAAGCATTTTGCCGACCAACAACTTGATTTCTGATGATAGCCTTTCCAACCAGAATCATTCACACGCTAACAGTTCTTTTCCCAATAAAAACCTTTTAGATTTTATCATAGCTCATGCGCATGGCGACCAGCGCCCGTATTTAGAAATTTCTATTTTAGGTTATAAGATTTTAGGTTTATTAGATTCTGGAGCATCACGCACTATTGTAGGTCAACCGGGTTTCCGAATTTTAGAAAGTTTGGGATTAAAACTTATTAGGCAACAAACCGATTGTACTGTTGCGAACGGCCAAACTTGCTCTAGTTTGGGTTATTTTCAGGTTCCTGTGACTTTATTAAATAGAACTCGGGTTATCGATATTTTAGTTCTTCCAGAACTGTCCCACCAACTGATTTTAGGAATCGACTTTTGGAGATCCATGGAAGTGATCCCCGACTTGAAGCAGGACGTCTGGCATTTTTCCACTAATGATCAACCTACAGAAATCTGTAGCATTATAGACGGCGACTCTTTATCTGAAAACGACCGAGCGACTTTAAACGCACTGGTTAAGGGGAAAATTTCAGAAATGGGTACTGGTCTTGGCTGCTGCAAAGTAGCAGAACACGTCATTGAGCTTGAACCTGGCACCAGGCCAATTAAACAGCGTTACTACCCAGTTTCTCCATCCAAGCAAAGGATTATGGACGAGGAAATCGACGAAATGTTGAAACTTGGCGTGATTGAACCTTCTAAAAGCCCTTGGTCCAGTCCAGTGTGTCTGGTACGCAAGAAAGATGAGAGTTATAGGTTTTGCATAGATTTCAGAAAGCTGAACACCAAAAGTAAGAAAGACGCATATCCTATACCTTATATCTCCGCCATTCTGGATCGCCTCAGAGACGCCCGCTACATTAGCTCCATCGACATAAAATCAGCGTTCTGGCAGGTACCTCTTAGTGAGTCCTCACGCGAATTAACTGCTTTCACTGTTCCAGATAGGAATCCCTATAATTTTCTGCGCATGCCCTTCGGCTTTACCAATGCGCCAGCCACCTGGCAACGTATAGTAGACCGTGTACTAGGCGTTGATTTGGAAAATCATGTGATGGTGTATCTTGATGATATAATTATCATCTCCAAAACCTTTCCTGAACACCTCAGAATTTTAGGCCTAGTTTTTGACCGTTTGAGAGATGCAGGACTAATAGTTTCCGAGGAGAAATGTCACTTTTGTAAGCCTGAATTAAAATACCTTGGCTACATCGTAGACGCCAAAGGTTTAAGACCTGATCCTGAGAAAGTGCAGGCGATTGTAAATATAGCATCTCCACGAAATATTACGGAAATTCGACGTTTTATTGGCACCGCTTCTTGGTACCGGCGTTTTGTGCCGAACTTTTCAGCTATTATAGCCCCAATTACTCGGCTTACCAGGAAAAATGTCAAATGGGAATGGACTTCCGAGTGCCATCAGTCATTCAACTTGATTAAAGAAGCTCTTATCACGTGCTTACATGTCCAGATTTCAACCGCACATTTACCTTACAGACTGATGCATCATTTTATGGCCTAGGAGCAGTTCTGACTCAGCAATTTGATGACGGGGAAAAAGTTATTTCCTATCTTTCACGTTCTCTCACCAAACAAGAGATGAAATTAACCGTCACCGAAAAAGAGTGCCTTGCCGTAATTTGGAGTGTAGAAAAGCTTCGTCACTATCTGGAGGGTGAACACTTTAAAGTCATAACCGATCACCATTCTTTGTTATGGCTTCATAACACAGGACCACAAATGGGAACCGAAAAAAGTCCTTTGGCGAGATTGATATCCTATATGTATTTTGGTGCGCTGATTACGAATCCGAGGTCCATATAACCCCAGCACATCACGTTCAAGGTCATTTGAAGGTCAAATGCATATATTACGGAAAACAGAAAATCTGACCACGGATTCGGAAAGAGCGGGAAATTTTACGTCCAAATATGTAGTTTTTAGTTTTTCCAACATGACTCTCCAAGGTCATCTGGGGGTGAAATGACTCACCGATAGACCAACTTCTTATTTCCCATATACATCATCACCTTGAAAGTGACGTGCTGGGATTATATGGACCTCGGATTCGTAATCAGCGCGTCAAAAAACCTAAAGATACCTGACTAAGTTGTACGTAAAAGTCTGTAGTTGTGATGATGTACCTATATGGGAAATAAGAATTTGGTCTATCGGTGAGTCATTTCACCCCCAGATGACCTTGGAGGGTCATGTTGGAAAAAATAAAAACTACATATTTGGACGTAAAATTTCCTGCTCTTTCCGAATCCGTGGTCAGATTTTCTGTTTCTCCGTAATATATGCATTTGACCTTCAAATGACCTTGAACGTGATGTGCTGGGGTTATATGGACCTCGGATTCGTAATCAGCGCACCAAAATACATATAGGATATCAATCTCGCCTAAGGACTTTTTTCGTTTCCAATTTGTGGTCCTGTGTAATCTAAAAGATCCACAAGGACGTCTCGCTCGATGGGCTCTTCGTTTGCAACCTTACGACCTTGAACTGATCCATCGTAAAGGCCGGGATCATGTCGTGCCAGATTTTCTTTCCAGGTCAGTGCCAGTGACTTCTGATTCTATCGCAGCTGTTGACGAACCACCGTCGCCATCATTTTCTGACACCTCAGACAAATGGTACAAAAGCATGATTCAGAAGCTAGAAGAACGTCCTGATAAATATCCTTGCTGGCGAGTCGAGAATGGCAATCTCTTTAAATATGTTAAGACCAACAATCCTAGTTTTCCCGATCATTCTACCTACTGGAAAATAGTAGCACCTAAGGATAAGCGGAAAGAGATATTTCTTCGATGCCATGATAATCCAGCAGCAGGGCACGTGGGTGTTTTTAAAACCTTTTGGAAGGTCGCCGAGAGATATTATTGGCCGAAAATGAGATCCGACGTTGCTAGTTATGTCCGTGCTTGTAGAACGTGTGCTCAGAATAAAGTAGAGCAGAAACGTCCAGCTGGTTTAATGGGTAATCGCCCAGACATAAAGGAACCTTGGCAAGCCATCAGCCTAGACTACATAGGACCTTTACCTCGTTCTAAGCAAGGTAACACTCATATTTTAGTGGTCACCGATTATTTTAGCAAATACGTCGTCTTATTCCCGTGTCGATCGGCAACAGCAAAATCGTTGGTTAAGTGTGTCGAAGATGGCATTTTCTTAGTTTACGGAGCTCCTCAATTCTTAACGTGCGACAACGGAACACAAATGAAATCCAAAGAATTTCAAGCTCTTTGCGATAAATATAAAGTTAGAATATTTTACACTGCTAATTACTATCCTAGAGCAGATCATACTGAACGCGTTAATAGAGTTATAAAAACGATGTTGCGCTCTTACTTTCAACAAAATAACCATCGAACTTGGGAAGATAATTTAACTGCTATCGGTTGCGCCATTCGCACTTCGCGACATGAAACTACGGGCTTCACCCCATACTGCGTTAATTTTGGCAGGGAACATAAGCTATTCGGTTCGGACTATGCTGAGGGTGTTCCTCAAGTAGAAACTGAGCGTCAAAATTACATTCGAGAACGAATAGAAGCCTTCAAACAATTATTTAGGAAAGTCCACACTAAAATCGAAGCTTCTCGTGTTAAAAATCGACATAAATATAATTTGCGCCGACGCCCAGTAAGCTTTGTTCCTGGTCAAGAAGTCTGGCGTAAGAATAAAAGTATATCCGATGCAGCGAAGTATTATAGCGCAAAGTTGGCTCCGGAATTTGTAGGTCCGTTTAAGATCGTAGAAAAGACCGGCACGTGTACTTATGAGCTTGAAGACGAACACGGTATTAGTAAGGGCATTTGGCATGTACAAGACCTTAAGCCGGTATATGCCGAAACTGCGTGTGGTGGTCCTTAGGAGTGAATAAATTGTTAGGCAACTCAAAGTCACTATTTACTTTATTACCTTCCGTTAATTTTACTGTCATTAATTTAATATTACGTTTTACTTGTTATTTTGCTTCAATTTACTCATCAATCTATTGATTTCTGAATTTATTAATTTTCGAGTCCATAGCTTCAATTTGGTTAATTACATTTAATTTTTTTTTCTTCTTTCGGTGATAATGGCTTTAGTGAGTTTTCTTTTATCGTTGCGTTAATTTTGACTTCTGGCCCAGTTTAAATTCTTTTATTTTCACTTTCCTTGCTCAGTCGGGAGCAATTTTGATGCCCTGCAGTACGGGCGTGATGGTGTCTGAATCCATGTTGGCTCGAAGCTTGATGGATTTTGACACTATCGCTTAGAATAGTGCTGCACTGGGTTAACTAGTTGGGGTAGGAGTCCCCTGAGTGCCGTGTATGCTCTGCAGTGTGGGCGTGATGGTGTCTGGATCCATCGGGGCGCGAGACTTGATGGATTTGGACACTGTCACTTAGAATAGCGCTGTACTGGGTTAACTAGGTGGGGTAGGAGTCCCCTGAAAGCCGTGGCAAGGTAAGCCTTCAGCTGTCTTGCTTCTATTGTTTGTAGTGGGTAAGCCCTCAGCTGCCTAACTACTTTCACTTGCCATCGCCGCCTTATGCCTTGTTTTTTTTTAGTTGTCATAACCTGATTATATTTACTTTATCGTCACTTGGTTTATAGTATAGTGACGTGTAGTAACGTTTATGGTCATTTAATGTAGCTTACCTTTTAGCGTTTATCAGTCTCACGCAGACACCCATCTAATTTAAGTTTGATTACTTGGTTAGAAGGCGGTGATTAATTAATTTTGGACCTAATTTTCTTTATCGTTTTTTTTTAATCTGCATTCACTATTAATCGTTTTTTTTTACTATAGACTAGGGCCAAAAGTCTTTATTTATTATCTTAATTGGACCTTTTTTTTACCTTGATTTGACGTATTTACCTTGATGTGACCTTTTACTTTGATTTGGCTTAATTTTCTCTACCTTGACGTGATTTTATTATTATTCCCTACTTGTGTCTGGAAATTTCGGTTATTTGAACTAGTATGTGTTTTTGCTCGAGTACGACTTTGTCTTTCCTTTGGGGATTTAGAGTAGAAACACAATTTTATTTCTCTCCTTTTGCTGATTTTGTGAAGTTGAGAATACCACTTATGGTGGGATTCACTGCTAGTTTTTGGTAAATAACCCAATTTTCTTTATCTCGACTTGCGAACCTTTAGTTTGATTTACTAGTTTCATTTACTTTTGGTTGATTACCTTTTTTACATTTGCGTTTGTCTTTGCGATAATTTACTTACATTTGCGATAAATTGGCTTACTTTTGCGATAAATTTTCTTACCTTTGCGATAATTTGCTTACCTTTGCGTTAATTTACTTACCTTTGCGTATATTTGCTTACCTTTGCGGAATTTTGATTACATTTACTTTGGTTTATTTCGATTACCTTGTATTTTGATTTACTTACCTTTATTTTGATTTACTTACCTTACCATGATTGGCCTTTGATAGGCTTTAATTTGCTTTGATACCTTTGGTTTTTTCTGTATTATTTGGATTTGTCTTAGGTCTAGGTCTTGGCAGGACTATATAGTAGTCTGCCGCCATTTCAGTATATACTGGCTTTGCGCCTAGATCCTTACTGATATATTACAAAAAGCCAATAAAATAGTTTCAGACCTTGGAAAGAAAGGGTTTCTGGAGGAAGGACAGAAGAAATCTCTCACAATATACAACCAAACCTCTCCTAAATTTTACGGTCTGCCCAAAATCCACAAACCCTCACTTTCCTTAAGACCCATTATTTCTTCGATTAATGCACCCAATAGTAAACTTTCCACTCACATAACAGGTATATTTACATTGGCGTACAGCAGGGACAACGGATACAACAGATTCTTTTCAATTTGCTGAATTTATAAACGAAAAACAGCTCCCTGAGGGCTATGTACTAATAAGCTTAGATGTTGTCTCTCTTTTCAGTAACATCCCACATTATTTAGTTACTCAAAGCATAGAGAAAAGATGGCAGGATATATCACCCTTAACGAAAATTCCAAAAAACCAATTTTTAGAGATAGTAAAATTTATTTTTGACTCAACTTACTGCCAACTAGATAACATATATTACAAACAGATTTTAGGTACTCCAATGGGAGCTACACTGTCTCCAATAGTGGCTCAATATGTCATGGATGACCTCTTAGAGGCTTGCATTCCTCAATTATCTTTCCAATTACCCTTTCTAAAGAAATATGTGGACGATATTGTCTGTACAGTTCCAGAAAATAAAAAAATAGAAATTCTTGGGGTCTTCAATTCGTACAACTCCTCCATACAATTTACTATGGAGGAAGAGTCAGAAAGAAGTGTCCCCTTTCTAGACACCAAATTAATTCGGACACAGGACAACCAGGTGATCTTAGATTGGTATGTCAAACCTACTAACTCAGGTAGATACATGAATTACAACTCATACCACACAGAAAAAATGAAGATCAACCTGGTGCTTGCCCTCAAGTCCCGAATAGAAAAAATAAGTCACCACACACTTAGACAAAAGAATCTGGACAGACTATATCGTACATTACTTGAAAACTCATACCCCCAGGGGTTGTTAAAAAAACTTATCTATAACACCAGAGCGTTGACCAATGTGGGAGATAGGGGAGCCCCGGATGTCTCACCGGAAATTGATGCATTTAAATCGGTAAATAGAGCTCTATACTACTATTCTCTACCAGCAATAGACTCTATCACCACAAAAATTATTAAAGTCTTCAAAAACACACCAATAATAAAAATAACGCAGCGATTCTCCAAGACGGTGGGTAACATTTTCACAAAACTCAAAGATAAAGTAAAAACAGGAGACAAATCAAGCGTCGTGTATAGTATTCCTTGTTCTTCCTGTGATAGGGTATACATAGGACAAACGTCTCGAGTGCTTAAGGACAGACTAACCTCACACAAGAGCGACTGCAGATTAAAAAAACCCTCTTGTGCTTGAGCTGAACATCATATAGAAACTGGTCATGATCCAAACTACTCAGAGCAACACTATATATACAGAAAGTAAAGTGAGAAAAAGACTCTTCTTAGAAATGGCAGAAACACGCTTGACACCAAACTGTCTTAATAAAAAGAGGGACATCTCAGACTTAAGCTCAATCTACTCGTATATTGTCACTCTAAACAAAAATAAGACCACAGAGGGGTCTCACAATTCCTCTTTGGATGTTGTGACAGGTCATTTTTTTTGTCAGACTCAGTGTTTGTTTTAATGATTGATTTATTCACGAACGCATGTTTTCTTAATTATTTACCTTGATTGAGAGGTTTTATTTTCGTTCTTCCACTATGTGGCCCCCTTCCCTTGCTTTTCAGGCTACCCCCTGGGGGTGTTGATTGCCCTTTTATCTGGTCCAAATCGGCTTAACATGAGCTTGTTCTTCGTTTGAAGCTTGTAGATTTAACATTTTTTTTCTCTCTGGTTTGGGCCCTGAATTTTCGCCTGGCTTAAAGTTCACCCTGTGTGTATAGACAAGTTGCCCTTAGTCTAATAAGCTAACATGTTTAAATAATAAATTTTGAAGACCAACCTACCTTTTAGAAATCAGCTGGTTACATTCTCTGACAACATTGGGACACCCTTGATCTGTGGGTTATGATCACATTGCCTTTACTGTCCTGGATTCCTGAATCTAGGGTTCTCTATTAATTAAACTCCAAGATTTCCTTTTCGTTTCCTTTTCCAAGATCTTGTTGAATTTTATAAACATATTTAATAAATTCAGTTATATATTGAAGGTTAAGAAGGTTGTCTGTATGTTTCGCCTGCCGGAGCTGTAAGGCAGGGCAATATCAAGTTTAAGAACGACAATATCTAAGTTCGGGCCGCGAGGTCGATTCACGCAGCGCTTTCGAGAGCCGTCGATTTGTGAACACAGCGGCTGCAGTGGCATTTTCTCGTGGGTGGGCCGCTTACTTGGCGTTTTGTAGTTAAGACCACAGGTTTGTGACGGAAGATTTCTCTGGGTTTGCCAGTGCAGTACGGAAATCGAAGGACTCCATTTTGATATGTGTCTGTGGTGGGAGGAAGTGTCATATGATTCTTCCGACACGAGGCATAGGCCGGTGACTTCCACTCTACCCTTCGAAGCAATTGTTCCATGGTCCCTATCTTAAAGTTTCAGTTTTGAAATTCTAGTTTTTTTTTTGGATTAAAAAGTCAGGGACTGTGTGTAAATTCTTACTGAATTTGCTTCTGCAAGACGCAGGATATTTTTGGGCGACTTCGTTCGAGGATAGCCACGAACATCGGCAACAGTTTGGAGGTCCAAACCCTGTGGTAACCTTTGCTGTGTGGTGCCTTTTTGCTGCCTGTAGAATTTGAAAGTTCGATCCCTCTTTATCGTTGAAGAGGGTCTTTGGTAGGGGCCACGAACCTCCCTACTTCTTCCATAGGGGCTACAAAGCGTCCCTCTTAATTGTTTTGGTAGAGGATACGAACCATCCCTACTTCTACCGTCAGTGGGTGCTAAGGGGTCACCCCAGGATTTTTTGTACATGAGGATAGTCTTCCTCACGAAGATTTAAGTGATTTTATTTAATTTGTGGGGCAAAATCGCCCAATTTGTTTTTTTTTTGGATTTTGTGTATAAATACTATTTTGCGGGGACAAAATTTCCAATTTATTTGTGTAAACACCTGTAACACCTTTTTTTTATCGTGTAAATATATGTACAGGGTTAAAAGTATTTAAGTTGTTTCTGTTCAGCTCACTGCGCCCTATGTTTTTAATTTTCAATTATGAATAGCGGGTTTGTTGTGTGTTGAAGCAGGTTCCTGGACCACCTAGGCGACTTCCAGTTTGTGTCGGTGTAAAAAACTGGTGGCGTCCAATCGAACCTTTTCCGGCTAACTGAGCTGAGGGCGAATTTGCACGCGCTCTACTACAACCTGATTCACACAGAACACCCTGCTGATTCTGTTTCTTTCTTAGAGTATCTTCCTGATTATTTTTTTTTAATGTTCCTTTCAAGTTAAGCGGTAAGTACTTGGTCAATGATACTCATCATAGTATCTTTGACAGTTTTTAATCAAACACTTTTTTTTTTGAACAAAGTGCGTCGCAAATTTTTGGCGCCCAACGTGGGGCCTATTTAAAAAAATTACCGCTTTTTTTTCCTAATTTTACTCTTGTGCGTCTAGTGAGCTGGATGGAACTTTGAAAATTTCCATCAATTTTAACTCTAACTGTACTAGCCCTGTATTACTGCATTTGATTTTGGCGATTTATTATCGATTTTATTTTACTTTTTACGTAACTTTGATTTTCTTTGATTTTGGCGATTTATTACCGATTTTAATTGACTTGTTTGCGTAACTTTGATTGTCTTCGAATTTGTGGTTTATTACCGATTTTATTTTACTTATTATGTAACTTTGATTTTTTTTTTTTGATTTTGCGATTTCTTATCGATTTTATTTTATTCATTTACGTGACCTTGATTATCTTTGCGTACTGTATTTTTGCTGTTTTAATTACCTTTATTTGCTATATTTGACTACACCATTGGTGTAATTTTGCTAAATTATTCGATTTACGCGATTGTACCTAGATTTGACCTTTTTTTACGTTGACTTTTGAGTTGCTATTGTTTTTGTTCACTCCAAAATGGATTATAATATGCAGGCTAACCATCTTGGGAAAGAAATGCTAATTTATGAACTTACGATTCGTGGAGTACCGGCTAGTTATGCCAATACGGTAAAAGAACTTATAGTAGCGTTACGCCCAATTTTAGATATGGAAAGGAAAGGTAGAATTTTTGCTCGTCTAGCCTATACTTGTGTTTTTGTCGATGAATGTAACTATATAACTAGAACCTTACAAAATATTGACAGCGCGATTAAAAATGTCTCCGGTGAATCCGCTAAAAAAAAGTTTGAACGTTTACAATCTCAACTTGTTCACTTATTTACAAGCGTTCATCGTATTCCGGCTGCGAACCTTAGTGCCGCGGAATCGCAAACCCGTTCTGACTTGTTGCTCAAAATTTTAGGCAAATTAAACTGTTTGGACAGTCTCTTAAAACAAGATCCGAATTTAAGCACCTTGCTCGCTCGAGTTCATTCGGACGGTTCGGATTCGGATGCGTCGGATTCGGATGCGTCGAGAAATAGCAATGCGTCCCACAGTCGACCGCGTCATACACGCTCGTCGCCCAAAGTCACTCCAACCGTAGTTAGTCCCAATGTAACAGCTGCTGCCGCTTCCGTTTGCCATCATTCGTGTAGCAAAGCGCATCGTGTTGAAAAGTGGGGTATTAAATTTACCGGCGAGGCTGGACAGATGTCCGTGCATAATTTCTTGGAGCGAGTTTGAGAACTACGCGAAGCTCGAGGTTTTTCTGAACGCGAACTATTTGTATCCGCTATCGATTTATGTACTGGTAAAGCACTAAATTGGTTTCGTGCAAATCGTCATCGCTTTTCTGACTGGTCTGGTTTGTCTGACCTTCTCTGTAAACATTTCGAACCGCCAGATTATCGTCATCGATTATTTAAGGAAATTCTGGATAGGACTCAGGATTCGACTGAGAGTATAGTCGATTACCTTTCTAATATGAGTGCGTTGTTTAGACGACATGGCTCCATCTCAGAGGACGTTCAACTTGACATCATTATACGAAACTTGTCACCTTTTTATGCTACCCAACTTCCGGTAGTCAGCAAGTTAGAAAAATTAGAAGGAGAATATCTCAAGCTGGAGTTGAAGAAATATCGTGCAGAGAACTATGTACCACCTCCTAGAAAAAGGCAGAATTTTGTAGAGCCAGACTTCGCGTTTATGACTGCTGAAGCATCAGGTTCGAGAGACGATGAACAGTTACCAGCTGTTGACGTGGTGACCGAATCATCTCCGGCACCATCAACTTCTCGAGACGTGAGACAGTTACCCAGAGAGACACATCCACCATCTCCAAAAATAGCTAGATCAATCTTGTGCTGGAACTGTAATAAGCCAGGTCATCGGAATAGTCAGTGCTCCGAACAGCGCAGAATCCATTGTTACCGCTGCGGTGCACCAAATGTGACCAGTAAAAGCTGCCCTAAGTGTTTATTGACAGAGAAACGATTCTCGGGAGAGCCGATAGATCGTAAGACTACTCCCGTTACTCTCACTTTACCGACCAACAACTCTCCTTCCAATGAAAACGCTTCGCTGAACAACAACTCCGTTCCCAATAAAACCCTTCTACCGACCAAGAACATTCTTTCCGATGAAAACCTTTCACCAACCCACCTTTTTCTTTCTAACGAAAACCGTTCACTCCCTAACAATTCTGCGTCCAATAAAAATCTTTTGCCAACCAATAACTTTCTTTCTGATGAAAACCTTCCGTCAACCAATAACTCTCTTTCCAGCAAAAATTATTCACATGCTACTAACCCTTTTCCAAATAAGAAACTATTAGATTTTATCATAGCTCATGCGCATGGCGACCAACGCCCCTATTTAGAAATTTCAATTTTAGGTTACAAAATTTTAGGCTTGTTAGATTCTGGAGCATCACGCACTATTGTAGGTCAACCTGGTCTCCGAATGTTAGAAAGTTTGGGATTAAAACTTATTAAGCATCAGACTGACTGTACCGTCGCGAACGGCCAAACTTGCTCTAGTTTAGGTTATTTTCAGGCTCCTGTAACGTTATTAAATAGAACTCGGGTTATTGATATTTTAGTTCTTCCAGAACTGTCCCACCAACTGATTTTAGGAATCGACTTTTGGAGATCCATGGAAGTGATCCCCGACTTGAAGCAGGATGTCTGGCATTTTTCCAATGATGACCAACCTACAGAAATTTTTAGCATTATAGATGGCGACTCATTAACTGAAATCGACCGAACAACTCTGAATGCACTGGTAAAGGAGAAGATATCAGAAATGGGTACTGGTCTTAGCTGCTGCAAAGTAGCAGAACACGTAATAGAACTTGAACCTGGCACTAAGCCGATTAAACAACGATATTACCCAGTTTCTCCATTTAAGCAGCGGATTATGGACAAGGAGATCGATGAAATGTTGAGGCTTGGATTGATTGAGCCCTCTAAAAGTCCTTGGTCCAGTCCAGTGTGTTTGGAACGCCAGAGCGATGATAGCTATAAGTTTTCCATAGATTTCCGGAAACTTAGTAGTAAGACTAAGAAGTCTTATAACATTCCATATTTTTCAGTCATTTTAGATCGCCTCAGAGGCGCCCGCTATATTAGCTCCATCGACA
This sequence comes from Philopedon plagiatum, assembly GCA_963971165.1. Classification (NCBI taxonomy): domain Eukaryota; kingdom Metazoa; phylum Arthropoda; class Insecta; order Coleoptera; family Curculionidae; genus Philopedon; species Philopedon plagiatum. Next base: position 73,978,839 of record OZ020191.1, on the reverse strand, counting down.
TAAAATCAGCCTTCTGGCAAGTACCTCTTAGTGAGTCCTCACGTGAATTGACTGCTTTCACCGTTCCAGGTAGGAATCTCTATCATTTTGTGCGCATGCCCTTTGGCTTAACCAATGCGCCTGTCACCTGGCAACGTATTGTAGACCGTGTACTGGGTGTCGACTTGGAAAAGCATGTAATAGTGTACCTGGAGGATATAATTATCATCTCCAGAACCTTTCCCGAACACCTTAAGATCCTAGGCCTTGTTTTTGATCGCCTCAAGGATGCAGGATTCATAGTTCCGGAGGAGAAATGTCACTTCTGTAAGCCTGAGTTGAAGTACCTTGGTTACGTCGTAGATGCCAAAGGTTTGAGACCTGATCCAGAGAGAGTACAGGCAATTGTAAATATAGCACCCCCATGAAACATCGTAGAAATTCGTCGTTTTATTGGCACTGCTTCTTGGTACAGGCGTTTTGTGCCGAACTTGTCAGCTATTATAGCCCCAATTACCCGGCTTACCAAGAAAAATGTCAAGTGGGAATGGACTTCCGAATGCCATCAGTCCTTCAACTTGATTAAAGAAGCTCTTATCACAGCTCCCGTGCTTACATGTCCAGATTTCAACCGCACATTTACTTTACAGACTGATGCGTCATGTTATGGCTTAGGAGCCGTTCTGACTCAGCAATTTGATGGCGGAGAAAGAGTTATTTCCTATCTTTCACGTTCTCTCACCAAACAAGAGATGAAATTAACCGTCACAGAAAAAGAGTGCCTTGCAGTAATTTGGAGTGTGGAAAAGCTTCGTCACTATCTGGAGGGTGTACACTTTAAAGTCATAACCGATCACCATTCTTTGTTATGGCTTCATAATCTAAAAGATCCACAAGGACGTCTCGCTCGATGGGCTCTTCGTTTGCAACCTTACGACCTTGAACTGATCCATCGTAAAGGCCGGGATCATGTCGTGCCAGATTTTCTTTCCAGGTCAGTGCCAGTGACTTCTGATTCTATCGCAGCTGTTGACGAACCACCGCCGCAATCATTTTCTGACACCTCAGACAAATGGTACAAAGGCATGATACAGAAGTTAGAAGAACGTCCTGATAAATATCCCTGTTGGCGAGTCGAGAATGGCAATCTCTTTAAATATGTCAAGACAAACAATCCGAGTTTTCCAGATCATTCCACTTACTGGAAAATAGTAGTACCAAAGGATAAACGAAAAGAGATATTTCTTCGATGCCATGATAATCCAGCAGCAGGGCACGTGGGTGTTTTTAAGACATTTTGGAAGGCCGCCGAGAGATATTATTGGCCGAAAATGAGATCCGACATTGCTAGTTATGTCCGAGCTTGTAGAACTTGTGCTCAGAATAAAGTAGAGCAGAAACGTCCAGCTGGTTTAATGGGTAACCGCCCAGACATAAAGGAACCTTGGCAAGCCATCAGTCTAGACTACATAGGACCTTTACCTCGTTCTAAACAAGGTAACAATCATATTTTGGTGGTCACAGATTATTTTAGCAAGTACGTCGTTTTATTCCAGTATCGATCGGCAACAGCAAAATCGTTGGTAAAGTGTGTCGAGGACGGAATCTTCTTAGTTTACGGAGCTCCTCAATTCTTAACGTGCGACAACGGAACTCAAATGAAATCCAAAGAATTTCAAGCCCTTTGCGATAAATATAAAGTTAGAATATTTTACACTGCTAATTACTATCCTAGAGCAGATCATACTGAACGCGTTAATAGTTATTAAAACGATGTTGCGTTCTTACGTTCAACAAAATAACCATCGCACTTGGGAAGATAATTTAACTGCTATCGGTTGCGCCATTCGCACTTCGCGACACGAAACTACGGGCTTCACCCCTTACTGCGTTAATTTTGGCAGGGAACACAAGCTATTCGGTTCGGACTATGCTGAGGGTGTTCCTCAAGTAGAAACTGAGCGTCAAAATTCCATTCGAGAACGAATAGAAGCTTTCAAACAATTATTTAGAAAAGTCCACACTAAAATCGAAGCTTCTCGTATTAAAAATCGTCATAACTACAATTTGCGCCGACGCCCAGTAAGCTTTGTTCCTGGTCAAGAAGTCTGGCGTAAGAATAAAAGTATATCCGATGCAGCGAAATATTATAGCGCAAAGTTGGCTCCGGAATTTGTAGGTCCGTTTAAGATCGTAGAAAAGACCGGCACGTGTACTTATGAACTTGAAGACGAACACGGTGTTAGTAAGGGCATTTAGCATGTACAAGACCTTAAACCGGTATATGCCGAAACTGCATTTGGTGGTCCGTAGGAGTGAATAAATTGTTAGGCAACTCAAAGTCATTATTTACTTTATTACATTCCGTTAATTTTACTGCCATTAATTTAATATTACGTTTTACTTGTCATTTTGCTTCAATTTACTTATCAATCTATTGATTTCTGAATTTATTAACTTTCGAGTCCATAGCTTCAATTTGGTTAATTACATTTAATTTTTTTTCCTTCTTCTTTCGGTAATAATGGCTTTAGTGAGCTTTCTTTTATCGTTGCGTTAATGTTGACTTTTGGCCCAGTTTGAATTCTTGTTTTTTACTTTCCTTGCTCAGTCGTGAGCAATTTTATGCTCTGCAGTGTGGGCGTGATGGTGTTGGGATCCATCTGGGCGCGAGACTTGATGGATTTGGACACTGTCACTTAGAATAGCGCTGCACTGGGTTCACTAGGTGGGGTAGGAGTCCCCTGAAAGCCGTGGCAAGGTAAGCCTTCAGCTGCCTTGCTTCTATTGTTTGTAGTGGGTAAGCCCTCAGCTGCCTTACTACTTTCACTTGCCAACACCGCCTTACGCCTCGTTATCTTTTATCTGTCATTACCTGATTATCTTTACCTTATCGTCACTTGGTTTATAGTATAGTAACGTATAGTAACGTTTATGGTCATTTACTGTAGCTTACCTTTTTGCGTTTATCAGTCTCACGCAGACACCCATCTCGGCGCGAGACGAGATGGGGGTTGGTGTGTCACCTGGTAATTTAAGTTTGATTACTTGGTTAGAAGGCGGTGATTAATTAATTTTGGACCTAATTTTCTTTATCGTTTTTTTTATCTGCATTCACTATTAATTGTTTTTCTTACTATAGACTAGGGCCAAAAGTCTTTATTTATTATCTTGATTGGACCTTTTTTATTACCTTGATTTGACGTATTTACCTTGATGTGACCTATTTACTTTGATTTGGCTTAATTTTCTCTACCTTGACGTAATTTTATTATTATTCCCTACTTGTGTCTGGAAATTTCGGTTACTTCAACTAGTATGTGTTTTTGCTCGAGTACGACTTTGTCTTTCCTTTGGGGATTTAGAGTAGAAACACAAGGTTCTTTCTCTCCTTTTGCTGATTTTGTGAATTTGAGAATACCACTTATGGTGGGATTCACTGCTAGTTGTTGGCAAGTAACCCAATTTTCTTTATCTCGATTTGCGAACCTTTAGTTAGATTTACTTGTTTCATTTACTTTTGGTTGATTACCTTTTTTATATATTTGCGTTAATTTACTTGTCTTTGCGATAATTTGCTTACCTTTGCGGTAATTTCTTACCTTTGCGATAATTTGTTTACCTTTGCGATAATTTACTTTCCTTTGCTTTTATTTGCTTACCTTTGCGTAATTTCGATTACCTTTGCGTTCATTCCGTTACTGTTTTTTTTTCCTCCTTGATTTACTTACCTTATCGTGATTGGCCTTTGATTGGCTTTAATTTACTTTGATACCTTTGGTATTTTCTCTATTACTTGGATTTGTCTTAGGTCTAGGTCCTGGCAGGACTATATGGTAGTCTCCGGCCATTTCAGTATTTACTGGTTTTGCGCCTAGATCCTAACTGATATATTTTGTCTATTCACCATTTAGACAAGATAAAACTATCCCGATTTCGACTTTACCTTATTTTGGCTTTATCGATTTAGACATTTGTCCCTATCTCGTTTTACAGGCTGCACGGTGTTGGGTGCTACCGGATGTCGCTTCGACGCTCTTTGTTAGATCATGGATCCTTCGGAGAGCAGACCGACTGGAAGGGCTGTTCAGGGGGGGCGGAAGTCTGACCCCTGGGGTAACAGTTTGCCCATCGAACTTGTTCGGCGGGCCAGGGGAGGACCAAGCTACTTTGTTCGGCCTGAGCTCAAGTCGGCCTATTAGGTTGCGACAGGCCGGTGGCAGTGCCACCGCTCAGAACACCCTGATTAATTTTTTTTTGTTGTATACAGGGACCGATGTGCTTCCCATTTGGTACATCTTTTAGCTTGGTGGGTGCTACAATCCACTCCCTTTTGTATGGTGGATCATCAGGGCTATCCCTCTTGTCTTCTCATTTTACTTATGTTGTATTATATTTATCTTTTCCTTTTTAGTTGTCCACCCTTTGGTTGGTTTGGCGCCTGTCACTTGGTGATTCGGTAATTCGGGACGATTCTACGGTGTGAGGCTAGTAAACGAGGTTCCCCACAATATTTTTGGGTGTAACGCAATGCTAGCTCCCTTACCAACTTAGGGTTTACGTTCCACACCGAATCTTCCTGGAGGGGGTCACTGGGTGACTAGTGGCAAAGGGACCAAGGATTGCTTTGAGTATTTAGTTATTTTAAGATTGAGTTATCAGTCTTGTTAGTTAGTATTAGTTATATGGTACTACCTTGGGTTCCCACATATCGTTACTTATGTTTTTGTTATTGGCGCCAGCATAGCGCAGGTAATTCATTTTCTTTTCCAATTTTCTTGTATCTACAGAGAGCCTCTGATCCTTATCGTCGGTTAATTTTCATTGGAAAATTTCCCTCCTTTCGTAGGAGAGGGGGAGTTGTGACAGGTCATTTTTTTTGTCAGACTCAGTGTTTGTTTTAATGATTGGTTTATTCACGGACGCCTGTTTTCTTAATTATTTACCTTGATTGAGAGGTTTTATTTTCGTTCTTCCACTATGTGGCCCCCTTCCCTTGCTTTTCAGGCTACCCCCTGGGGGTGTTGATTGCCCTTTTATCTGGTCCAAATCGGCTTAACATGAGCTTGTTCTTCGTTTGAAGCTTGTAGATTTAACATTTTTTTTCTCTGGTTTGGGCCCTGAATTTTCGCCTGGCTTAAAGTTCACCCTATAGACAAGTTGCCCTTAGTCTAATAAGCTAACATGTTTAAATAATAAATTTTGAAGACCAACCTACCTTTTAGAAATCAGCTGGTTACATTCTCTGACAACATTGGGACACCCTTGATCTGTGGGTTATGATCACATTGCCTTTACTGTCCTGGATTCCTGAATCTAGGGTTCTCTATTAATTAAACTCCAAGATTTCCTTTTCGTTTCCTTTTCCAAGATCTTGTTGAATTTTATAAACATATTTAATAAATTCAGTTATATATTGAAGGTTAAGAAGGTTGTCTGTATGTTTCGCCTGCCGGAGCTGTAAGGCAGGGCAATATCAAGTTTAAGAACGACAATATCTAAGTTCGGGCCGCGAGGTCGATTCACGCAGCGCTTTCGAGAGCCGTCGATTTGTGAACACAGCGGCTGCAGTGGCATTTTCTCGTGGGTGGGCCGCTTACTTGGCGTTTTGTAGTTAAGGCCACAGGTTTGTGACGGAAGATTTCTCTGGGTTTGCCAGTGCAGTACGGAAATCGAAGGACTCCATTTTGATATGTGTCTGTGGTGGGAGGAAGTGTCATATGATTCTTCCGACACGAGGCATAGGCCGGTGACTTCCACTCTACCCTTCGAAGCAATTGTTCCATGATCCCTATCTTAAAGTTTCAGTTTTGAAATTCTAGTTTTTTTTTTTGATTAAAAAGTCAGGGACTGTGTGTAAATTCTTACTGAATTTTCTTCTGCAAGACGCAGGATATTTTTGGGCGACTTCGTTCGAGGATAGCCACGAACATCGGCAACAGTTTGGAGGTCCAAACCCTGTGGTAACCTTTGCTGTGTGGTGCCTTTTTGCTGCCTGTAGAATTTGAAAGTTCGATCCCTCTTTATCGTTGAAGAGGGTCTTTGGTAGGGGCCACGAACCTCCCTACTTCTTCCATAGGGGCTACAAAGCGTCCCTCTTAATTGTTTTGGTAGAGGATACGAACCATCCCTACTTCTACCGTCAGTGGGTGCTAAGGGGTCACCCCAGGATTTTTTGTACATGAGGATAGTCTTCCTCACGAAGATTTAATTGATTTTATTTAATTTGCGGGGCAAAATCGCCCAATTTTTTTTTTTTTTTATTTTGTGTATAAACACTATTTTGCGGGGACAAAATTTCCAATTTATTTGTGTAAACACCTGTAACATCTTTTTTTATCGTGTAAATATATGTACAGGGTTAAAAGTATTTAAGTTGTTTCTGTTCAGCTCACTGCGCCCTATGTTTTTAATTTTCAATTATGAATAGCGGGTTTGTTGTGTGTTCAAGCAGGTTCCTGGACCACCTAGGCGACTTCCAGTTTGTGTCGGTGTAAAAAACTGGTGGCGTCCAATCGAACCTTTTCCGGCTAACTGAGCTGAGGGCGAATTTGCACGCGCTCTACTACAACCTGATTCACACAGAACACCCTGCTGATTCTGTTTCTTTCTTAGAGTATCTTCCTGATTATTCTTTTTTAATGTTCCTTTCAAGTTAAGCGGTAAGTACTTGGTCAATGATACTCATCATAGTAACTTTGACAGTTTTTAATCAAACACTTTTTTTTTGAACAAAGTGCGTCGCAATGTTTAAAGTAAAACGAGCACAACGTACTCACTTTATTTTCACCTCAAATTTTCAGCTGTCTTGAAAGCACCAGACAAAATAAATTGCCCTGTTCGTTTTTCATTGACTTTTGTCCTTAATAATCATAAAATAACCCGCTATAAACAGAGTTTTAGAAAATAATCGAGATTGATATGATAAGACTAAGATCAAAAGTGTAACAACCCACATAAAAATGAATTGCTTACTCAGGAGCCCAAGGGAAAGGTGTGCTGTCTCCCTAGGTGACAAGGGAGACAGTACAGCTTTCTAAATAAAAAACATTTTATTTAAAATATGCTGGGTGGGTTGCTTGACGCCATCTGAAAGTGGCAGGTGTGGGGGGCGACTCTACTTACGCCATCTGGCATATTAACTCATAACCAACAAACATTGGTAAAACAGAACGGGTTTCCTGACCAACGCCATCTGTTGCACGACTGTCTGTTTGGAAGACTGGAACATTCTGCAATATTCTCCAGCCTTCTAGACCGACAGTTGTGACACTGTTGACACACTAGATCTTAACCTGACTGCTTCACTGTAACGAAACCATGTGGCCCAAGCCTCAAGGGTCTCGAAAAGAAATTATGTAATTGCAATAAAGTATAATTAAACTGCATGACCTGGGTTGGAGTGTTTGTCCTGTTGTGCTAGATGTTACGAAGGTTTTTTTTAACTTACTTTGCACCCTAGGTAATGACCAACATAATGTAAATTTAATTAAGTTACTAACTGTACTCTGCGTTGTAGCCTTGATAAAGAGAATAAATATTTTCGAAAGCTTGGCGTAGTAAAAAAAGAGTTTTGCTTCCGATGCCCGAATAGACTGATGCCTCAATAACCACTGAGTTTATATATATATATATATATATATATATATATATATATATATATATATATATATATATATATATATATATATATATATATATATATATATCGTGTCTTCGGAAGTTCTTACTATATGGTAAAAATTTTTATTATTGATTTTATGAAAAAAGTGCCTCTTTATAAAAAGTTCTGGATCATGAGAAAATAGCATCGTCATTCCAAAATTTGATCTTTGACATACAGGGTGGCTCAAAAATGTAAGAGTCCCAATCCACGTGAAGTTAAAGGGACACAAAATCGTTATTGAAAGGTAAGCTGCCACTGTAAATGTACTAGAGTTAGCTTTTTGTATGTTAGTGAATTAGGTTTGGAACATACAGGAGTCCCAAAAATAAAATTATTATCAACTTTACAAAAAAAGTATATCTTCATCAAAAGTTCTACCTTGTAAAAAAAGAGCATGGTTATTTATAAACTTGATGTAGGACAATACAGGGTGGCTTAAACAGCTGAAAGTCACAATTTAAATTTAAATTTTTTGCCACCTGTATGTCCTATATAAAATTTTTGAATAACCATGCTCTTTTTTCACAATGTAGAACTTTTTATGAAGATATACTTTTTTTGTAAGGGCGATAAAAAAAATATTTTTGGGTCCTCCTGTATGTTCCAAACCTAATTTACTAACATAAAAAAGTCAATTCTAGCACATTTGCAGTGGCAGTTTACCTTTAAATAACGATTTTATGTCTTTCTAGCATCACGTGTATTAGGACTTTTACATTTTTGAGCCACCCTGTATGTACTAGATCACATTTTTGAATGGGAATGCTATTTTCTCACGACGCAGAACTTTTTATAAAGAGGCACTTTTTTTCGTAAAATCAATAATAAAATTTTTTTCCATATGGTAAGAACTTCCGAAGACACGCTATATATATATATATATATATATATATATATATATATATATATATATATATATATATATATATATATATATATATATATATATATATATATATATATATGGAAAAGAAGGTCGACATCATGGTAGTAAGCGAGTCAAATAAGAAGGGAGTGAAGGTAGGACAAGAGATGGAATGTGGCGACGGATCTTGCCATGGACGTCGCAGTATACTTCCGAAACCGATACGTACCCGTATTGACAACAGAGAAGCGAGAAGGATTTATTAGAATACAATTCAAGAAGTACAATATGTAGATATTGTATTATAGCAGTAACAGCAGTAGGCTGTTACTGCTCCCCAAATCTTCCTTTGGGTGAATTCAAGGCCTACGTTGTTTCTTTAATGAATACAGTAACGGAACACCCGGAGAATATATCATACTGGACGACCTGAATATATAGTCACCACGGTGGGGATCATATACAACAGACGACAGGGGAAAATCCTTGACCGAATGGATGGACACACTGGACTTAGTAACACACAAGACAGGAAATAAACCGACCTTTATTAGAGGAACCCAAAAATCGTGCATCGATGTTACTTGCTCAACCCAGAATATAGCAAAGGATATTTTTAACTGGAGAGTGCTGGATGACGAACCAATAAGCGACCATGCCCTTATCTACTTCGAGATTGGAGAAAAGACAGAAAGAAAAAAAGAAACGTGGAACGCCAAAAAGTATTCTTCGACAAAAAGGTTTTCCGAAGAGAAATAAAGGACAGGATGGAACCGATAAGAAACGTTGACAGAGTGAATGTACCCGAATGTATGGGAACGATTAGTCTAGCCTATAAAAAACTCCTCAGTCCGTGGCGGAAATCAGAACTGCCAAGTACCCTTTTGGTGGACTGAACAGATTGCAGAAAAAATTGCACAATGATCAAGAGATGGCTTACACGCAAAAGAGCAAGGACAAATCAAAATGCCTAAGAATTAGAAGAACTTAAACAGGAATATATATATATATATATATATATATATATATATATATAAGGGAGAGTAGTCGCGACTGACTAGTTAAGAAAAAATATTCGAGACTGGGGTAGTGGGGATGCAGTCTTTATTGAGTTGGCCTAATTAAGGAATAAAACCCTTTTTTGATTTGTCGAGCTTTCGAGAATTTATTTTTCTCTTCTTCAGGACTTCTACAATACAAAAATTAATTTAAGTTAGTAAAATCTAACCTAACAATCTTCATAATAAAAGAACTCACCAAAGTGGGCAGTTAAACTAAAAACAGGAATATCCATGCAAAAATGCAAGATCCGTCTCCATCCTCTATTACACAACTACATTCCTCGGGGTGTTATGGGGAAAACCGAAGGGAAAATTCCCGCGTTTTAGCAGGATAGACGTGACAGGAAATTGACATTTGTAAAATTATGAGATTATACCCGACGTTCGTGCCGGGCAAATCTTTGTTAAAAAAAGACAAGCAAATACAGAAGGGTAAGAAGAAGAGAGGCAACACTCATCAAGCACTGGCGCATGGTATCGGAAGGTTAGCAAAAATGTTCATAGGTTGTTGAGAGTTTAGTGAACCAAAAAATATAATAAGACGCCTTGGGTTGTTGATGAATTGGCGGAGCATTTTAATACATTCATAATTAAGTTAATTCTAGAAAATAAGGAATAATATGTAAATAAAGGAAAAATATAAAAAACCGCAATTACTCCCTCTCAACCCAGAGTTACTACTCATCAGGGGCTGGAAAATCAAGTAAACAGATATTTTTCTCTTTCTAGGCGTAGTAAGTAACTGTAGACGGTGCTAAGTTCTGAAATGTCACTTTTTTTATTTAGGCAGTTAGGTTCAAGGTTGATATGAACCATCTCAAGGAAAAGTCTTTTATAATATGAACTGACATTTTCTAAGATCAACGCCCTCCCAGTCCATTTGATGATCTTTATCAATGACATGTTCTGCCAAAGCGCAAGAATGCACACCTCGACGGCAGTCACTTTTATGGGAAGTAATACGGCCCTTCACATTCCTTGACGTCTGCAAGTTACAATTTTTACAAGGGACTTTATATACAGTGCCACATTTTTCATCCCTACCAAGAGGGGCCTTAGTTCTAGAGTAAATCTGAGAAATAGTTTTTATTTGCTTTCTCGCTATTTTTATATTGGTATGTTTAAAAACATTTTTTAATTTTTCTGTTAAATTGTCAATATGTGGTAATGAAAAATAGAAAGTTGTTTGAGGGTTATTTTCCCCTGTAATGTTGTTTTGTGTGTAAGAAATTGATGGATTAACAGAACTCTGTGTTTGTGATCTTAGGGACATGGGTTGTGATTGCCTTTCGAAAATGTTTTCTGGTATCTTATACTGAGTGCTGAACAAGAATTTATTGATAATGTTTATTGGATAGGAATTATCTAGCAATATGCCCCTCAGTTGATCTAGAGCTTCTTTTCTGTGTTGGGGGTGAGTGAGTTTAACTGCTCTATTTTACATTCCTAGGATTAGGTTTATTTTTGTTCTCATAGGGTGGTAAGAGAAGTAACGAACAAACCTATTCGAACAATATGGTTTTCTATACCACCTAGTTCGAAGGGTGTTATCACCATCTCTAGTGACCAGCATATCAAGAAACGGGATAGAGTTATTGGTTTCTTCTTCGATAGTAAATTGTACATGTCGGTCATAAGAGTTGAAAAGTTCTAGAGCTACCTCTGCTCTACCCTTTGGTACGGAGAGTAGAAGGTCATCAACGTACCTTTTTATAAAAGGAATATGGAAAGGCATATATTGTAGACAATCCCTAACCAAGTCATCTAATACATAGTTAACAAGGATAGGGGAAATTTTAGAACCCATGGGGGTGCCAAATATTTGTTTGTAGTATGTGTTATTGAAGATTAACACATTAGAGTCAAATTTGTATGTTAGAATATTCTCGAATTGTTCAACAGTTAAGTTGCAATATTGTGAAATGGTGTCCCAGTGGTTATTTATACTTTTTAAAATGGATTCTAAAGATAAGTTGGTAAATAGCGAGACAACATCAAAACTAACAATTACATAAGTAGAGTGTTTGCGCCGGTTGTACATCAATCCAAATCCAAAATCCAAATCCCCCCACTCTTCACCCTACCAAATCCCCCCACTCTTCACCTCACCAAATCCCCCCGCTCCTCTCCTCTCCCCTCTCCTCTCCCCTCCTCTCCCCTCTCCTCTCCCCTCTCCTCTCCCCTCTCCTCTCAGGAGCTTCCGAATGAGCTTTCAAAACCATTCCTCCTACCAGCTTTTCCCCACATCACTTTTATTGCTATAAATTCTCAATATTTACAGTATTTAACACAATTCAGATCATGCCTGTAGCAGTCCCTATTGATCTCTCCTGGGACGAAGAACATTGCGAAAGCTATAATCCACAAGACTACATAGAAAACAATTTAATAATAATAAATCCACCTCCCAACCTATCTAAGAATGCTAAAAAAAAGTTTCGAACTGAACAGATAAAGAAAGTTCAAGAATTGGAAACAGAAAAGGAAAAGACTGAAAGGAAAGAAAAACTATGTCTTGCCCAACAGCAAATGTAATGTTTAGTCATGTAAGCGGAAAGAAAACCTTGCAAGATTTTACTACAGATGAACTAACAATGTTACCATTGGAATATCGAATTAGTTATGCAGATCCTTTGGAGCTCTTGGATGTATGGGGAAAATTACCAATGTCTTATAAATCAAGTTTTAATCTTCAAATTAAATTACCATGTTTTATACATTACAATCGTCCTGACTGGAGCACACACTTCGATGGCCCCCCTGTATCCCATGAAGCATGTTTCATGTGCAATAGAAACATCAAGTAAACTAATGTAGATAAACTTATTGTAATTCTTTTCAAAAATAAACCTGTATTTTAATAAATGAATTTTTTATAAATGTCAAACAAATAATTAGAAGTATTATTCATTAATCCACCTATCACCAATCACCCTACCAAATCCCCCCACTCTTCCCCCACCACTTCCTCCTCTCCATACCCCACCGCTACTTCCAATCCATATTTAAAGCTATAACAAACCATTTTTGCGGTTAGTTATGTATCCTAAGTGGTTCAGTATTACTACATATAACTTTAGCGTTTTATCAAGGTGTCGTTTTTCAGTTTGTAAAAAACTAATAGTAAATAAATCAAGTGCTTGTATTCAATATTGTACAAATTGTTGTCAACTGAGACCAGTTAAAATATCCCAAGAATGTGTTGATTTTTACAAAAGAAGAAAATGCTAAAACACGAAGTAAAAATAAAAGTGTTGGAACTCCAATATCATCTTATTAAAGTAAAATACAGACTTTTTCAGAAAAATTATGGTAGTCAAATACTAACATTGATGAAGCTATTATTTTATGTGATAATCTACTAAAGGAATCTATAACAGTTAAACATCTTAATGATCATTTGATGATAATAAATTTGGGATTAGATTCACATAAATCCTATAATGTAATGAGAAGAATGATTGCTGAAGAATAAAATCCATTACAACGTTAAATTCATACAGTTCGTCTTCTCAGTTCATTTGTGATTTTAGAGAAGCACTATGAAGAAGGTTACATTTAACGAAAATCTGAATAAAATCCATGTATTGTTTGCATGGAAGTTTGCTTACAAAGCAGCACGTGAGTGATTATGAGCAGTATGTATTGGATCGCTACCGCTTCCAAAATAGACTTCAATATGCTGAGAACCTCCTAAAGGATGTTTTGGATGAAAATTATAGGAAGAAAATATACAATGAACGTTTTAAATAGTTTTTGTTTTATTACAACCAATTCAAGCTCATATCCTCCCACCTCGACCATGTGGGCTTGACTTGAGTGGGGGAATAGCTATAAATTTATACGCACACGGTTTCTGAAACATTAGTTGCTAGAAATATGATTCAAAAACGAAAGCTGGTTGGTTGCAGAAAATCGGTGAAAAAACTTAAACAAGAAGACAGAAGCAGATGTCCTGTTTGTTTATATTCCATGAGAAGAGAAGAAATTTGCACACCCAATTCGTGCACACACAAATTTTGTATAAAGTGTTTAACAGAAAACGAAAACAAACGCACATTGTCCTCTTTGCAGAAGATTCTATTTCTCAATTGTTTTAAAAGAGACTAAGGAAAAGATTCTTGTGAAGAAAAATGACAGTGCTGATCAAGCTCTAGTGATATTGTTGTACATAAGTGACATGAATTTAATATAGATATATCAGAAGTAAATAAAACCATGTTGTTAAATATAAAGTTTTTTTATTTTATTATATTACATCTTTTTTTAATATCCAAGAATTGTGTGATTTGTCCATTCCCAACCATTTAACATAAACTTTATTTCCCTTTCTTCTTAGCGCCTTTTCCAGGAGATACACGTTTGAATGTTTGACTTTGTGCAACTCCGGTTCATAAAAACTACCTAAAATTATTTCATTTTTGTCATCTGTCAGCAAATATGTTCTTGGGTTGGTTAATTTAATTTCTTTAATTTGAAAAATTTCATTTGACCAGTTTGGTGTATATCCCTTTTGAAAAGCCTCCCTGTATTTACTAACCCTAACATAATCCCCTTGTTTAAATTTTGATTTTCTGGGGTCAATTGTTTTTATATTATTATAAGTTGATTTTAGAACATCTTTTTCATTTTCTTCATTTATATCTATAGGTTTTAATCCTGTTGTTTTATGTTTAGTTGTATTATACTTAAAAACAATATTATTTAGGATATCCAACAATTTACAATTGCCTTGCAAGCTAAACTGTTTCCACATGAGAGTTTTTAATGTTCTGTTGACCCTTTCAACAACCCCCGCTTTGATAGTGGAATATGTACTGTAGTGATTAATGTTATATTTTTCCATTAATTTATTAAAGTTTTTGTTGAAAAATTCTCTTCCTTGATCTGTATGTATGTTAGTTGGAGGCGTTTTCGCAAGCTTTAAAATTTTTTCCATAGCTAAAGTTACTTCCTCAGCAGTTTTTCTTTTAACAGGTTGAACCCAAACATATTTGGAAAATGTGTTTATAACAACTAAAATATATCTATATCCTTTATTTAGTTTTGCATAAGGTATCATTTCCACCAAATCAGCTTGCCATAAATCGTTTAAATTTTTAATAATAACCCGTCGTCGTCTAAAATTTTTTCTAGCAGGTTTATGTAACTCGTTGACTAGATCTTCCTTGATGTTAGGTTGTGCAGACATGATAATTAAATGTTTAGTTTGTTACTTCTACAGGACATTTTATTAACAATTCACCATAAAAATCTTCTAAATGACTACCTTCAGGACGATGAAAAGAAAGAACATCCCCTTTCTTTAACCGAATACCTACAGGGTCGGTGATCTTTTTTCCATTAATTTTTAAGAAAACATATTTTTTCGGGTATTCTCCAGAAATTATAGTAGCAGATTCCATAGGAAAAACATATTTAATTCGTTTGTCTTGTAATAAATGGTAAACTCCATCGGACAGAGAGTAAATTCCCATGAAGGGCAACACCAAATTATAACAAAGTTTAACTGCACTAAGATCAACAAGTTTTATAATGTTATGTTCTTCAGATGAAAATTTATTATCCTTGCCAAAGATGTGGGAACCAAACTTGTCAATAGACATGGTTGTTGCCAGCGGTAGAATAAGGAATAAACAAGTGAGAATTAGTATTTATTTAATTATTTTTGCTTCCCTTAGTTCTTCTAAAATCGATATTATTTCATTTTGATGACCAGTATGTCCAGCCATTTGTGATGCTGTCAATAATTTTAATCCATCAATTATCTCATTTATATCGTCATAATATACGTAATCTAATTTCTTTTTTGATAAATTTAATATAGCTCCCCCCTTTCCACTTCTTGTAGACAGATTTCTTGTAGAACGCGGTCTTTGTGGAGGTAACAAACGTGAAGTGCTTGGTAGTATTGCACGATAACCTGTCTCTGTTGTGCTTCCACGTTTTAATATACCTTTTTCTAATAAGTAAGGCTTAATTATTGTCAAGTATTTAATGTCGGTCGAACTTTGAATTTGACTATTAGGATCAAAATTTCGTCTATATGCATTTGACCTTTTCAAAACATCCATATAATTTTCCATATCATTTGATGTATAACCAACAGGTTCTTTTTTAAAAAGAAGCTCATACAATCCAGGTGTTCCCTCATACCTAACTCCTTCAACTTTAAAATCTTTTCCTATAAAATCCACCACAGAATTAGCAATCTTATATTTGTCTGCATCAACATCATGACTAAAACCATATTTGTTATCAAATTTGCCTTCCGTGTCTTTTATTAGCCCATCCACGAAAGGTCTTAGAAGTGAATGATATGCTTCCAAATATTCTTCATAAGCAGGTGTTCTTGTTAATTCTAAAACATCTTGTCGCAACTCACCTATAGTTGGTTCAATTGTTGTTTCAGGGCTTGATTCTCCTAACTGTTGCGAATCTTCAAAAAATACTTCTTCATCTCCTAAAAGTGAGGGCATGTGTGTTGGAAGATATTTACTATATGCATTTGATTTCCTTTGATTGACCTCTGGAGTAGGAAATTAAAATTTTGGGGTCGAAACTAATTGTGGTGAATATACTTCTTTTTTAATGAACGGTTCTGTTTTAGTTGTCTGAATTAACTCATGCAAAGGTTGAGTTATTGGTTTAAATTCTTTTTCCATACGAATTTCTTTATCAGATAAATCTGATTTTAAAGCTTTATACTTTTGTCTAACGGCTTGTCTAGTTTTTACCAACTCTTTCGCTGTTTTTTCGTCCATCTTTACAAAAGGTAGGTTGTATACTAGAAAATCATCGTTGTGTCAGAGAGTTATATAGTGGAAATAAAATTATCAAATCCTTTTCTATAGCGGCCATCATTAAATTGGCAGTCTTTGTCAATAACGACAAAGTCATATTTATGTTTCCAACACATTGAACACAAGTTTTTAAACTCTTGAAAGCTCATGTCACCATTTACATGATCATCATATATATGTTTCAAGTTTGTAGCATCCTGTTGAAAAATTACCAAGAGGTTGGCATTATCACGTATAAGTTGTTTAGGGATTGGTGAATATGTTTGACACAAATAAAAACAATCTGTATTTTTATGACGTCCAAAACAAAAATAATCCCTCATAAGACTTTGATCAGTGCATACTATATCATCAAATACAATCAGTGAGTTTGGTTTTATTTCAGTGGGTGAAACAATATCCTCAGCGTTCGATGATTCAAAATAACCAATAAACTTTAGTGGAGCAAAAAGCCTTTTTAGATATCCATATTTTGATTGATATAAGGATTTTGAGTACACATATATGTTTTCAAATCTTAATCCATTAGCGTGTGTTATAAGAGAAATCATAACATTTGTCTTCCCACAACCCGATGGTCCTACTATTAAACATCTTTTACAGTTTCCACCAAATAATTGTCCATGTTTTCGATAATTATCATGACATAAATCAAAATTTTTTATCGGTAAAGAAAAATCTTGTTTTTTGATCTTCATTGTTTGAACATCGCTATTTAAGTAAGGTTATTTGCGTTTTTAAATCATTTATATATAATGATTAGACATAATAGTGTCATTCACTGCGTGGAAGGACAGAGAAAAGGTAGTGGTTTATTAAATACTCTTATTAATAAATTACCAGTAGAGCTCCATATTCCTTCTTATAACTTTTGTGGGCCTGGTACAAAGTTAAATAAAAGGCTTGCCCGAGGTGATAAGGGAATTAATTTATTAGACGAAGCTTGCAAAGAGCACGATATAGCATATTCGGAATATTCCGATTTAAAAAACAGAAACGAGGCAGATAAAGTATTAGCTAAAAAGGCATTTAATAGATTTAAAGCTTCAGATTCAAATCTAGGTGAAAAACTGTCATCCTTGGCTGTGGCCGGAATCATGAAAGCAAAAACAAAACTCGGTATGGGAATAAGAAAAAGAAAACAAAAACGCAAGAAAGGAGGTCAAATATCCTTTAACCAAGGTGTAAGAAAAGCACATAAAGAGCTCGTTGGAAAAGAGTTTGCTAATATAAGAAAGGCTGCTAGCACAGCTTTATCATCCATTAAAAAATTAAAAATAAAAGAACCTAAACAAAGAATTATTCCAATTCCAAAAACTGGTGGAATTTTACCTTTAATACCTATTTTTGCTGGTTTATCTGCTCTAGGAGCCCTAAGCGGGGGCGCTGCTGGCATTGCCCAAGCAGTAAATTCTGCCAAAAATGCACAGAAGAAGAGAGAACAAATAAGACACAACAAAGAAATGGAAAAAATATCGATAGGGAAAGGGCTTTATTTAAAACCTTATAAGCAAGGGTGTGGTCTATATCTTAAACCATATTCAAAAAACTGTTAAATTTGCTACCTGGCCGACCTTTGACAAATATAGATTTATTAAAGTATGCGAAAAGATTAAAGTAGCAACATTTTAGAGGTGTCTTTATGAGAAACAAGTTACCCAAAAAAAATAAAAAAATATGAAACCGGTATTATAAATTTAAATGATGATATGGGGGAAGGCACTCACTGGACAGCGTATGTTAAAAATAATAATAACATAATTTACTTTGATAGTTTTGGAAATTTACGACCACCAAATGAAGTTATAACTTATTTCTATAGCGATGGTAGCAACCACAATATTAAATATAATTATGATAAGTATCAATCTTTTAATACCTCCACTTGCGGTCAGTTATCCTTACAGTTTATTTATAATAATACGTAATTGTGTTTCCATTTTATTCTTATTACGACCATCATGTCGTTTACTATAGCTCTTTCCGCAAATTCAGCTATACTTCAGGCAGATTTCCATCCACCTATTTACTTAGATCCTAACACTTCCTACGTTGTCGGACTTACCAACTTTGAAACTTTTAATGCAATACCAAATATTGATAAAAGTAATAATAAAGTATATTTTGGAAAAAATAATGAATTTTTAACAATTCCTACGGGAAGTTATGAAATGGATGATGTTAATAAATATTTACAGACTGAATTCCAAAAAAGAAATATTTCATTTCACCTCTATGCAAATAACAACACATTAAAATCAACAATAAAGTCTACTACGGATATTATTTTTAAAGATGGTACAATAGGAAAACTTTTGGGTTTTAATAAGGGTATTATAACTGGTGATGGAGTTCCAAGAACATCGGAAAATCCAGCAGAGATTATAAAAGTTAATTCTTTATGCATAGACTGCAGTATCGCAGAAGGTTCCTATCTGAACGGAAAACCAGTACACATTATTCATCAGTTTTTCCCTAATGTTAGCCCTGGATTTAAAATAATAGAAAGTCCTCAAAATATTATTTATTTTCCTGTTACAGTAAAAGTAATAGATAAAATAACGGTAAAGGTAATAGACCAAGATTTAAATATTGTTGATTTTCGAGACGAGACTGCAACTATAAGGTTGCATATAAAAGAAGCATAATGGTTATCCTTTATAATAGAAAAACCTTCAATTTACCCACAAAAATTAATAAAAACTATAAGAAGACTAAACACCGTAAACCAAAGATTAGTAGAAAGAGAAATACACAAGGGATAACACCTGAAAATATAAGCTTTTTGAAATCTCTAGGTTTAAATGTTTTAGTATAATGGATATCCTTAACGTAGCAGAAGGTCTTTTCATAGATAATTCAATTGTGCATTCCGAAGTTCATGGTTATGAACCATACCTACCTACAAAATTGGGAAATAATGATGAAATTATAATACCTGTTCATGAAGTAGACAAGTATACGCTTCCTTCCGAAAGCTTTCTTTGCATAGAGGGTAAACTAACAAAAGATACTAATACTATCTCAAATACATTAAAATTGATAAACAATGGGATTGCATTCCTTTTTAAAGAAATGCGTTATCAACTAAACGGTGTTACAATAGATTCAGTTAGAGATGTTGGGTTAACTTCGACAATAAAGGGATACATGTCGTATAATAAAAATGAATGTAATAGACTTAAAAACGCAGGTTGGTTTCCTATGGAATCTTCACAAGTTGTTGATGCAACAACAGGATTATTTAATGTTTGCATTCCGCTTAAATTCTTAATGGGGTTTTTGAAGACTACAAAAAAATTATTTTAAATGCCAAACAAGAACTTATTTTAGTACGAGATAATTCGGACAAAAATGCAACAATTAATACTGCAGCTGAAAATCCAAAAATTGAGCTTACTAAGCTAATTTGGAATATACCTCACATTTCAGTAGCTATTCCTCAAGAATTAGCATTATCTAAAATAATTAATAAGAATACTGATATAATAATTGCTTTCCGGAGTTGGGAACTGATTGAATACCCAGAATTATTAAAAACTAATCGTCATAACTGGCCTGTCAAAACATCTACGAAAGTTAATGCCCCACGTCATGTAGCAATTGCTTTTCAAAAAGACTTAAGGGATAAATCAACAACTAATATGTCTATATTTTCCATCGTTAAATTACGAAACATCAAAGTATTTTTAAACTCTGAGAGATATCCCTACAACGATCTATTTTTAGACTTTGCTAAAAAGAAATTTGCATCATTATATGAAATGTTTTCACAATTTCAAAAATCTTACTATGGAATAACACCTGAACCCATTTTTTCTCCAAAGGAATTTAATACTTCTGCTCCTATCGTATATATCGATTGTTCACATCAGAAAGAAACAATTAAATCCGGACCTATTGTTATGAGAGTTCAGTTTGAATTACATGATGATCTTAAAGACAAACTATCTGCCTATTGTCTTATTATGCACGACAAAGTATTTAGCTACAATCCATTAACCAAAAATGTTAGACAACTTTAAAGCGCATGTCTAACTATATAAAATCAATGCTCTACTATTCTTTCCTACCATTATGGGTGAATATCTAGAACTTCGAGTATCCTACTTTTTAAAAGAACTGAAAAAATTAAAACAACAACTACAAGAATATTCTGACAAGAAATCTATGATTAAACAATTCTCATTTTTGAAATTATGAGGTTATTAATTGTCGATGTGCAAGGATTTAACATAGAAAATAAGAAGTTTATTCCCAAAGAGTTGGCTGCCTATGATGGACACAAAATATGCCACTATATCTTTAAATCACCATTTGATATAAAATACCTACCACCTGACTTACATAAACAAGCTGTATGGTTAATGAAAAATCATCACTGTATTCCTTGGAATGAAGGATATACACCAATTCACAAATTTTCTGAAATAATCAAGAATCTAACAGAAAAGGCTGATCAAGTTTATGTGAAAGGGAGAGAGAAATCCGAATGCATCCGAAAATATTCATTAAAACCAGTCATAGAACTTGATGAAAATCCAAAATTACAAGAAGGAGAAGCTCATTGTTTTTATCATTCTAAATCACCATGCATGTGTGCACTTACTAATGTATACAATTTATATAATAATTATTTAATGATTGAATAAAACACATAAATGAAATAAAGTTTTTTATTTGTTATAAATTAGGTTTCAAATACTTCTTGAATAATTTCAGGTGACAAAAACTTCTTTACTTCATCCAAATGCTCCTCAAATCCCATTTCTTTCATCGTGTACAGAAAAGACTTTAAATCAGAAGTATGTAAATATATTTTACAGGCTTCTGCCGCTTTTTCATATTTTCTATACATTCTTCATACGTATAAAATCTTTCGAATCCATACTCGGCTTCATGGGCAGCATCAAATTCTAAATTACTGAAGTGTTGTGATAGATTCTCTATAGCACTTGTTAGGTTATATGCTACTCGTTCACGAACATATGCTAACCACATCTTGTTGGAGAATGTTCAGACTTAAAGTAAGTTCAGAGCTTTAAATATTAATTTAGGAGGTGGGAGGAATAAAAAGAAAAATATATTTTAAAATTTTATTTTTCAATACAACTTTTTACAAATTCATTACATGCGAATGATTCTACATCCTCCACAACACAATCTGAGTAAAAGTTTAATAATTCTAAAACACAGCAAACATTTAAACTATTTTCCATAGGTGAAATAACATCATATACATTTTTTAACAAATCACCATTTTTCATAGAGATTCCACTAACTAAAATATTATAATATTTGGAAAATTCCTGATTTTTTAAGATATCAAAACGATATTTGATTAAATTTGACAAGTTCACTGCTTCATTTATGGTATCACCAGCTAGGAAAACTTCATTACCGCCATCTTGTGTAATCTTAATTATTCTTGCATCGCCAATAAACACTCATAACCATTTCCCTTCATGGGTTGCCACCCGGTGTTGTTGGAATAAATGAAACTTATAACATAATTCCTTGATGTTTTAGGAAGGAAATCCATTGATCTTCATTAAAAATCACATTTTGATTATATTTGTATCCACAGAGTTTAACAACAGGAATATATTTTCTCTCTAAGGAAAATCCAATGCTGACCCATTTGGATTTGGATTTGTTAATGTAGTAAATTGTTTCATTGATGAGAGCTGCATTGCGCTTCTTACTAAACTCTTGTTGGTTTCCTGTTGGTTGATACATTTTCAGACGCTTGCTTGAAATAATGAGAGTAGAACTGTGGGTGAGTGCTTAAATAAGCAAGCGTGGTAGTGGGGATAGTAAGCGTGGTAGTGGGGATAGTAAGAGTGATGGGGGGATTTAAACACTAATCTTATAGATTTAAACATCATTTAGCGACTAACCATGAATGAGTGTAAGACAGAACTTTTTATCGACATTCAGGGATTCAACTGTTCCTTTGGATCCATTCCAAAAGAATTAGCGATTTATGATGGGATTCGTTGCCCAAATTATCTGTTTAAATCACCATTTCAAAAAAATATGTTATCTGCCCCTGATATCAAAATGGTTAAATGGGCCGAGGAGTATCATGGACTAAAATGGGAATTTGGAAATATAGAACTTAATGAAATTGAAAAAATAAACTACTTAAAAAAGTTTTTGAATGAAGATTTCATATACGCTATTCCCATTGGTCAAGAACCAAAATTAAGTAGATTTAAGAAAATTCCAGAATGTTATTTTCACAAAAATGTGAATCCATGGCTTTGTGCATTAGCAAACGTAAAATTGTTATATATATATATATATATATATATATATACAGTGTGTCCACGGATAGACCTAACTATACTTGTAAACTTTCTTATTTTGCATTTTAGAAGAAAAAGTTATTCTTCAAAACAAATTTTGCTTATGCTAAAAAGTCCACTGCCTTAATCAAAATTTCGAATTAACATACAGGGTCGATAAAAAACGAGAAAAAGTGAAAATAAGTCAAGAATAAAGTACCTGTTATTTCAAAGAAAGGTGAAAATGTTACAGAGAAAAGATGTTTGTAATGTCAATAAAAGCTTAGATATCCAATTTAAACGTTGTATCTCAAAACTGATTTATTTGACTTTAATGATTAAAGTAATAATAATTACACAGCCAAAGTTAATAATTTATTGAAGAACGAAAACATAAATACAAAGAAACATTACTCTACATGTTGTCCTCCTACTGCTACACATTTTTCAATCAATGTTCTAAATTTTTCGTACACTAGATGAATGGTATGTTCATTTATTTCGGCTATTGCTTCTATAATGTTCTGTTTTAAAAGATTTTCATCATCGTGAAGATCATTCACATAAACCTTTTGTTTAAGATGTCCCCATAAAAAAAAATCCAGTGGGGTGATGTCTGGGGAACGTGGAGGCCATCTAATAGGACCGAACTGTCCAATCCATTTGTTAGCAAAATGCCTATCTAGCCACTCCCTAACTCGAATTGCTTTATGTGCAGGGCAACCGTCCTGTTGAAAATGAAGTGTCTGTCTCATCTGCAAGTTTACTTCATCCAGAGCAGGGAGTAAGAATTTTTCCAACATCTCTATGTATGTGTTCTGGTTTACGGTTCCGTCAAAAAATAGGGACCAATAATTTTATTATACATTATTGCACACCAAACATTAACTTTTTTATATCGCTGACTATTTGTTATAATTCGGAAATTTGGATTTTCTTTCGACCAATATCTAGAATTTTGGCTGCTAACGACTCCATCCGTGGTAAATGTTGCTTCGTCAGAGAAAACAATGTTTCTGTAAAAATATCTCCATCATAATTCGTTCGCCCAACAACAAACAAAATTCTAAACGAAGCGCATCATCGCCTCCCTCAAGTTTATGAATTCTCACCGGTTTGTAAGGATAGATGATGTTTTCTGACAGAATTTTCTGTAAATGGCTTTTACCGAAAGGTAGATCCAGTGTCCTTTTCCTTACTGATTTCTTGGGGAAATTTGTTACCGAATCAATAGCAAGCAATGTAGCGGCATCATTTTCGTCATGAATGCGTTTTTGCTTCTTCAGATCTGTTACAACACCTGTTTTATCAAATTTTCTTACTAACTCCCGAACACAGTTTATAGAAACGTATACCCCCGGATACTTTCTATTAAATAGTTCAATTGCAAAGCGATATGATATTTCACCTATACCGTGGCATTTCACTAAATAAATTCTTTGCTCTAGAGTCAACATTATTCCAAATTTTTGACACTCACTGGAAGGTTTTTTGACTTTAAATATATAATTTGGGTTAAATGTCAACTGAGTTTATTGTTGTTGTGGATACCTGCAATAATCACTTTGACCAAATTTGTATAATTATTACTTAAATCCTATTAAAGGCAAAAAAATGAACTTTGAGATACAAGGTTCCAATTTGATAGCTGAACTTTTATTAATATTACAAACATCTTTTCTCTGTAACATTTTCGCCATTCTTTCAAATAACAGGTACTTTATTCTTGACTTATTTTCCGTTTTTCTCGTTTGTTATCGACCCTGTATGTTAATTCGAAATTTTGAATATGGCGGTGGACTTTTTAGCATAAGCAAAACTTGTTTTGAAGAATGACTTTTTCTTCTAAAATGCAAAACAAGAAAGTTTACAAGTATAGTTAGGTCCATCCGTGGACACACTGTATATATATATATATATATATATATATATATATATATATATATATATATATATATATATATATATACACAAACATATAAGTACTTTGAAAGAGAAATCCAAGACTGATGATGACCAAGTTAATAATGTATTTGGCATTCTAAAAAATTTAGTTCATGACGAATATAAAACATAAGATCCCTGGGAAAATATTTTATTTTGAAAATGGCTCTGCTACCAGTAGGAGTTCTATTTCTATCAGCATTCGTTAACAATACTTTGTTCATACAAGTTGATCGTAATGTTCGAGAAGCATTTATTTGTCTATCTGTTAATAATGTAAATAATGATAGTTGGCCTTCAACATGGAAAAGAATGAATATAAATAATGGTTTATTTACCCACAAAATAGATGATAATATTATAAATGATTCTACCGTTGTACAGTATAAGTTAAGATTATATTATGTCAATAAAACTTCAATAGTGACACAGGAATGGAATCAGTTGTATAGAAAATCTTGTATAGAAGAATGTAATTCAAATGTGTATGTAGTATTATTAAGTATATTGTTAGTAGTGTTTATATGTTCAATAGGATATATATTATTCAAAGTATATTTGTATTATAAATAAAATTCAATAACAAAACATATTTATAATAATGGTTTATATATATATATATATATATATATATATATATATATATATATATATATATATATATATATATAAACCATTATTATAAATATGTTTTGTTATTGAATTTTATTTATAATACAAATATACTTTGAATAATATATATCCTATTGAACATATAAACACTACTAACAATATACTTAATAATACTACATACACATTTGAATTACATTCTTCTATACAAGATTTTCTATACAACTGATTCCATTCCTGTGTCACTATTGAAGTTTTATTGACATAATATAATCTTAACTTATACTGTACAACGGTAGAATCATTTATAATATTATCATCTATTTTGTGGGTAAATAAACCATTATTTATATTCATTCTTTTCCATGTTGAAGGCCAACTATCATTATTTACATTATTAACAGATAGACAAATAAATGCTTCTCGAACATTACGATCAACTTGTATGAACAAAGTATTGTTAACGAATGCTGATAGAAATAGAACTCCTACTGGTAGCAGAGCCATTTTCAAAATAAAATATTTTCCCAGGGATCTTATGTTTTATATTCGTCATGAACTAAATTTTTTAGAATGCCAAATACATTATTAACTTGGTCATCATCAGTCTTGGATTTCTCTTCCAAAGTACTTATATGTTTGTGTCCCCAAGCTAAAGTTCTAAAAGAATCTGGAATTATATAGCGTTTATCATCTTTTGGAGATAAAGCAACTTTATTTTTTAATTGTGTGAACATATCATGTAAAATTGAATGAAAAATATTCATTTTTCTAAATTTGATCTCAGAATTTTCAACTACATCTTTATAATCTTGTTTAGTAATGGAATTTTCTATAACATATTTTTTAATTCCCTTTGCCTTTTTTTCAGATTTCTCTTCTAAATTTACACAGTAAGCTTTAGCTCCCGTCCCATAAAAACTTGAAATTGGTTTGCCCGCAAATTCATCTTTCATTCGCCCTAATACTGATTTATTCTTAGTAATATTATGAATATTGTTTTCATTGTGATTAGAAGTGTCAAATTTGTCTAAATTGTCTTGCATATCTTTATAAAAATTTTCAGTCTCTGCTTGCAAGATCAAACTATCTGTATCCGTGTATAACAAAATTGCTTCGTCTCCATACTTGCTTTTAATATAATCATAATAAAAATCATATAAAACGGTTTTTGATAATTCCAAGACTGTGAAGCCAATATAAACAGGTTTATTGTAAGTCACTTTTACTCTTTCCATTTGTATCGCAACCAAATTTTCATTAAAGACT
The DNA here is from genome assembly GCA_963971165.1 of Philopedon plagiatum. NCBI lineage: Eukaryota > Metazoa > Arthropoda > Insecta > Coleoptera > Curculionidae > Philopedon > Philopedon plagiatum. The sequence goes on along the minus strand of OZ020191.1, from coordinate 73,952,353 downwards.
AATCGATTTTTAAAATTTGGTTTAGCAATCAATGTCTGCGCTCCTTGTTTTTTACCAATATTCTCCCAGTGTGTGATTAATCTAATGTCAACTCGCTTGTCAATGTTTTCTAAAGATTTACCATAAATGGCATTATTAAATAATTTATAAGTATCCTTTTCCAACTTATTTTTAGATTTGTTCCTCATTTCGGTATTTAAATCGATGTACTGTTTAAGAAAGCAGCCTGTTTAAATTTAATAACTCTATGAATTTTAATTTTAATCCATTCTGAAGCACCTGTTTCAGATTTCGGTAATGAATAACATATTTTTCTTTATGGTTTAAATTACATATTAATTTCTTTTGTTTTGAACCTGGTGCACAAATATTTTCAGCCAAAAAAGGTAATTCGTTGTGCTCTTGATGTAAACCTTGAGGATACTTTAAATCTACTTCCAAAACGAACCCGAATTCAGCATCGTCAGGAAGAGACATCACATCAAGGGCTTCAATTTCTTCATCGTTCAACCAAGAAAAATCACTTACGGGGAGACATTGACTCATACTATGCCCATACAAGTTAGTGGCATCCAAATACATTATAAATGAATTTGGTTTGCTTGGATCATAATTTTCCAAGAATGGATTATTAGCTTCTGCTTTTCGAACGCTGCAATGACAGACACCACCTCTTATATTATTTTAAAAAAAATGTATCATATCTATATTGTCACAACGGGGGTTGTTGCGACTGAGACTAAATGATAGTCTCTGGGATCGTGTGGAGGGAATGAAGTTACAGCAGTTATAAAAATAAAATATATTAAAAACAATTGTAAATAAACAGCAGGCAGTCGTTCCGGAAAAGATGTCGAGTTAAGACATGTGCCCGTTGGTCGGGAGAAGAGCCGCCTTTTCCGACATGTATTTACTCAAAATTTAAGTAAGTATTTACCTTCATTTATTATGTTTATTTGCAATTGTTTTTAATATATTTTATTTTTATAACTGCTGTAACTTCATTCCCTCCACACGATCCCAGAGACTATCATTTAGTCTCAGTCGCAACAACCCCCGTTGTGACAATATCCGTTAATAATTCTAATTTAATATCAGTCATTTTTAACATTGAATCAAATCTTAAACCTGGTAATGTATAATACTGTGCAGGATCTAGCTTAAAATTATTTAAAGATACATTTCGAAACGCTTCAAAAAAATCTGTTAATATGAGAACATCTGACAATAAATAAAGTTTGGTATAATCCATAAGATTTTGACAATTAAATAAATTCCAAATATTAAAAGCTCTATTGTAATCCGATGGACACATAGGTTCATCTTTAAGTTTATAATAAAAATGTTCAATAGCTGGGAGTTCATTTTCATGTAATTTTTCGAAAGAATCAACGTAAGAATAAAGATAAACACCTTTTTTACGAATTTCATTGAACTGGTTAGGATCTTCAAAATATTTTTTAATCTCAATGCACTGATTTGATTCCAAGCTTTCACCAAGCTTTTCCAAAGAGGAACCAACGAAACGGAATGAATCCAAAAATCTCATTTTTATAAAAATACTTTTTTCGCTATTATCCTTGTCTTTTACTTTGTCAACCAATATGGATTTTGAAAATGAAATATACTTTTCCTTAGTTTGTGCAAGTACATCAATATTATCTTCTTCACAGCACAATTGTTTAACAAATAAATGACTATCATAACCAGTTAAATTATGAAAAAAGACGGGTATAAAATTTGGAATTTGAAAGTTTAAGTTGCAGATACTGTGAGCTGCATTTCGAAATTTACCAGTTAAATGATCATGATCCCTGACTTTTTCATTTTCTTCAATTGTTTTATTACAAATATGACAAATTGTGCTATTTTTATAAGATAGTTCTTCCTCGTCTGATAAAGGAAGCATTTTCACTACAGGTTTAAGATGGTCATTATAAATTCTATGTGCATGACCTTCAATTCGTTTACAAAATTCATCAGCTGCATCCAAACCAAAATAGTAATCTAGTACCGACAAAGAATCATCATATGAGCACTTAATAAAATAGCAAAAAGCGTACGGTTCGTGTTTAAATGTATTTAAAGTATAAGAATTCTGTTCGTTTCCCGGTTCTTGATGCTGTAAAGGTTTTAAAAAGCATTCAAAGTCTGCATATATGACAAACGGAACTTTTAGTTGTTTTTGAAAATTTTCAGACTGTAGAATATTTTCTGGTATATGTTGACCGTACTTATTTATTTTAGTATCATTGGTAGGAACTTTTGTAAACAAATGATTACAATCATTTAATTGGTGCAATTTTAATTTTTCCATTGATGTAAAATAAATTAAACATCCATCACAAAAATATTTTTTATGGTCTCTTTTATTAATCTGAGATGACACTAATCTTGACATGTTCTTAATCCAACAATAATGATTGTTTTCACCTTAACTTATCAACAACAAATTTATGTGTACTGGAAGTTTTTTACTAGTGTAATGAAGAGGACCTACTACTTCATACTTGAATTTACTATCTTCATAAACACTCTCTAAACCATAAACATTTATAGATATTTGATTAAGCGTTTCAAACTTCTGTATATCCTTTAATTTCACAGGAAAATCTATTCCTTCAAAATTTAAATACTCAAAAAAATTAGGATATGAACTTGTTCTATCAAAATTAATATTAGCAGGAAACAGTGCACTTATCACACTCCATGCAAAACAATATGAATCATTATTGTTGATATTAATAACAGCTTTTTTATTTGAAATTTGTTTTGGTAATGGTATATACGATGAAGCTCTAATTGGATTATACTTGTTTATATTAAGCTCCAAATGTAATATTTTTCCAATGCCCAACCTGATCCATTTTCCGCAAATATTGACACCTTTTCTTTAATTTCAAACAAAAACTGTTTATAAATATCACTTAAACTTGTTGTCGAAGTTATGACCTTATTTTTTGTGTTAAATGATTTAATTTCGATTCTCTCTTTTGTTTGTAAAATATATTGTCCAAATAGTTCTACATTAATCTTAACACTTCTATGCTTAACTAATTGTTCGGAAAGTAAACTTACAAACTTTTGTTGTACTTCATCAAAAAACTCTTCACTGTCCACATACTTTTTCGATGGCTGCAACATGTAAGACACAATCCTGTTTTCAAACGCGGAAGTTAAAATTTTTACATAATCATCACTTTTAAGTGCACTTTTATGTAAGTTTGAACGTAAATGGGCAGAAAGTTTATTTTTCACATACCAAGTATCACAATCTTTACATCGTGATAAAGTAAGTTTAGGTATTGGAGGTCTGTCTTCTTTAATATCTTCTATTTTAGCTTTTTTCATGGACACATCAAATACCTGGGTATTAGCCTTTCTTTTTTCTCGCGAACAAGTTGGTCTCATGGCACACGATTCTCTTTTATGTCTATACACGTTCGATTGATGAGTAAAACTCTTGTTGCATTCACTGCACTGATACATCTTGAGAACTGAACAAAAAGTAGAAAAGGTTGATATTTATTCAACAGTTCTTGGGATATTTTAACTGGTCTCACAACACTTTGCACAATACTGTTTTTGCAAACTAAACAATTAATATAATATCAACGCTAAGTCAACTAACCGCTGAGGATATATAGGTAACAAGGAGAAGACACAACTGTATTATATCCAGCTGAAGATGCGACTGCGGACACTTAAGAACGAGAAGCGAAGAGAGAAAAAGAGAATCCGTCTGGGCGGAGCATACCCATGCGCATCTCTATTGCGCAGTTGTAAAAAAACGAAAAATATAAAAAACGTTTTTTTTTTGCCGGCGACTTTTTTTTGCCGGCGACTTTTTTTCGGCGACTTTTTTTTTGCCGGCGCCTTTTTTTGTAGGCGGGGCTTAAGGGGGACGGGTTCTTGGAGGCGGGGCTTAAGTGGGGCCGGCCAATCCGGTTCTTGGAGGCGGGGCTAAAGTGTGGGCCGGCCAATCCGGTTCTTGGAGGCGGGGCTTAAGTGGGGAGTGGGGTGAGGAGTGGGGTGAAGAGTGGGGGGATTTGGTGGGGTGAAGAGTGGGGGGATTTGGATTTGGATTTGGATTGATGTACAACCGGCGTAAACACTCTACTTACATAATTGTGAGGAAGTTGAAAGTTATTCACAAACTGACTAAAAGAAAAAGAATCCCTCACATAAAATTCGTTGTTCGTGTTATACGATGTAGTTAGAATGTCTGTTAGATATTTCGCCAAGGCTACATTGGGGCTGTTTATAGAAGAGACAATAGGCCTCATTGACAGTGTTGGTTTATGTATTTTCGGTAAAGTGTAAAATCTTGGAGCTACAGAATTATAAGTGTTTAAGTTAAAGGCTGTACATTGCAGTTGAAAGCGAATAAAATTGTTAAGACATTGAAAGAACAAGGTGTCATTGACGAAGGTACAGCCTTTAACTTAAACACTTATAATTCTATAGCTCCAAGATTTTACACTTTACCGAAAATACATAAACCAACACTGTCAATGAGGCCTATTGTCTCTTCTATAAACAGCCCCAATGTAGCCTTGGCGAAATATCTAACAGACATTCTAACTACATCGTATAACACGAACAACGAATTTTATGTGAGGGATTCTTTTTCTTTTAGTCAGTTTGTGAATAACTTTCAACTTCCTCACAATTATGTAATTGTTAGTTTTGATGTTGTCTCGCTATTTACCAACTTATCTTTAGAATCCGTTTTGAAAAGTATAAATAACCACTGGGAAACCATTTCACAATATTGCAACTTAAATGTTGAACAATTCGAGAATATTCTAACATACATTTTTGACTCTAATGTGTTAATCTTCAATAACATATACTATAAACAAATATTTGGCACCCCCATGGGTTCTAAAATTTCCCCTATCCTTGTTAACTATGTATTAGATGACTTGGTTAGGGATTGTCTACAATATATGCCTTTCCATATTCCTTTTATAAAAAGGTACGTTGATGACCTTCTACTCTCCGTACCAAGGGGTAGAGCAGAGGTAGCTCTAGAACTTTTCAACTCTTATGACCGACATGTACAATTTACTATCGAAGAAGAAACCAATAATTCTATCCGGTTTCTTGATATGTTGGTCACTAGACATGGTGATAACACCCTTCGAACTAGGCGGTATAGAAAACCATATTGTTCGAATAGGTTTGTTAGTTACTTCTCTTACCACCCTATGAGAACAAAAATAAACCTAATCCTAGGAATGAAAAATAGAGCAGTTAAACTCACTCACCCCCAACACAGAAAAGAAGCTCTAGATCAACTGAGGGGCATATTGCTAGAGAATTCCTATCCAATAAACATTATCAATAAATTCTTGTTCAGCACTCAGTATAAGATACCAGAAAACATTTTCGAAAGGCAATCACAACCCATGTCCCTAAGATCACAAACACAGAGTTCTGTTAATCCATCAATTTCTTACACACAAAACAACATTACAGGGGAAAATAACCCTCAAACAACTTTCTATTTTTCATTACCATATATTGACAATTTAACAGAAAAATTAAAAAATGTTTTTAAACATACCAATATAAAAATAGCGAGAAAGCAAATAAAAACTATTTCTCAGATTTACTCTAGAACTAAGGCCCCTCTTGGTAGGGATGAAAAATGTGACATTGTATATAAAGTCCCTTGTAAAAATCGTAACTTGTCATACATAGGGCAGACGTCAAGGAATGTGAAGGGCCGTATTATTTCCCATAAAAGTGACTGCCGTCGAGGTGTACATTCTTGCGCTTTGGCAGAACATGTCATTGATAAAGATCATCAAATGGACTGGGAGGGCGTTGAGATCTTAGAAAATGTCAGTTCATATTATAAAAGACTCTTCCTTGAGATGGTTCATATCAACCTTGAACCTAACTGCCTAAATAAAAAAAAGTGACATTTCAGAACTTAGCACCGTCTACAGTTACTTACTACACCTAGAAAGAGAAAAATATCTCAGTTTACTTGATTTTCCAGCCCCTGATGAGTAGTAACTCTGGGTTGAGAGGGAGTAATAGCGGTTTTTTATATTTTTCCTTTATTTACATATTATACCTTATTTTCTAGAATTAACTTAATTAGGAATGTATTAAAATGCTCCGCCAATTCATCAACAACCCAAGGCGTCTTATTATATTTTTTGGTTCACTAAACTCTCAACAACCTATGAACATTTTTGCTAACCTTCCGATACCATGCGCCAGTGCTTGATGAGTGTTGTCTCTCTCCTTCTTACCCTTCTGTATTTGCTTGTCTTTTTTTAACAAAGATTTGCCAGGCACGAACGTCGGGTAGAATCTCATAATTTTACAAATGTCAATTTCCTGTCGCGTCTATCCTGCTAAAACGCAGGAATTTTCCCTTCGGTTTTCCTCATAACACCCCGAGGAATGTAGTTGTGTAATAGAGGATGGAGACGGATCGTGCATTTTTGCATGGATATTCCTGTTTTTAGTTTAACTGCCCACTTTGGTGAGTCCATTTATTATGAAGACTGTGGGGTTAGATTTTACTAACTTAAATTAATTTTTGTATTGTAGAAGTCCTGAAGAAGAGAAAAATAAATTCTCGAAAGCTCGACAAATCAAAAAGGATTTTATTCCTTAATTAGGCCAACTCAATAAAGACTGCATCCCCACTACTCCAGTTTCGTATATATATATATATATATATATATATATATATATATATATATATATATATATATATAATGTAAATTGAATAATTTATATAATAAAATAATATAATGTTAAATATAAGATTTGCCCCCAACAAGCACGTCTTCGGGGGTTTTAACAAGTTTATTTATAATATACATATGTAAAATCATATTTAAATTGTAATTAATTTAAATAAACTTTATTATTATTATTATTATTATTATTATTATTATTAATATAATACAAAGAGAAACGAACTAAAATAAATGATAGGTAAAGCCAAAGCACAAAACTGGAGGAGCTTGTGCAACGAACTTGATGGAAACCTATGGGGAAGTGGTGATAAAATAGCATTAAAATACCTAAAGAGCGCGCCCATGCCATACAACTTATCAAAAGAAAAGGAAGAAGAAATAATATTCGCCCTCTTTCCAAACAAAAAAGATGTCTGGGCCAGAGGAATCATAGTTGAAAACATCGACATTTTTACCAGAGAAGAACTGATCCTAGCTGGCGAAAAGATGAAAAACGGAAAAGCACCCGGACCAGATAAAATCCCACCAGAGGCCATTAAGAATTGATCAAGATAGCACCAAATTTTGCTCTTGCGACTCTAAACGAGCTACTTCGAAAACAAGAGTTCCCAGAAAGATGGAAGGCTGCCAGGGTATGTCTGTTGCGAAAAGGTAAGAGGCCACTCGAAAGCCCATTCAGCCTATAGACTGGTCTGCCTACTGGACACGATAGGAAAGATCTTTGAACTTATGATAAGGGAAAGACTGGAAAAAGAGTTGGAAGTCAGAGGGGGGCTATCTCAATACTAGTTTGGCTTCCGAAAGTGACAGTCGACAGTTCAGGCCGTGGAGACCGTGGTGAATATGGCGAAACAATCAGGAGAAAGATGGTGTACACTCATAACGCTGGACGTAAAAAATGCGTTCAATTCCGCAACATGGAGCCTTATTGTTGGAGAGCTTAGGAAACGAGAAATATCAAAATACTTAATAAATATAACTGAAAGCTACTTCAAAGACCCTGAGTTAAAAATAGCAGGAGTAACAAGAAATATGACAGTAGGGGTGCCCCAAGGATCGATACTGGGACCAACGCTATGGAACCTCTTATACGATGGAGTATTAAGACTAGAACTGGGAGACAGGGTCAGAGCAATAGCCTTTGCAGACGACCTGGCCATCCTAGTGAACGAAGAAGATACAGAATTTTTAATCCTCCGGACAAATGAGGCTTTAAGAAGAATTGATAGATGGCTACATAGATATGACCTTGAACTTGCGCCAGAAAAGACCGAGGCAATCATCCTTACAGGAAGCAGAAATACCGGAAACATCGTCTTCAACCTGAACGGATTACTTATAAAACCTAGCAAATCAATAAAATACTTGGGAATAGTTCTTGGAAGTCACATAACTTTTAGCGAGCATATAAACTACATAACAAAAAAGGCAGAAGAAAAAATAGCGTCACTTTCTAGACTAATGCCAAACATAGGCGGCCCTCGAAGTTACAAAAGAGCAGTCCTGCACTCAATCCTGTTGTACGGCTGTCCGGTATGGAATAAAATAATGAACACGAAACGATACAAAGGAAAAATGGTACACACAAAGAAAAATGCTCCTAAGGGTGGCGAGAAATTTGACCGTGGATCGAATGTAAGCATAGAAAAACAGATTATTACACAGCATAGAAAAACAGATTATTACACAGCACAGGTGTTGACGGGCCACGGGTCTTTCTACTCTTATCTTAGGAGAATAGACGCGGCGGAAAATGACCGGTGCATCTACTGCGGGGATCCCGACACAGTGGAACACACATTGTTCTTCTGTCCGAGATGGGAAAGAGACAAAACACTTACCAGGCTGTTGGATGCGAACTCGGAATGGAAAATATGGTGGATCACATGATAGAAAGTGAGAGGAAATGGGGAATTATCCAAAATATGATCAGAAAGATAATGAAGGACAAAAAAAAAGAAAGAAACGAGCAACAGAGACTGGACAATAGAAGATAGACAGACAGGGCTCCTACATCGAAGTATACCCAGCAACGGTAGTTCCGGGTAGGAGTAGGCGATTAAAAGAGGGAAGGGTTTTAGAGGGACGGAATCCGACACACGGCAGACATAAGAACACCCTCTGCTATGGCCTTTTCGAAGATTTCCTGGTCCTCTATAAAAACTACTACTACTACTAGAGCTTACTATAATGGGATACTACATTTCGCCAAATATTCTCATCCAAGTGTATAAAAAGGAGGTGGATGACATAATGAACCATTTAATAGAAAGAAACGAGAAATAATCTTAACAGGAGACAAAATGCAAAGTCATCGGCATGGGGAGGTCCGGTTGCAGACATCAAAGGAAATTACTGCATGAGCCACTTTATGTCAAACGACACGGTAGTTATAAACCAAGGAGACAGTCCTACATTTGTCAGAAGAAATAGTAAATCAAACATTGATGTAACAGTGGCTATCAGAGAAATTTCTAGACGAATGACTGGGTGGGAGCTCTTAGATAATATAGATAGTCACTCGGAACATATATATATATATATATATATATATATATATATATATATATATATATATATATATATATATATATATATATATATATATATATAATAGCAGTGTAAATGGAAGCATGAAGTGCAAAGTAAGGGAAGTAATAGATTGGGATATAAACTGGTCAACAAAAAAATCGGCAAAAGCGATTTTAACTCGACTTTTCGAACTGCTATAACTTTTTAAAAACTTAACTCTTTTGAGAGCGGTTTTCGGATATTGATAGCTCGTCTTGCCCAGATTAAGGGTCAAGAAGTGATTTTGCAATGGAAGTGACATTTTCATGCTATACAGGGTAATTAATAAGGTAATGTAAAACTACTAAAAGTTTACGTGTGTGCCATATTGCCAATAATTTTTTTTTGTCGTTCCGACATAGCACGTTAGTAAGCTGGTACCAATATCTCTAGCCGTATTCGCCGGAATTTCGATTAATGGTCTCTGGCGAAAAATACAGGAGAAAACAAAAAAAGCATACCAATTTTGGTAGTGTCATTTTTAAAACGCTGTAGCTGGAAAACGGATTGATAGACTTTGTCGGGCTTTTCAGGTATTGAAAGCCCTTTCGTGTGGTGTTTTATCTAAAAAACAGTTTTTTTTTCAAGGTCAAAATGTTTGCGTTGTATAGGGGCGAACTAAAAAGTAAATGAAAACCATTGTTAAAAATGTTTTTTTTTAATTTGTGAAAATTGAGCAGTATGTATTTGTTTTCTTCCAAAATGAGGGCGTTTTGTCCACCTCTCGGTTAGTTATACAGCCTGTCCAGAAACCATCTTAACAAATCGGAAACATTTTATTTTTGACTTTACAGAAAAAGTTTTTTATAAAAAGTTCTGCATCGTTAGAAAATCACATTGCAATTAAAAAATTTGATTTAAGACATACAGGGTGGCTCAAAAATGTAAAAGTCCTAATCCACGTCAAGCTAAAAAGACACAAATCGTTATTTAAAGGTAAACTGCCACTGTAAATATAGTAGAGGTAACTTTTATGTTAGTGAATTAGGTTTGGAACATACAAGAGGTCCCAAAAATAAAATAAATTTTTAATTATTGACTTTACAAAAAAAGTATCTTCATAAAAAGTCAACATTGTGAAAAAAGAGCATAATTATTCAAAAACATGATATAGGACAATACAGAGTGGCTTAAAAAGCTGAAAGTCTCAATTTACGTAAAGTTAAAGAGACACCAAATCTTTATTTAAAGATAAACTGGATAGGTACTTTTTGTAAAGTTGATAATAAAAAATTATTTTTATTTTTGGGACCTCCTGTATATTCCAAACCTAATTCACTAACATAAAAAGTTAACACTAGTACATTTGAAGTGGCAGTTTACCCTTAAATAACGATTTTGTGTCTTTTCAGCTTCACATGGATTAGGACTTTTACATTTTTGAGTCACCCTGTATGTCTTAGATCAAATTTTTGAATGGCTATGCTATTTTCTTACGATGCAGAACTTTTTATGAAGGATTACCTTTTTTGTAAAGTCAAAAATAAAAAAAGTTTCGCATTTGTTTAGATGGTTTCTGGACACGCTGTATAACTAATCGAAATTTGAGCAAAACGCCGTAGTTCTGGAAGAAAAAAACGCATACTGCTCAGTTTGCACAAATTAAAAGAAAACTTATTTTTAACAACAGTTTTCATTTATTTTTTAGCTCACCCCTATACAACGCAAACATTTTCACCTTGAAAAAAAACTGTTTTTTAGATAAAACACCACACGAAAGGGCTTTCAATACCTGAAAAGCCCGACAAAGTCTATCAATCCGTTTTCCAGCTACAGCGTTTTAAAAATGACGCTCCCAAAATTTGTATGCTTTTTTTGTTTTCTCCTGTATTTTTCGCCAGAAACAATTAATCGAAATTCCGGCGAATAGGTCTGGAGATATTGATACCAGCTTACTAACGTGCTACGTCGGAACGACCAAAAAAAATTATTGGCAATATGGCACACACCTAAACTTTTAGTAGTTTTACATTACCTTATTAATTACCCTGTATAGCATGAAAATGTCACTTCCATTGCAAAATCACTTCTTGATGCTTAATTTGGGAAAGACGAGCTATCAATATCCGAAAACCGCTCTTAAAAAAGTTAAGTTTTTAAAAAATTATAGCAGTTTGAAAAGTCGGGTAAAAATCGATTTTGCCGATTTTTTTGTTGACCAGTTTATTTAGAGAATCTATGGAGTTACTAATACAAGACGAAAATAGGGGGATATCCCACCGTGAGTGCTCAAATACGATCGAAAACGCATTCCGAAAAAGCCTTAAAAGGAATCAGGGCGAAGCATTAAAAAAGCCTTATTGGTGGACCATGGAAACTGAGCAGAAAAGACAAACATGTAATTGACTAAGAAGAACGCAAACGAGACTGGCTGGTAGGCACGTGGAGACAAGACAGATTCTGGAAATAAGCAATAGCCTGAAGGAACATAGAAGACAGCTGAAAAAATTGATTCAGACATCAAAAAATGCTCACTGGAAAGAACTGCAGAATGAACTGGATAATAACATCTTGGGGGAGGCATATAAGATTGTATGAGAAACTTGAAGCCTAGCGTACCATCGATCTACATATTGACACGAAAAGAGAAATAGTAGAAGAATTATTTCCAAAAGTACACGACGTATGCGACAAGAGACAGACAGTCAACGAAATACAGTTCTTTACTGTTATGGAAATTAAAAAGGCAGCTGAAAAAATTAAAGTGGAAGGGCTCCTGGAATCGACAAAATACCGGCAGATGTTATTAAGGAGGTAGTAAGGCGGTGGCCAGAATGGCTTTTAGAGGCCCTAAACGAACTGCTTAGAAAGCAAGAGTTTCCCGATAAATGGAAATTGGGCAGGGTTATACTCCAACCAAAGGGGGGCAAAACGATGGAAAACTTGAGGGCATTCCGACCAATGTGCTTGCTTGACGCACTCAGTAAACTGTATGAAGCAACGATCAGGGAGAGATTATTAGAGGACGTTGAATCCAAGGAGTACCTACATAAAAACCAGTATGGGTTTCGAAAAGGCCGGTCTACCATACAGGCAATAGAACGGATTTATGAGATAACAAGCAATGTAAATAAAAAGTGGTGCGCTCTAATCTTAATAGATGTTAAAAATGCCTTTAATTCAGCAAGACCTAGTTTAATAATAAGGGAGTTAAGGCATAGAAACGTTGAATGGTACCTGGTAAACACGATATCAAGCTATCTGTCGAACAGGAAGATAACATATGGCAAGGGCGAGGAGATGTATATCATAGCCGGAGTTCCTCAAGGATCTGTATTGGGACCTACGCAATGGAATATTTTATACGATGGGGTTCTCAGGGTACCATTAATAGGGCAGGCTGAAACAATCGCTTTCGCAGACAATCTAGCGTTAGTTATTGCAGCGGACGATAAAGATAGCCTAGTACTTTGCGCAAATGAATGTTTATATAGGATAAATGGATGGATGAGTAGGCATAGCTTAACCCTAGCACCAAATAAAACACAGGCAATAATTCTAAAGGGGCCAAGAAACAGAGAAGACATTAGATTTAGGTTTAGGTTAATGTACAAGTGTATATAAATAAAAAAAAATTAGACAACTGGGGGTGTATTTCAATGATACGAGGAACTTTTGGCGAGCATGTCGTGGAAATTGCAAGAAAAGTGAAAACTAAATTGGCGGTAATAACAAGAATAATGCCAAACGTCAACTGGCCAAATAGTGCAAAAAGAGAGGTTATTTCCTCAATGGTGCACAATATAATTCTGTATGGGGCACTTATTTGGCATAGTGTCCTTAATATAAAAAAGTACGCTCGAATACTAAGGTAACTCCAAAGGAAGCTTCTACTCCGCGTGGCGTCAGCATACCGGACAGTGTCAAGTGTAGCTCTAAACGTAATAACAGGAACTCTGCATATTGATTTACTTATACTAGAAAGAAATGATCTTCATCAGTCCATGAATGTAAATAAAGACATAGCCAGGATGGCGTTAAGAGGAAGTGCGATGGAGAAATGGCAACGAAGATGGGAGGAAAGCATGGAGTAGGGACAATGGACAAAACGACTGAATATTTCGGAATGGATCAACTGCAAGCACAGGAGGATGGATTATTGGCTTACCCAAGCACTAACGGGACACGGATGTTTTGGTTCTTATATGAAAAAGATGAACATATCTGAAACGGATTTATATAAATATTGCCAAGCAGTGGATACTTCGGAACATACCCTCTTTGACGGTAATCGATGGATGGAAGCTAGAATGAGCGCGGAAACGGGGCTGGGATAGTATAAACTCCAAAACCGATACAAAACACCTAAGCAAAATCTATTACAACATAATAAAATAATCCAATAACGCCAGTAATTAACAATTAAAATTGTGAAGGACAAATGTTAATCAATAATATAAAAAGAAAATCTATAAAATTAAAAAATAATACAACAAAAAACAAATTCCATAGCCAATTTCTTTGTCGTTTCGTGGTCTCAGTTCTCCAATGAACCCAAATGGTGCTTGACGCGACGCTGTTTTAGATAGATATGTTAATAAATTAAATGTTTTTAACTGTGATTATGTCTGTGTCACTAGTCCTTTGTAAACATAATTGTGATGTTCTACCGGTGCACCCCTGAAGTTTCGTTCGAAGGTAGGATATTTTTAATTTTTAATTGTAACTAAAAACATTACTAATAAAGCGGTTTTTAGCTTTTAAGGAAATTCTGATGAAGGTCAAAAAAGGACCAAAACGTAATATATGTGAATAACAACCCACAAAACTGTATAATTTTTCCCCGGGATCCAAAAAGCCAATAACCCTCAAATACAAAAATATATATCAAAAGGATCCAAGAAACAAATCAAACCATAAACTATATACAAGCATGGGTGAAAATATGCTTTCGTATAAAAACATCGCCATAAATTTTGGAGAAACCGCTGTAACACAAATGAAACTATACGTCAAAATATGCTTACAGCAATGTAAACAAAAGAACAGACGAATTTTTCTTCTGCGCTGCTAAAGTTTTAATATAACCCCTACATTCTTAAAATTAAGGACTAAACATCTTGTTTTTAATTGTGAAGACCTCTAGCGAAGGTTTAGTGAGTGCATTGTAGAGAATTTTACACGAAAAACTTTAAACCTCCTAATTACTGATACAACGAAAACGTATAATTTACACCCTAAAATTTTAAACTCCAGTAGCTACCTTCAAAGCTTATTTCCTCAACACATTTTTGATATGTTTATAGATCGAGAAACAAAACGAATAAATGCAATCTTTGAAAAAATTAAACAAAAAAATATCAGTAAACGTGATCGCTTTAAAAATAAAATTGCTCCCAAAGATACATCCCACTGGATCGAAAATCTGACAAATGTTAACATTCCGGACTACGCAAACGAAATCCTAAGTCTGGGACCTAATTTTGCCACTCCCTTAGAAAGTTCGGATGAGATACCTATTCCAGACATAATTACTAATATCGAGACAGCAATCATGAATCTCAACACAAGTTACTAAGGACGATTTAAGATCTAAATGTTGCAACATTATCACAAACCACAAGAACAATTTCAATAACACAAAACGCAATAAAAAAACAACAACAAACTCTTTCAAATAACCAGATCCTTTATTAAACAAAATAAAAACTTGAAAATTTTAAGACCTGATAAATCTAATAAAACTGTCATGTACGATAAAGATTACGACAAAAAGATGAATGACCTATTACAAGACAATAACACCTACAAGGAACTAAAGAGTGACCCTACCAATATATACCAAAAGAGCAACAATAACCTAGTTACTCGATGGAAAAATAAAATGTACATATCGCCTAACACCGCTAAACAACTCACAATTCAAAATGCACAACCACCCAGAATTTACGGCTAAGCGAAATTGCACAAAGAGAATATACCTCTCAGACCCATTGTATCATGTATCATGTATCCAATCACCTTTCGAGAACCTCTCAAAATATTTAAAAGGCATTTTAGAAAACATTATAAATCAAGACAACTATTTTGTAAAAGACTCAGTAGATTTCAAGAATAAAATTTAAAATATAAACTTACAAAAAGACTATATTTTAATATCTCTGGACGTTATATCATTATACACAAATATACCCTTAACCGTAGCCAAAGAAATAATAAGAAAAAATGGGATAAAATTGGCAAATTTACCGATATACCACTGACCGAATTCCTAGAGGCCGTAGAACTAACATTAAACTCAACCTACTTCCTATATAGTGATAAATTTTACAAACAAATTGAAGGTTGCGCTATGGGAGCATCGATTTCCAGTATAATCACCCAACTAGTGATGGAAGATCTGGAAGAGACTGTCTTAAATAACTTAAACTCTTATATACCATTCTTCTATAGATACGTAGACGACTGTATCACAGCCATCCCAAAAAATGAAACAAATAACATATTAAGCTCATTTAAGAGCTACCACAATAAAATCCAATTCACAATAGAAACAGAAAAACAAAATAAAATAAACTTTTTAGATACAACACTCCACCACAAAGAAAACCATAAAAACAGAATGGTTCACAAAAGAAACCTGGTCTTCCAGATATGTTAATTTCAAATCTCAACATCCTCTTGCCCAAAAAAAATCAGTAATTATTGGCCTTTGTGACAAGTAAAGTTTGTCACAGTCTGTTTATTTTAATAATTAATTTATTCACGAACGCCTGTTTAGTTTTTACTTAATTATTTACCTTGATTGAGAAGTTGTATTTTCTATGTGGCCCCCTTCCCTTGCTTTCTCGGTTACCCCCTGGGAGTGTTGATTGCCTTTCTTTTTCTTGTCCAGATTAGCTTGACATCAGCTTGTCCAACTTTCATAGCTGGTAGTTTGGTTTAACGTTCTCTTTGTTTAAGCCCTGAAGTTGTTTTCTGCGCCTTGCTTAAAGTTCCCCCTGTATACAGACAACCCCTCTTAGTTTATTTGCGTTAACATGCTTTAGAGAATAAATTACAAGGGGATACCTACATATTTTCATACGTTTCCCAGCTGTTAGCATTTTCTCTCGTCATTGGATGGGATTTAATCCTAGTGTCTTCCCACATGCATGGTGCTCTTTAACATTTGGCCTTCGTGTTCACAGATCTCGTGTTAGAATTTAATTTTGATGTTATTTTTATTTTCAGTTTAACATATGTTAACTTTCATGTCGTGAAGGTTAGGCGGGGTTGTGTGTATGTCTTCGCCTGACGGAGCTGTAAGGCGGGACAATATCAAGTTTACGTGCAACAATTCACCATCGTTTTCCTTTCTTTAGTTTCGACATTCGGGGTTTCAGTATTTAGTATTTTCGGATACGTACGTACTGAAATAGTACGTCTCGATCAGGGCAGGATTTGGGTGTTGTTTTCTGTATTTCCGAAGCTTTATTGTTTCACGCAACGGGCCTCTGTATGATTTTAGTGTCTTTGTTTGGTTAAGTGGCGACAGTTGGGTTCCGGTGTTTTCGGGTTTGTGTCTTGAGCGAGGTCTTGAGTATGGGGTCAAAGACTTATACAATCCTGCCTTCGAGGTCATTTGAGGGAGCAGCTTCTAATCCATGCTTGAAATTGGTTGAAATTTAGTAATTCTTGTCGGTATGCCGTGGCGCCACCTTGAGACTCTATCAATTACTGTCATGATTTTCCGGTCAGTGTAGCTGCTGTCGCCCCGATCATTTTGGGTGATGTTTCGTGCCACCTTGTCGGGCTTGCGCAGACATTGAGCGGAAGGTCTTGAAGTGTCATCTGATTCTTCCGGCACGAGGGGTCATTTTCCACGCTAACTCTCGACGTAGTTGTTCTATGGTCCCTGGTTTTAAAGCTTCAGTTTTTGAAGCTCTAGTTTTTGTATTGAAAGTCGGGGTCCGTGTTTAAATTCTTGGTGAATTTGTATCTGCAAGACGCAGGATTTTTTGGCGACTTCGTTCGATGATAGCCATCAACATCGGCATGACATTGCATTCGGAAATCGCTGGTAACTGCCCCATTTGCTGTTGCTGCCTCTAGAATTTTGAATATCGAGCCCTCTTGAAGAGGTAAGTCATCTTGAAGCTTGTTTTTGCCTCGTGTTTCCTGAGTTACTTATTAATCGCCTATTTTTTTTTATGCCCCTAAATTTTAATTAAGATTTTAGCGAACCGTAATTATCGAAGTTCTGTTTTAAAGTATTTTGTACTAAGACTGGTTTTTGTAGCTTGGTGTGCTTCACCAAGCTAGAAATAGTAATATTACTTTACCTGATTTGCATTCTTTTAAAAGCTTGAATAATTTCTAGTTGTGTACCGTAAAGCTCATACAATCCATAAGTTATGTTTAGAACCTCTTTATACCAGCTTACTGAGGCTTGAATTTTATTTCAATTTAAATAGTCATTTAAGTCAGGCTTAGAAGGCAGATTGCTTTTATCAAGTTTTTTTTATTGACTTTATGCTACTGAATCATATGCAGGGGCTACTATCTATAATTATAATTTCAAACCGTAATTTATATAGATATAAAGGAATTTGTGGTACTATTTAGTTCTGACACTATAATTTGTTATCGTAAACGCCAAGTTGACAAGCCTGTCATATACCCCACACTGAAAAATTAAAGAGTTATAGTCAGTGTTTTTTTAAATTTATTAATTTGTGTAAATGTACTTAAATAATATTCCAGATAGGTACCACAGAATCTGTATACCCTTTCTTGTATAAGTTAAAAGGTGTATGAGCTTAAAGTGTCGGGCTTTATGTTTATGAAGTTGGAAAGTTTAGATTTATATTTGCATTTGTTTATAACGAGTGGTTAAATAATATTTTTATGATTTCAGAGGGGTTAATTAACTTACTATTTAATTTTCAAATTTGTCATTTGACTATTGTTTTGGGGAATAAACTTACTAGGCTCATGCACATTTTACACCTTTTTGTTATATCGTATTGTTTCTGGAACCTCAGGTAGTAACGTAGTCGCTTGTATATATTTATTATCCATTTTTTTTATATCATGTTTGCTTTTGAGTAGTTAAGTAGTTGCTTTGATGGTAGCTATATATTTGCTTTTAATTGAAGGCAATAACTCAAATAACAATATAATATAATATAATATAATATATATATATATATATATATATATATATATATATATATATATATATATATATATATATATATATATATATATATATATATATATACAGGGTATCTGGAAAAGGTCTGTACAAAATGCTACCACGTATTCGTGAGACTAAAATAAGACTATTTAACCCAACTTACCTATATCCAAAAGTGTTTCGTTAAGGAGATACAGAGCCCCAAAGGGGTACTTAACGATTTACTTTTTTGGCTCTAACTTTTGAACCGACTTGTATCATTTAATGAAATTTTAATATTTTATGTTTGCCATAAAGACTCATAAAACCATACTACAGTAGATGTTTGACATCGTCAGGGAAGTCAGGAACGGACTTGCCACCACACTCTTTGGGCCAAATTTTTTACAGGTATCATTTTACAGAGCTGAAAACTGATTTTTAAATACTTTGGTCATTCCTCTTTGAAAAAGGTACTCTACATTTGTTTCGATAAAATTAGCCGTTTTCGAAAAAATTAAGTTTTTGTATAACGCGTCATTGAAATAATTTTATCAGAATACTACAATAAAACACCAGTCGTTTTTATTTCGTTAACAATGTGTTATTGTCAACACTTTTCAAAATTGTCTGACTGATTATACAAGAATTAAGTAATGGAGCATTATTCCTATAGCGAATATGCTGACATGCATCTAATTTATGGACAAGCACTTGGCAATTGTGTGGAGGCAAGAAGAATTTATTCTGGTACATTTCCAAATCGACGTTTACCGCACCGAAGAACTTTTGAAAGGGTGGATCGTAGCTTAAGAGAAACAGGTAAAAAGTCAAGTGAAATAAAGAAAAATGCTAAAAATAGCGAATCTTTTGCTAATCCATTTTAGGAATTTTTTTGCCGCGCCGTGGTGGAGAAGGGCCTCCAAGAAGAGCAAGACACTCTCAGTTAGAGGAGGAAATTCTGGATGAGATTGCTGAAAATCCCTCTAATAGTGTAAGAAAGTTGTCGGTTCAAGTTCATGCGACAAAGTGGGTTGTTTATGAGACCCTTCGAGAACAACTGCTACATCCGTATCACGTCCAAAAGGTATATGCCATGTCTCCCGCTGATTATCCTGCAAGAGTCAATTACGCAAATTGGTTTTCTCAACGATTTAGGCAAAATACAAATTTTACTAGTATTGTTTTGTTAACGGACGAAGCCGGTTTCACCCGAGACGGTGTAATAAATGGCCATAATTTGCATATCTGGCATGAAGAAAATCCCGATGCAATAGAGCAGACAAAGCATCAACAAAGATTCATGGGTAAAGTGTGGGCGGGGATTATTGGGAATCATCTCATTGGACCGTTCTTTATTGAAGACAGATTAAATGGTGCCATCTATTTGCAATTCTTGCATCAAAACTTAAACGGTTTATTAGAAAATGTGCCCTTAGAAATTAGAAATCAAATGTGGTTTATGCACGACGGTGCACTGCCCCATTTTAGCAATTTAGTTCATCAGCACTTATCAAATACTTTTGGTGATAGATGGATAGGTCGAGGTGGGCCTATTGTATGGCCACCGAGGTCGCCCGACATGACTCCTTTAGATTTCTTCTTGTGGGGAAATTTAAAAAGGCTTGTATATTCAACGCCAGTTCACACCAGGGAAAACCTGATAGAAAGAATAACACACCATTGCAACGAAATTCGAGACAATCCTGGAATGTTGTTTCAAGTACAACAAAACATATGTCGGATAAGAAAATGTATAGAGGTACAGGGCGCCCACTTCGAAAATCTGCTCAAGTAAACATGAAGAAGGAGAGCTTTCACATTTTTAACATTTTTCTGTTTACGCGATTTCTGAAATATCAAAAAGATTCAGTTTTAAGTACTTTTTATGATTTAACTTTTAGCTGTCAATAACACATTGTTAACGAAATAAAAACGACTGGTGTTTTATTGTAGTATTGTAGAATTATTTCAATAACGCGTTAGACAAAACCTTAATTTTTTCGAAAACGGCTAATTTTATCGAAACAAATGTAGAGTACCTTTTTTAAAGAGGAATGACCAAAGTATTTAAAAAATCAGTTTTGAGCTCTGTAAAATGATACCTGTCAAAAATTTGGCCCAACGAGTGTGGTGGCAAGTCCGTTCCTGACTACCCTGACGATGTCAAACATCTACTGTAGTATGGTTTTATGAGCCTTTATGGCCAACATAAAATATTAAAATTTCATTAAATTATACAAGTCGGTTCAAAAGTTAGAGCCAAAAAAGTAAATCGTTAAGTACCCCTTTGGGGCTCTGTATCTCCCTAACGAAACACTTTTGGATATAGGTAAGTTGGGTTAAATCGCCTTATTTTAGTCTCACGAATACGTGGTAGCATTTTGTACAGACCTTTTCCAGACACCCTGTATATATGTATATATATATATATATATATATATATATATATATATATATATATATATATATATATATATATATATATATATATATATATATAGTTTTTAATTTTGTTTTCTTGGGGATTTAGTCCGTTGTGAGGCAAATAAAATGTGGTGTTTTTGGTTACATTTTATATTACTAACGTTTCGGTAATAGATATACCTTCATCAGAGTGCAGTAGCTGAAAACATTTTTTTATTTTAACAGTTTTTAGGTAATATTCTAGGAACTAGTTACTAAGTTTATATATAAGTATAAAGGTGTTACCTTTTATTAAAAATCCAAGGATTGGCACATTGTACTGCGAGGCACTTTATAAAAAATTGCACTTTCTGTTACTTTGAAGTTTTTAAACAGATAAGTCGGTATATACATATTTAGTCTAGCTTTATTAAATAGTAACTGAAAAACGCACATCTACTTTTGGCGAAGGGTCGTCTGACAATTTGGGAGTGTTTGCCAGATGTATCTATTTGGCTTAAGGGGTCCAATTATTGTTTTGAGGTCTATGTGTTTTTATTTATTATTTTTTAATTAATTAGTTATTAGTATTATGTAGCTTGTGAGAAGGGTGAGTTTATTTTATAATATTATGGTAAATTTTGTGAAGGTTTTTTGTGTCGGATTTAGCGTTTATAGCGTTTTTGTTTCTTTGGATTTCGATCATTTCAAGTATTTCTCGTTTTTTAGAATGATTTTCTGTATTTAGGATTTTTGTGTTTTTATAGTTGAAAGTATGTTGATTTTCGTCGCTGTGATGTGATAAGGCAGTCTTGTTTTTTTTGTCGAATTTGTGTCCATTTATTCTGTTTTTTAAGTGTTGGCTGGTCTGTCCAATATAAACGGCGTGGCAGTTATTGCATGGAATTTCATACACAACGTGAGTTTTTTTATCTTTGGGGATTGTTGATTTTAGCTTGCTGAAATTTTTTCTTAAAAGATTGTGGCCTTTGTGGCTGACAGTTATGTCGTGGTTTTTAAAAACGTTTTGAATTTTTTCTGATAGGTTAGGAATATATGGTAATGATAAGTAATTTTTATTATTTTTTGTTGTATGTTTGTTGTTTGGGTGTGTGTTGTAAAATTTGTGTATTCTTTCTTTAAAAATTTTGTTTATAAGCTGCTGCGGATAGTTATTTATTTTTAAAGTTTCTTTTGCTTTGTTGATTGCCCTTTCTCTAAATTCGGGATCAGATAGTTTTATGCTGCGGTCTGCGAGCCCAATAATAACGGTTTTTTTTTGGGATAGGGGGTGCTGTGAGTCAAAATGTAGGTATCTTGCAGACCAAGTTTTTTTAGTGTACCATTCTGTTCTTATTTTGTTGTTTTTATTGTATAGAGTTAGGTCAAGAAAGTTGATTTTGTTTTCGTTTTGTTTTTCTATTGTAAATTGTAGTTTGTGGTGGTAACTGTTAAATTTTTCTAGAATCAAGTTGCATTTATTTTTGGGTACAGCTGTTATACAGTCGTCGACATATCTGTAGAAAAAAGGTAAAGGGAAATCTAAGGGCGGGATTGTGTTTTCTTCGAGGTCTTCCAGGACGAGTTGGGCAATTACACTGGAAATTGAGGCACCCATAGCACATCCATCTATTTGTTTATAGAATTTTTTTTCATATTGGAAATATGTGGAGTTTAAGGTGATTTCAACCGCATTTAGAAATTCGTTTAGTGGTATATCGGTGAAGGATTTTATTTTATCCCATTTTTTTGCGCCGTAAAAAACTTTATAAAAAATACCCTTAACCTTCTAATCACTGACACAACCAAAACCATAAACAAATTTGAAAAAGAAAAAACCACTCTTGCAGCCTCACTAGCAGCAATTATACCACCTGATTTATTAAATCCTTTTTTCGAAAAACTGTCAGAAAAATATGAAACGATATTTCAAAAAATAAAACAAAAAAACATAAAAAAGATAAAGAAACAAACAAGCAAAAATATATCTGACAACAACATTAAAAAAAACGCTTCTTGTTGGATCGACAACTTAACTGACGTTAGTATTCCTGACGATGTGAAAGAAATACTTAGTTTGGGACCAAAGTTTGCAATACCTTACGAAAAACAAGAAGACATTCCCACAGCTGAAATAATTAGCAACATCGAAACCTCACTAACTAATCTAAGCAATGAAAAAAAAGATGAACTAAGGTCGACCTGCTGCAACATTATAACTAATTATAAAAATAACTTTAATCACGCGACAAAAAACAATACAAAAAAAGAATTACTCAGAAAAACACGAAAAACAGAAACATTCTTAAAGAAAAATAAAAACCTAAAAGTATTGGTACCCGACAAAACCAATAAAACTGTTATAATGTACACCACCGAATACGAACAAAAAATGACCAACTTATTACAAGACTCCAAAACCTATAAAGAATTAAGAAACGACCCAACAAACATATACCAAAAACAAAACAACGATATAATAACACATTGGGAAAACAAAACCTTTATATCACCAAACACCGCAAAAAAACTAAAAATTCACAACGCCCTACCCCCACGAATATACGGACTTCCGAAATTGCACAAAGAGGATATTCCACTTAGACCCATAGTGTCGTGCATCCAATCTCCATTTGAAAACCTTTCCAAATTTTTAAAAAATATTTTAGAGAACGTTGTAAACAAAAACAATTATTATATTAAAGATTCGATGGATTTCAAAAATAAAATTAAAAATATAATTATCCCCGAAGATCACTTACTGATATCTCTAGACGTTATATCACTATACACAAACATACCTATCAATCTTACAAAAGAAATAATAACAAAAAAATGGGATAAAATAAAATCCTTCACCGATATACCACTAAACGAATTTCTAAATGCGGTTGAAATCACCTTAACATATTTCCAATATGAAAAAAAATTCTATAAACAAATAGATGGATGTGCTATGGGTGCCTCAATTTCCAGTGTAATTGCCCAACTCGTCCTGGAAGACCTCGAAGAAAACACAATCCCGCCCTTAGATTTCCCTTTACCTTTTTTCTACAGATATGTCGACGACTGTATAACAGCTGTACCCAAAAATAAATGCAACTTGATTCTAGAAAAATTTAACAGTTACCACCACAAACTACAATTTACAATAGAAAAACAAAACGAAAACAAAATCAACTTTCTTGACCTAACTCTATACAATAAAAACAACAAAATAAGAACAGAATGGTACACTAAAAAAACTTGGTCTGCAAGATACCTACATTTTGACTCACAGCACCCCCTATCCCAAAAAAAAACCGTTATTATTGGGCTCGCAGACCGCAGCATAAAACTATCTGATCCCGAATTTAGAGAAAGGGCAATCAACAAAGCAAAAGAAACTTTAAAAATAAATAACTATCCGCAGCAGCTTATAAACAAAATTTTTAAAGAAAGAATACACAAATTTTACAACACACACCCAAACAACAAACATACAACAAAAAATAATAAAAATTACTTATCATTACCATATATTCCTAACCTATCAGAAAAAATTCAAAACGTTTTTAAAAACCACGACATAACTGTCAGCCACAAAGGCCACAATCTTTTAAGAAAAAATTTCAGCAAGCTAAAATCAACAATCCCCAAAGATAAAAAAACTCACGTTGTGTATGAAATTCCATGCAATAACTGCCACGCCGTTTATATTGGACAGACCAGCCAACACTTAAAAAACAGAATAAATGGACACAAATTCGACAAAAAAAACAAGACTGCCTTATCACATCACAGCGACGAAAATCAACATACTTTCAACTATAAAAACACAAAAATCCTAAATACAGAAAATCATTCTAAAAAACGAGAAATACTTGAAATGATCGAAATCCAAAGAAACAAAAACGCTATAAACGCTAAATCCGACACAAAAAACCTTCACAAAATTTACCATAATATTATAAAATAAACTCACCCTTCTCACAAGCTACATAATACTAATAACTAATTAATTAAAAAATAATAAATAAAAACACATAGACCTCAAAACAATAATTGGACCCCTTAAGCCAAATAGATACATCTGGCAAACACTCCCAAATTGTCAGACGACCCTTCGCCAAAAGTAGATGTGCGTTTTTCAGTTACTATTTAATAAAGCTAGACTAAATATGTATATACCGACTTATCTGTTTAAAAACTTCAAAGTAACAGAAAGTGCAATTTTTTATAAAGTGCCTCGCAGTACAATGTGCCAATCCTTGGATTTTTAATAAAAGGTAACACCTTTATACTTATATATAAACTTAGTAACTAGTTCCTAGAATATTACCTAAAAACTGTTAAAATAAAAAAATGTTTTCAGCTACTGCACTCTGATGAAGGTATATCTATTACCGAAACGTTAGTAATATAAAATGTAACCAAAAACACCACATTTTATTTGCCTCACAACGGACTAAATCCCCAAGAAAACAAAATTAAAAACAATATATATATCAACAGTCCAAGAACCTGCCAAAAATACATATATATATATATATATATATATATATATATATATATATATATATATATATATATATATATATATATATATATATATATATATATATATATATATATATCGGATCTCCCATGGTAGCTTGGATGTGGGAGTCTCGCGACCTCTCCACACTACCTGAGACATTCTCATTTATGAACATAGTTAAGTATGTTTGGAATTATCTGGAGAACTACTGTTTCGTCTTCCTCGGTATCTAAGTTGTTAAAAGACACCACATCGACTCATCAGAGGCCTTACAGTAGCATGAGCATTTCTGCTCCCATATAATTCCACAGTTCTTGCCTATAAAAGACAAACTGAAAGTTTTGAAAGGTAGAAGTTCTTGAGATTGTTCTCTGAGAAATGTCATAGGGATCCTTATCGGATCTCCCATGGTAGCTTGGATGTGGGAGTCTCGCGACCTCTCCACAATACCTGAGACATTCTCATTTATGAACATAGTTAAGTATGTTTGGAATTATCTGGAGAACTACTGTTTCGTCTTCCTCGGTATCTAAGTTGTTAAAAGACACCACATCGACTCATACTTAACTATGTTCATAAATGAGAATGTCTCAGGTAGTGTGGAGAGGTCGCCAGACTCCCACATCCAAGCTACCATGGGAGATCCGATAAGGATCCCTATGACATTTCTCAGAGAGCAATCTCAAGAACTTCTACCTTTCAAAACTTTCAGTTTGTCTTTTATAGGCAAGAACTGTGGAATTATATGGGAGCAGAAATGCTCATGCTACTGTAAGGCCTCTGATGAGTCGATGTGGTGTCTTTTAACAACTTAGATACCGAGGAAGACGAAACAGTAGTTCTCCAGATAATTCCAAACATACTTAACTATGTTCATAAATGAGAATGTCTCAGGTAGTGTGGAGAGGTCGCCAGACTCCCACATCCAAGCTACCATGGGAGATCCGATAAGGATCCCTATGACATTTCTCAGAGAGCAATCTCAAGAACTTCTACCTTTCAAAACTTTCAGTTTGTCTTTTATAGGCAAGAACTGTGGAATTATATGGGAGCAGAAATGCTCATGCTACTGTAAGGCCTCTGATGAGTCGATGTGGTGTCTTTTAACAACTTAGATACCGAGGAAGACGAAACAGTAGTTCTCCAGATAATTCCAAACATACTTAACTATGTTCATAAATGAGAATGTCTCAGGTAGTGTGGAGAGGTCGCGAGACTCCCACATCCAAGCTACCATGGGAGATCCGATAAGGATCCCTATGACATTTCTCAGAGAGCAATCTCAAGAACTTCTACCTTTCAAAACTTTCAGTTTGTCTTTTATAGGCAAGAACTGTGGAATTATATGGGAGCAGAAATGCTCATGCTACTGTAAGGCCTCTGATGAGTCGATGTGGTGTCTTTTAACAACTTAGATACCGAGGAAGACGAAACAGTAGTTCTCCAGATAATTCCAAACATACTTAACTATGTTCATAAATGAGAATGTCTCAGGTAGTGTGGAGAGGTCGCGAGACTCCCACATCCAAGCTACCATGGGAGATCCGATAAGGATCCCTATGACATTTCTCAGAGAGCAATCTCAAGAACTTCTACCTTTCAAAACTTTCAGTTTGTCTTTTATAGGCAAGAACTGTGGAATTATATGGGAGCAGAAATGCTCATGCTACTGTAAGGTCTCTGATGAGTCGATGTGGTGTCTTTTAACAACTTAGATACCGAGGAAGACGAAACAGTAGTTCTCCAGATAATTCCAAACATACTTAACTATGTTCATAAATGAGAATGTCTCAGGTAGTGTGGAGAGGTCGCGAGACTCCCACATCCAAGCTACCATGGGAGATCCGATAAGGATCCCTATGACATTTCTCAGAGAGCAATCTCAAGAACTTCTACCTTTCAAAACTTTCAGTTTGTCTTTTATAGGCAAGAACTGTGGAATTATATGGGAGCAGAAATGCTCATGCTACTGTAAGGCCTCTGATGAGTCGATGTGGTGTCTTTTAACAACTTAGATACCGAGGAAGACGAAACAGTAGTTCTCCAGATAATTCCAAACATACTTAACTATGTTCATAAATGAGAATGTCTCAGGTAGTGTGGAGAGGTCGCGAGACTCCCACATCCAAGCTACCATGGGAGATCCGATAAGGATCCCTATGACATTTCTCAGAGAGCAATCTCAAGAACTTCTACCTTTCAAAACTTTCAGTTTGTCTTTTATAGGCAAGAACTGTGGAATTATATGGGAGCAGAAATGCTCATGCTACTGTAAGGCCTCTGATGAGTCGATGTGGTGTCTTTTAACAACTTAGATACCGAGGAAGACGAAACAGTAGTTCTCCAGATAATTCCAAACATACTTAACTATGTTCATAAATGAGAATGTCTCAGGTAGTGTGGAGAGGTCGCGAGACTCCCACATCCAAGCTACCATGGGAGATCCGATAAGGATCCCTATGACATTTCTCAGAGAGCAATCTCAAGAACTTCTACCTTTCAAAACTTTCAGTTTGTCTTTTATAGGCAAGAACTGTGGAATTATATGGGAGCAGAAATGCTCATGCTACTGTAAGGCCTCTGATGAGTCGATGTGGTGTCTTTTAACAACTTAGATACCGAGGAAGACGAAACAGTAGTTCTCCAGATAATTCCCCAAACATACTTAAATATATATATATATATATATATATATATATATATATATATATATATATATATATATATATATATATATATATATATATATATATATATATACAGGGTGGTGCAACCAAGATGGGGTGGACGATTGTGAGTAAACGGTGAGGAATTTCAAAAAAATTTGTTCTGGATATTATCGATAGTCAGACACGCTATGTTTTAAAATTATAGCCATAATACAGGGTGGTCCAAAAAACTTGTGGCGAACCAAACTTGTATTTTTTTAAATGGGACACCCGGTATATTATTGTTCCAGTTGATTCTCCTGGTCGTTACGATCATTTTGATATAGGGGTTATTGGGTCTAAAACTTATAGTAAGAGAATGGGAGGCGGTTAAAGTTGAAAAAATGCTCACAGTTCGGCCATTTTTTAAAGAAATTTGAAACAGGTATGGAAAAACCAAATATTCCATAAAACGTTACATATCATTGAATACATTAATCACTTGCAATTTGTTTAAAATTATTCACTGTTATACAGGGTGATCAAGTTTTGCAAATACGCCCTGGACTCATTTTTTTTAAATGGAACACCCTGTATATCTTATTTTCATGTTAAAGATAACATTACGAGCTTTCAAAAAATACCCTACATGATGCCTTTCTGACCAACAGTTTTTTAGTAAACTAGCCGTGAAAGCAAAGTTTCTTCATTCTAATACGATTATACTGAATTTACGTTGTTTATTATTGAAATGAAACAAAAGATTGACGAACTTGTCAAAGCTACTGCCGCATAATCCATTATTTACAAGTTAAGTGTAGGTGGCCCAATAATTATGAGGTAAGAAAACTGAGACCCGAAACTTTTACATGTTTATTAGAGATATTTCAAAAAACAGAAAATATTGTTTTTAGGAAATGTAAAGTAATTAATAAACAAAGATAATCAGTTATCAGTATTATTAATAGTGTAAGGAAATTAATTAAGCAAAAACAGAACATCTTTTCAAATTATTTAGGTATGTACTTACTTGTTTATATTAAATTAGGTTTACAAGTAAGTACATACCTAAATAATTTGAAAAGATGTTCTGTTTTTGCTTAATTAATTTCCTTACACTATTAATAATACTGATAACTGATTATCTTTGTTTATTAATTACTTTACATTTCCTAAAAACAATATTTTCTGTTTTTTGAAATATCTCTAATAAACATGTAAAAGTTTCGGGTCTCAGTTTTCTAACCTCATAATTATTGGGCCACCTACACTTAACTTGTAAATAATGGATTATGCGGCAGTAGCTTTGACAAGTTCGTCAATCTTTTGTTTCATTTCAATAATAAACAACGTAAATTCAGTATAATCGTATTAGAATGAAGAAACTTTGCTTTCACGGCTAGTTTACTAAAAAACTGTTGGTCAGAAAGGCATCATGTAGGGTATTTTTTGAAAGCTCGTAATGTTATCTTTAACATGAAAATAAGATATACAGGGTGTTCCATTTAAAAAAAATGAGTCCAGGGCGTATTTGCAAAACTTGATCACCCTGTATAACAGTGAATAATTTTAAACAAATTGCAAGTGATTAATGTATTCAATGATATGTAACGTTTTATGGAATATTTGGTTTTTCCATACCTGTTTCAAATTTCTTTAAAAAATGGCCGAACTGTGAGCATTTTTTCAACTTTAACCGCCTCCCATTCTCTTACTATAAGTTTTAGACCCAATAACCCCTATATCAAAATGATCGTAACGACCAGGAGAATCAATTGGAACAATAATGTACCGGGTGTCCCATTTAAAAAAATACAAGTTTGGTTCGCCACGAGTTTTTCGGACCACCCTGTATTATGGCTATAATTTTAAAACATAGCGTGTCTGACTATCGATAATATCCAAAACAAATTTTTTCGAAATTCCTCACCGTTTACTCACAATCGTCCACCCCATCTTGGTTGCACCACCCTGTACATATATATATATATATATATATATATATATATATATATATATATATATATATATATATATATATATATATATATATATATATACACAGTGAAAGTCACTTATAACGACGACCAAGGGACCGGCAAATTCCCGTCGTTATAAAAGGACGTCGTTACATACAGCCGATTTTTTTTTCAGTAATAAGAATAAGGTGAGAAACATATCTTTGTATATTCATTTTATTATTTACATAAAGATACATTACTCACATAGTTATGAAAAACAAAAATTCAAACAAAAACAACTAAGAACATAATACGTTATATGTATGTACGTAATTAAGATGAGACACATAGGTACACAATACTACTTATGATTTATTTATAGGGTAACTAATTCGAACAGCACCAGTCGCCTACTAAAAATATTGTTATTGTTGCATTTCGATATCGGGAATTCTGGGAATCACATCAGTGACAAAACGGTTACAAAAACAGACCAATCGGAACATTCGACACACGTCGCATCGTGACTTTGCTCGTCCGCACGTCGTTATATCCGGCTTGATCCTGAGTACAGCAGGGCGTTACAAGCGACGTCGCTATAAATGACTTCCACTATATATATATATATATATATATATATATATATATATATATATATATATATATATATATATATATATATATATATATAATATATAGAAAATGGGGAATTTTCTTCGGTCCATATATTTAATATTTGTCGGTAAATGCAAAAGCTTTATATTTCGCTAGTGCAAAACACAAGACCGTAAAATGACAAACTAAAGTAGAAGGATTATTCTTGTTAGAGAAGAGCGATAGTTCACGATCTGATATTTTTTCACTGATATCTAAAAATCACAAGTAACAGTTGCTACCAGAGTCCGTGTAAAAGCGTGACGTGAAAAGTGATATCTATCCATAAGGTTGATTTTGCGAATGTCACCGTGAAGAATATATGGGCTGCAAGGGATATCGTGCCTTACGTCCGTTTAACGTTTTATGAAACGCATGTCGCGACTCGCGTGTCACGGAGTTACGTGACCTTATTTGATATTCGTGAAATGTGATATCAGTGGTGCCAGTGATCACTGATATTGTATATCAATTTGTGGATTAGATATAGAATAAAAGTTATTTATGGAATTTTTTTGAAATTGATAATGAAAAAAATAGTATTGCAAAATGTAATATATGTCAAGCAAAACTGTCTTTTTAAATTATAAGCACCCTACAATTTCGCTTACATTGGACGATCGTAATTTGGTAAGTTTGTTATATGATTATTACTTAAACTTATTTTAAGCGATCAAAAATATGTTTTTGATTTTTCTTGTTTTTTTCTAAAGAATACTTTAGAATAGGTACCCATTTATTTTTTTTAGGAAAATGCTACCAGCTTAGATATTAGGCAAGAATGTTTATTTTAGTTTGAACAAACCGATGTGTTTGTTTGGTTTGTTTTGTTTGCGTACCAGCGAATTTACTACCCACTTTGTTGTTTTTATAAATTTAATAAGTTAATTTGATTATAAATTTGATATATTGTTGTTTTATTTCCGTGCATGACATGCACAGCACTGAGCACAGGTGCAGATAGTTTCTGAACCGGAAAACCGTTCCAAAATTGTTAAAGTAGTAAGTAAGTGATATGATATATCGCAATTCACGATATTTTGTTGAAGCTGTTCGCAAATTGTTACCTACTCGAAAGTCGTTATCACGTCACGCTTTTAAATCACTGATATCAAAAAGTAACGATATCAGATATCATAGATATTAACAAATCACGATTTCGCTCTTCTCTAATTCTTGTTGATTCTGGTCCGGGTGCCCTCCTGCTCTCGCGATTTCTGGGCCCTTACCCTTCATCAGGCAGGCTCACACCCAGAGTGGCTGACGAACAGACCACACTTTGACCAGAATCAACAAGAGACCTTATATCCAAACGTTCGAAATGGATAGGTAAGATGTAGTGGCTCGCGCCAAACTACTTTTACGTATGTTGCTCCAAAACTTTTGGCTGCTAACATAATAAGTAAAATAATGTCGAATTTCTTCCACAGTACAAGTGCACCACTGTACGACAATATAGGGAGGTTTTCCTGTATATAAATATATAGAAAATGGGGAATTTTCTTCGTTCCATATATTTAATATATATGTCGGTAAATGCAAAAGCTTTATCTTTCGCTAGTGCAAAACACAAGACCGTAAAATGACAAACTAAAGTAGAAGGATTATTCTTGTTAGAGAAGAGCGATAGTTCACGATCTGATATTTTTTCACTGATATCTAAAAATCACAAGTAACAGTTGCTACCAGAGTCCGTGTAAAAGCGTGACGTGAAAAGTGATATCTATCCATAAGGTTGATTTTGCGAATGTCACCGTGAAGAATATATGGGCTGCAAGGGATATCGTGCCTTACGTCCGTTTAACGTTTTATGAAACGCATGTCGCGACTCGCGTGTCACGGAGTTACGTGACCTTATTTGATATTCGTGAAATGTGATATCAGTGGTGCCAGTGATCACTGATATTGTATATCAATTTGTGGATTAGATATAGAATAAAAGAATTGGGGTTGGAGATTGGAGCGTATATTTTTTTCATTTCGTTTTTTGGTTGCTGTTACACGATGTCTAGTGTTATTAAAAAAAGAAAGAAAAGTTATTTATGGAATTTTTTTGAAATTGATAATGAAAAAAATAGTATTGCAAAATGTAATATATGTCAAGCAAAACTGTCTTTTTAAATTATAAGCACCCTACAATTTCGCTTACATTGGACGATCGTAATTTGGTAAGTTTGTTATATGATTATTACTTAAACTTATTTTAAGCGATCAAAAATATGTTTTTGATTTTTCTTGTTTTTTTCTAAAGAATACTTTAGAATAGGTACCCATTTATTTTTTTTAGGAAAATGCTACCAGCTTAGATATTAGGCAAGAATGTTTATTTTAGTTTGAACAAACCGATGTGTTTGTTTGGTTTGTTTTGTTTGCGTACCAGCGAATTTACTACCCACTTTGTTGTTTTTATAAATTTAATAAGTTAATTTGATTATAAATTTGATATATTGTTGTTTTATTTCCGTGCATGACATGCACAGCACTGAGCACAGGTGCAGATAGTTTCTGAACCGGAAAACCGTTCCAAAATTGTTAAAGTAGTAAGTAAGTGATATGATATATCGCAATTCACGATATTTTGTTGAAGCTGTTCGCAAATTGTTACCTACTCGAAAGTCGTTATCACGTCACGCTTTTAAATCACTGATATCAAAAAGTAACGATATCAGATATCATAGATATTAACAAATCACGATTTCGCTCTTCTCTAATTCTTGTTGATTCTGGTCCGGGTGCCCTCCTGCTCTCGCGATTTCTGGGCCTTACCCTTCATCAGGCAGGCTCACACCCAGAGTGGCTGACGAACAGACCACACTTTGACCAGAATCAACAAGAGACCTTATATCCAAACGTTCGAAATGGATAGGTAAGATGTAGTGGCTCGCGCCAAACTACTTTTACGTATGTTGCTCCAAAACTTTTGGCTGCTAACATAATAAGTAAAATAATGTCGAATTTCTTCCACAGTACAAGTGCACCACTGTACGACAATATAGGGAGGTTTTCCTGTATATAAATATATAGAAAATGGGGAATTTTCTTCGTTCCATATATTTAATATATATGTCGGTAAATGCAAAAGCTTTATCTTTCGCTAGTGCAAAACACAAGACCGTAAAATGACAAACTAAAGTAGAAGGATTATTCTTGTTAGAGAAGAGCGATAGTTCACGATCTGATATTTTTTCACTGATATCTAAAAATCACAAGTAACAGTTGCTACCAGAGTCCGTGTAAAAGCGTGACGTGAAAAGTGATATCTATCCATAAGGTTGATTTTGCGAATGTCACCGTGAAGAATATATGGGCTGCAAGGGATATCGTGCCTTACGTCCGTTTAACGTTTTATGAAACGCATGTCGCGACTCGCGTGTCACGGAGTTACGTGACCTTATTTGATATTCGTGAAATGTGATATCAGTGGTGCCAGTGATCACTGATATTGTATATCAATTTGTGGATTAGATATAGAATAAAAGAATTGGGGTTGGAGATTGGAGCGTATATTTTTTTCATTTCGTTTTTTGGTTGCTGTTACACGATGTCTAGTGTTATTAAAAAAAGAAAGAAAAGTTATTTATGGAATTTTTTTGAAATTGATAATGAAAAAAATAGTATTGCAAAATGTAATATATGTCAAGCAAAACTGTCTTTTTAAATTATAAGCACCCTACAATTTCGCTTACATTGGACGATCGTAATTTGGTAAGTTTGTTATATGATTATTACTTAAACTTATTTTAAGCGATCAAAAATATGTTTTTGATTTTTCTTGTTTTTTTCTAAAGAATACTTTAGAATAGGTACCCATTTATTTTTTTTAGGAAAATGCTACCAGCTTAGATATTAGGCAAGAATGTTTATTTTAGTTTGAACAAACCGATGTGTTTGTTTGGTTTGTTTTGTTTGCGTACCAGCGAATTTACTACCCACTTTGTTGTTTTTATAAATTTAATAAGTTAATTTGATTATAAATTTGATATATTGTTGTTTTATTTCCGTGCATGACATGCACAGCACTGAGCACAGGTGCAGATAGTTTCTGAACCGGAAAACCGTTCCAAAATTGTTAAAGTAGTAAGTAAGTGATATGATATATCGCAATTCACGATATTTTGTTGAAGCTGTTCGCAAATTGTTACCTACTCGAAAGTCGTTATCACGTCACGCTTTTAAATCACTGATATCAAAAAGTAACGATATCAGATATCATAGATATTAACAAATCACGATTTCGCTCTTCTCTAATTCTTGTTGATTCTGGTCCGGGTGCCCTCCTGCTCTCGCGATTTCTGGGCCCTTACCCTTCATCAGGCAGGCTCACACCCAGAGTGGCTGACGAACAGACCACACTTTGACCAGAATCAACAAGAGACCTTATATCCAAACGTTCGAAATGGATAGGTAAGATGTAGTGGCTCGCGCCAAACTACTTTTACGTATGTTGCTCCAAAACTTTTGGCTGCTAACATAATAAGTAAAATAATGTCGAATTTCTTCCACAGTACAAGTGCACCACTGTACGACAATATAGGGAGGTTTTCCTGTATATAAATATATAGAAAATGGGGAATTTTCTTCGTTCCATATATTTAATATATATGTCGGTAAATGCAAAAGCTTTATCTTTCGCTAGTGCAAATCACAAGACCGTAAAATGACAAACGAAAGTAGAAGGATTATTCTTTTTGATTCTGGTCCGGGTGCCCTCCTGCTAACGCGATTTCTGGGCCCTTACCCTTCATCAGCTCATACCCAGAGTGGCTGACAAACAGACCACACCATAGATAAACTATACTATATAAAAGGAAAAGATGGACCACTCTATTATATCGGCCATTTTAGTTCGACTAGTCCCGCCGTGGCGCTGCAATTGGTTTCGCGCGGAATCCATTTATTTAAAATTTTAAATAGTTTGTTGGCGGCAAATGCCACGTGTTTCTTTTACTTTAAACAAATTGAAGTGGTGGCTGACTTTGCCATCAAAATTAAATAAAACTGCTTATTTCTTTTTGCAATATAAAATATTTAATTAGCAACTTACAATAATAGGCACTTATAAGGTCGTAGAAAAATCATTAGACAAAAATACTTCAAAAAAGAAAAGAAAATGGTGTCGGTGTTACAAAGGTATTTTTATGAAAAACAAAAGTGTAAAAGTAACGATTAAATGTTTTTATAACTACAGACATAATCGCCTTATTATCAAAAACATGTATACAGAATGTTGAATAGATTTGGTTCTAATGGACTTGGGTGTGACAAGGATGCAAAAATTCGTTATTTACGTTCTCTGTAAGAGGATATGAGATATCACAAAAGCATAGTTTTAAATCTTTATTACACTTTTACAGAGAACGTACAAAAAATAGTTTCTGATATTGTTTAAGAATGTGAAAAAATTAATTTGAAACAATTTCTTCATTCTGGCAGCACCCACTGCCATTTGACTATTTTCGATCTGATATACAGTGAGGGTGCGAAGATTTAAATCAACCTGATTTAAATCGTTGCGATTTTTTTATTTTAATCAATGATTTAAATCAAAAACGTCAATTTTTGGAATGTGTATTGAAGAAAAACAAAATAATATGAAAAAGTAGATGCAAGCTAAGTATCAAACGCAAATGTATGATTTTTTATTAAAAACAAAACAAACATAATATAAATGGTCAATTCTACATACACGGTTCATGGTCATAGCATAAAATTAGTAGTCAAATACAACATTACATTTATTGTTAAAATAACGAAATAAAAACACCAGTTTTCCAGCTGTATTACTGAAAGTACCGCGAAATAAAAAAATTCAATTAGCCCATTATTGCCATGGTTATGAAATGGAAATGGGATATAGCCGTTAGTTTAGCTAAGAAATGTATCTATGTTGAAATTTTGCTTGCTAACTTCTTGGATCGTCAATTTGTAATTTGTAGCCTAAATACTCCTTGTCAGAAACTTCTGTGGAATGTAGCTCCTTTGATAAGGACTTAAGGTTCTGCACAGCCTGCATTAGATGTCTTTTTTGAGTTACTTGTGATTTTGAAATCTTGGTTTTGTATGTTTTCTTCCTTTTGTTATTCTTATCCATTTTGGTAATAGGGAAATCTGAAAATTTATATAAAAAAAAATTAATTTAATTTTCACAAAAACACTTGTTTTACTTTAGTACAGTAAAAAATATTTAAATTTAACTATTCAAAAACAGATAACTTACCTAAAATTTCAGGCATTTCCTTCAAAGAAGTTTCACTTTCAGGTGTTTCCTTCAGAGAAGTTTGAGGCACCTCAATAAGAGAGGCAGGTTCTGGTACAAACACAATATTTTGTGAAATTTCTCTGAAAGGAAATTGAAACTCATCACCTGCAGAAGGCCCTGGTCTAGCTAGAGCTTCTTCATGTTTAGAAGGCTGATGTTCCAAATCTGCTACAGGCAGTTGGATTCTGTTTTCTATAAATAAAATAAATAAAAGATGACATTAATTTACCTTAATTTTAATTCTACAAACCTTGCTTTGTTTAAAAAAATTTAAAATTAAAAACCATTTTTTTTTAAATAAATCAAATCGAGCTAAGAAATTTTTGACAAAAGTTACCTTGGTTTTCCAAATTTACTGTAGGAACTGCATCTCGCCGCAAGTCTGTAGTGTTTTTATAGTCTGTAAATTTCGATTCCGGCGTAAAATGTGCATCACAAACTCTATAGTTGCGAATTACTTTATCCTGGTCTTTGCTAAGAAGATCTTCACGCTGAATGGCATGTAACCACTTATGGAAGAGCGGAAATCAATAAATATATATTATTTAGTGGATCGTAACCTAACTAAAATGTGTAATGTGACAGCTCTCTCCAAGCTGCTCTTTGATTTGACCGCTTGGTCTGCCATTATTAAATGCCCCTTTATCACATACAATTTGCTACAAACATCACAATTTGCTGAGAAACTTCGATTTTATTTTTCAAGTTTCGTGTGATAAGAGGGCCAAATTTTTTGCTGATAAGTGTACAAGTGTGCATTGCATTTAAGCTTTTAGTTTAGGAACCTCAGCAGTCAGCACTGTGTCATATGTTGACACATTTTCACATTTAGACAGTCACTACTAAAAAGTGATACAAACTCAAAAGTCAAAACTGAAATGCTGTTTTTTGTGCTGACTGCATTTGGAGCCTACGTGTTCAAGTATATATATTAGACTGTAAAGCCCAGTTCTCAAGATGCAACTTGTACTTGTGGCAAGTCCACTGCACTTTTTTTAATGTAGTAAAGTTGGTCTTGATTGCACTGATTCAAGCTCACACATTCAAAATTTAGTTAAAGCATCCCGACCCAATGGAAATATGCTGTGTGTTTGAGATTGAACCCATGTAACTCAGCTGCCGAAGTTAGTTGCATCGTGAGAATCGACCTGCACTCAGTGCCCAATATCTTGCTTACTTTTGAGGCATAACTACAGTAGGTATAACAAAAGACTTTTAAGAGAATCAGGGCAGAATTTTCTCCTTTTTTGAAAAACAAAACTACAGATTTTTGAGGTTAGAATAATGAAAGCGGCATATACGTAGTAATACGTATATGGAAAGCGGTTAACTCACCTGTAAATCTCTGGGAAAAGACCGCATTTTCTGTTCTGTGTCCTTAAAAGAACAATTGGGTACACAACACGTAAAAACCATGTTTTTTAAAATCAGAATTAATCACTGAAAAGTCTAAAAAGCACTTCGACGTCCGTTACGTTATTCATATAAAACACGAATGACACCAAAGAAAATAAAAGGGTATGCTTGACACTACGACAGTCAAAAGACAATGACAAACAAATGACAAATGACGGGCGACATTAGCGCCAATGTGGGACTAGTCAGTACCACGAGTGAACAGGCCCTGGACCACACTTTGACCAGAATCAACAAGAGACCTTATATCCAAACGTTCGAAATGGATAGGTAAGATGTAGTGGCTCGCACCAAACTACTTTTACGTATGTTGCTCCAAAACTTTTGGCTGCTAACATAATAAGTAAAATAATGTCGAATTTCTTCGACACTACAAGTGCACCACTGTACGATAATATAGGTCCTATATTATAGGGAGGTTTTCCTATATATAAATATATAGAAAATGGGGAATTTTCTTCGGTCCATATATTTAATATATTATGTCGGTAAATGAAAAAGCTTTATCTTTCGCCAGTGCAAAACACAAGACCGTAAAATGACAGACTAAAGTAGAAGGATTATTCTTTTTGATTCTGGTCCGGGTGCCCTCCTGCTATTGCGATTTCTGGGCCCTTACCCTTCATCAGGCAGGCTCACACCCAGAGTGGCTGACGAACAGACCACACTTTGACCAGAATCAACGTCATTTTACGGTCTTGTGTTGTGCACTAGCGAAAGATAATGCTTTTGCATTTACCGACATATATTAAATATAGGTATGGACCGAAGAAAATTCCCCATTTTCTATATATTTATATATAGGAAAACCTCCCTATAATATAGGGCCTATATTATCGTACAGTGGTGCACTTGTAGTGTCGAAGAAATTCGACTTTATTTTACTTATTATGTTAGCAGCCAAAAGTTTTGGAGCAATAGTAAGATAGAGTAAAAGTAGTTTGGCGCGAGCCACTACATCTTACCTATCCATTTCGAACGTTTGGATATAAGGTATCTTGTTGATTCTGGTCAAAGTGAGGTCTGTTCGTCAGCCACTCTGGGTGTGAGCCTGCCTGATGAAGGGTAAGGGCCAGGCGCGGCCCGTGATTTTTTTTTAAAGGTGGGTCAAAATTTTGTGGGCAACTAGTGATATCAACGCAACAAGCAAAATACACTTTTTTAATTAAGAAAGGTTTTTTAATAATGTGTCAAGAAATTATTTACCTACAAATAAACACTGCAAAAATCATAAAATAGGTACTGCAGAATATTGAACATTACTACTCTAGATGTTTATGGTTTTTTTCTATGTGTTTTAATACTCCAGATTAGTAGATTTTAGCGGCTTCCGTTTTGATAAGTTTAGCTTCTCCTCAATAGATGTCGCGCCTTGTACTAAAAGCCCAGAATATAAACAGAACAAAATTCTGAGCTAAAAGTATTATTATTAGGAACGCTGCCGAAACTCCGTTTTCTTTAATAAAATACTGGCGACCAGACATAGTAATACGATATTTGTCTACGTACGTGCAGGCTGTAAGCTGTAGTAGATATGAGATTGCCAACAATTTTAAAAATATTTTATCGAGGAACAACTTGTTGCCAATACACCTTTTAGAGCCGATCTAATTTTTTAAATATCAAAAAATTAAAAAAAAGTTCTTG
Organism: Philopedon plagiatum; assembly: GCA_963971165.1. Lineage (NCBI taxonomy): Eukaryota > Metazoa > Arthropoda > Insecta > Coleoptera > Curculionidae > Philopedon > Philopedon plagiatum. The sequence continues at coordinate 73,912,441 of OZ020191.1, read as the reverse complement.
CCCCAACACAGATTCGAACCCTCGACCTTCTGGTGAAGTCGCTGAGATTGTACCTCTGGACTACGCTGGTAATGTGAGAAAATCGGTCCGATACCGTTAAATTTGATGCCTAGTGCTGACCTGACAGAAATCGTATTTATAATTTTGTATGTTTAACCGCTAATTAATATTATCAATACAATGCGCATATTAGATACCTAATTAGTTTTTTTCCGAACCAAATGTTTTGAAATAGTATATTTTATGGGGCGGTTTGAGTATTTCCATAGTGAGAGTGGCCCGATATTATTGGTGGGCCGTCGACCAATTGTATCTCTTTTTAACTTCCTCAAGCGCGTATGTCTGTTTCTCTCTTACTTTTAATGAATTTATATCGTCCATATAAACCTATAAGATTAATTTAAAATATGACCCAGCTCGGAGCAAGCTTGGATATCCTTTGACGATGGCTTGGCTTGATTCTTTCTTGGGGAGTTTTCGCATGGAACTTTGAAACAAAAGATTCTTTTTTGGTTTTAAAAAATTAAAAAATAAATTATTAGGTAGATCACTGAAAATTTTTTAAGTGGGTCATTGACCAAATGACCTTATGGACGGGCCGCGCCTGGTAAGGGCCCAGAAATCGCGATAGCAAGAGGGCACCCGGACCAGAATCAAAAAGAATAATCCTTCTACTTTAGTTTGTCATTTTACGGTCTTGTGTTTTGCAATAGCGAAAGATAAAGCTTTTGCATTTACCGACAAATATTAAATATATGGACCGAAGAAAATTCCCCATTTTCTATATATTTATATATAGGAAAACCTCTCTCTCTCTCTCTCTCTCTCTCTCTCTATATATATATATATATATATATATATATATATATATATATATATATATATATATATATATATATATATATATAGTGACCGGCAAAAAGTTCGCAACATATGGGAAAAATTTTTATTAGGAGAGTATCGGAAAAACTTTCCCAGGGGATCGGTTCTGCATGTCCGATAACCTAAGAATCGATTTTGACATACGTCACGTGACCACTGGTATAGCGTCAAATTAAAAAAAAATTGTTAATTTACAAAAAGTGAGGTTAGTTGACGAGATATCAAAAAAAGTTATTTGAAAAAATTGCTTAGAATTAAATTCTAGGTCCTTGTGCAAAATTTTAAGATTTTATTTAAAAAAATTGGAAAACTCAATTTTTTTTAAATATTTTTTTATCGATTTACAAATTTCCGGTTTTTTTCATTTAGATAGCTTGGCTAATGTAAAGCCCATGTATCTGGATGAAAATAAACGAATGTAGTAGTTTTTTCTACAATTGACAGGACAAAATTAAAAAAAACAGGGTTTCGCCGGACGCTAGCTGTTGCAATGATTTGTATCTAGCAGCAGTGTCAAAATTTTAGAGACATTTCAATGAGATTACATTGAGAAAACCTTAATCGTCTTAAATATATCTGAAGTTCGACTTTTTGTAAAGTTAAGGGGATTAAAATAGATAATAAACAAAAAATTACCTGTTTATTTAATCGAAATTTTATAAACGAAAACCAATGTAAGAAAAACTTAAAAGTAGTCAAATTCTGTACTAACAACACAAAAAATCATTGTTTTTCCTTGGGTGCACAAAATTTAAAACTCAGTATGACCACCATTTCTCTCCATACATACTATTGTTCTCGAGCGCAACTCTCGATTAACATTTCGGAGCATTTTACGATTTATTTGCAATACACAATTTCTAATGACATTCTCTAAATTTTGTATATTCCTAAAGGGTCGATGTTTGTACACAGAGTTCTTTAGGTATCCCCACATAAAGAAATCTAACGGAGTCAGATCTGGTGATCTCGCAGGCCACGGATTTTCAGAAGCCGTCATATCCACTGGTTTCCAAATTCTTGATCCAGCCATCTCTTCACCTCATTTGTGGAATGAATGCTAGCTCCGTCTTGTTGAAAGTATAAATTTCTTCTTTCGGCTAATGACAAATTGTCTAAAAAGTCAGATATCTCAGTTTGTAGAAATTCTAAATATCGTTCTGAATTTAAATTGTCTCTAAAGAAAAAAGGTCCCACTATTCTGAGGTTGAAAATTCCGCACCACACATTAACCTTAAAACTATATTGGTCTTTACTCTGAATTACAAAGTCTGGGTTTTCGGTGGCCCACCATCTACAGTTTTGTGAACTGACGGTTCCGTTAGAGGTAAATGTAGCTTCATCCGAGAAAAGAACGTTCTTTGGGAAATTAAAATCATCCTCAATCATACCCTGGAACCAGGCACAAAAATCGAAGCGGGCGTCATAATCCCTATCTTTTAATACTTGTACAAATTTAGGTTTGTACGGATGAAATTTGTTTCTTTTTAATATCCTCCGCACAGATCTTTCGTGAATGTTAGTGATCTCCGATATTTGACTAACTGCTAATTGGGGTGTTTCTGTGATCGACAAACACACATCCAGAGAACCTTCGTCACCTGTTACCGGTTTTTCATGGGAAACTTTATACTGATTTTCTACCGATCCCGTTTCTTTAAATTTATTGACTAGACGAGATACTGTGGAATAATGGAGGGATTTATCGGGGTGCCTCTCATTAAAAATTGCTGCTGTTTCTCTATGGCTTTTGTAATTATCTCCAGAAATTAAAATAATTTCTATCTTTTCCTGAAGAAGTAGTGTGGGTGCCATTTTAAGGAATAAAATATTAATAAACTTATGTAAAATATCAAACTTAGTAAGATGCGAGACATAAACCAATGACATAGGTTGAAATCAAACAAATTATAATTTGTTTGACATTTTTCTGTTGTTTTTAACCTACTAGATTATTTGGTTGTTTTAATTTCAGAGCCTGCTTTGGTAGTTTTAAGTACAACTAAATAGACCTGGTTGTTAAATTTATGTGCGAAAAATCTTAATAAAATCTTGATACAGTCATTTCATTAGATTCAAACCATTGCAACAGCGAGCGTCCGGCGAACACCTATTTTTTCGATTTTGTCCTGTCAATTGTAGAATTGTAGATCTGACTCCGTTAGATTTTTTTATGTGGGGATACCTAAAGAACCCTGTGTACAAACATCGACCCTTTAGGAATATACAAAATTTAGAGAATGTCATTATAAATTGTGTATTGCAAATAAATCGTAAAATGCTCCGAAATGTTAATCGAGAGTTGCGCTCGAGAACAACAGTATGTATGGAGAGAAATGGTGGTCATACTGAGTTTTAAATTTTGTGCACCCAAGGAAAAACAATGATTTTTTGTGTTGTTAGTACAGAATTTGACTACTTTTAAGTTTTTCTTACATTGGTTTTCGTTTATAAAATTTCGATTAAATAAACAGGTAATTTTTTGTTTATTATCTATTTTAATCCCCTTAACTTTACAAAAAGTCGAACTTCAGATATATTTAAGACGATTAAGGTTTTCTCAATGTAATCTCATTGAAATGTCTCTAAAATTTTGACACTGCTGCTAGATACAAATCATTGCAACAGCTAGCGTCCGGCGAAACCCTGTTTTTTTTAATTTTGTCCTGTCAATTGTAGAAAAAACTACTACATTCGTTTATTTTCATCCAGATACATGGGCTTTACATTAGCCAAGCTATCTAAACGAAAAAAAACGGAAATTTGTAAATCGATAAAAAAATATTTAAAAAAAATTGAGTTTTCCAATTTTTTTAAATAAAATCTTAAAATTTTGCACAAGGACCTAGAATTTAATTCTAAGCAATTTTTTCAAATAACTTTTTTTGATATCTCGTCAACTAACCTCACTTTCTGTAAATTAACAATTTTTTTTTTAATTTAACGCTATACCAGTGGTCACGTGACGTATGTCAAAATCGATTTTTAGGTTATCGGACATGCAGAACCGATCCCCCGGAAAAGTTTTTCCAATACTCACCTAATAAAAATTTTTCCCATATGTTGCGAACTTTTTGCCGGTCACTGTATATATACAGGGTGTCTAAAATAGGTGATACCACTATTGCTATCTCCGAAACGGTAAAAGATACGAGGTCGGTTAAATTAGAGAAAATGTGCCATTTCTAGTCCCTATTCATATTCCGTTTACGGAGTTGCCAAATTCTCTATAGTTTCTTATCTACAGGGGATTTTTTTAAAATAGTCAAAAATTTAATTCTTAAATATCTCGAAAATTATTATAGTTAGAAAAAATTTGTTTTACCAAAAATCACACCATTTTTTACCTTCTCTAAAGTAACGTTATTGTTTTGTTTATACCATTTGTTTTTATTGAGTTACTGATACTAACTCGTTTTTTTCAAATACGGACCTGGACTTTTTGCTTCATTTTTTGTAAGAATACTTTATACGCTTTACAACTGTGTATAACTTATTTATGTTTTCCGACGTTTTGATTAAGAATAGCAACATCATCAGGATTTTCTAACAATACGGACCTGGGATCTTCCATGTTAAGGCACAATTCATAACCTATCGCTATGGTTTGTGGTTTTTGAGGTTGTGAAATGGCGCATTTACTTGAAAAATTCCAGGTCCGTACTGGTAGAATATCCTGATGATGCTATTCTTCACCAAAACGTCGAAAAACATAATCAAGTGATACACAGTTGTAAAGGGTATGAAGTATTATTTCAAAAAATGCAACAAAAAGTCCAGGTCCGTATTTGAAAAAAACAAGTTAGTATCAGTAACTCAGTAAAAACAAATGATACAAACAATAACGTTGCCTTAGAGAAGGTAAAAAATCGTGTGATTTTTGTTAAAACAATTTTTTTCTAACTATAATAGTTTTCGAGATATTTAAGAATTAATTTTTTGACAATTTTTAAAAAATCCCCTGTAGATAAGAAACTATAGAGAATTTGGCAACTTCGTAAACGAAATATAAGTAGGGACTAGAAATGGCACATTTTCTCTAATTTAACCGACCTCGTATCTTTTACCGTTTCGGAGGTAGCAATAGTGGTATCACCTATTTTAGACACCCTGTATATATATATATATATATATATATATATATATATATATATATATATATATATATATATATATATATATATATATACAGGGTGTTATGAAATTCACTGCATATATTGGAATGGGTGACTCCTGATATGAATTCAGATTGAATAAAAATATTCATAAATGGCGCTTCATTATAAAAAAAGGTTGAAATCAGCCCTCAAAAAAAAACATTTTTGTGACAGCGCGCCACTGTCATACATACATGGCCATATAAAAAACAACGAGCAATGTCAGTTACAGAAAAACTCTTTTGTTTTAACGATAGACGTTGCCAGGTCTTTCTAGCCCCTAGCATGAAACAGGTTTAAAAAAAATTACGTTTTTATTATCTTTAAATAAAGAAATCCTACTACTTAACTCTTTCAAAACACTCAATTTCAAAAAGTTAAAATACTACAACACAAAAAATCCACAGAACAGCTGTCAAACAAAGATTACAATAATAATTTTCAACTAAACTGACTAGAAATTTTTAGAGGAAAAGACTACCTACCTATCCAAAATTTACCTTAGCTTCAAACAAAAAAATTCTAATAGGTAAGCGTGTACCTACTTTTATTCCTTATAAATTAATTATAAAGTTTACCTTCATACCGTCTTTACAATGGTACAATTAGTACTGAAGTAACCTTAAAAATACTTGAAAGAGTTGTTTATACAGGAAAATTTGCTTAAAATACATCATTGTGTTTACAGTAGCGCCTGATTTTTTCCGACAAATACACAGAACCCTCGTTTTCACTTTAAAAGTGATAAAACACAAGCAAATAACTTTAAAATCAAGACGACCTCCTCCATTAGAGCCGTTTGTTTACAAAAATGGCGGAATAACATAACTTTAACTTGTACCTAGCTAGATGGAGAGTTATCGATAGCGACTATCGATATATCGATAGTTTTATACCACATCGACAACATCGAAACTAACGATAGTTGTATTTAAACTATCAATAGTCTATACCATTTAAAATTAAAAACGAAATAGTAGGCAACATGCCTTTCGAAGTCCGGTAAATGCTAAATGTACAAGTTTGTGTCTAGAATTTACTTGGAAATGTACTAGCAGAAAGTGATACATCACACCAGACAGAATTAGCGGATCAATCTCCAAATTCGCATGTGCCGTCACCATCTTCGGAACTACTACCAGTAAAAACAGATTGAAATGAGTCTTCGTCTTTGGTCAAATTTCCAAGTGAGCGAATATCTGCTGTAAATACAAAATCAGCTTAAGATCAGATTCCATTATTTTGGTTCGGCCGTATTTGGAAGGTATGATGCCAGTAGAAGCCAATCTCCTTTTTTATTAGTATTAGCAAGTCTTAATTTCATTAAAAAATAAAACTATCGATAGTAACGAATTTTCACTATCGATTAATCGACACGCAGTGCTATCGATAGATTTCCATTCGGCATTCGACGTCGACGGTAGTGCCTCCCTTTTGAAATTCCGAAAACTTCTGTGGCAATTGAATTAACAGCTGATTGTCAACTTCTCATTTTTTAAAATTTATACGTTCACGTTCACTGAGGGTGGGTATTATAAAAAAGGCAAAAGTTAACTTTAATTTTAACGGTTAGGTTAACTTCGCTAGAAAAAATGATAGTTTTATAAAATCCTCATTAACCTGAGAAAGTAAAAAGAAGTAAAGAAGAATTAAAAATTCTGTCATGTCATCAATATTTTATAATTTAATAAATAAAAAAAACAACAGTCATGGAGAGAACAGCAGTTAATTTTTCTGATGATGAAATTTTAGTATTCTTATATCCAGTGTAGAAGAATATAAAAACATTATAGAGTGTAAAAAAACAGATAGTGTTATTGGGAGAAAATTGCGAAACACCTTACAGAGTTGGGTTTTTCACAAAGAACAACAAAACAATTTAGGGACCAATGGGGTAACCTTCAAATCAAATCAAATATGAATACCTTAAAAAAGAAACAAAGAGAAAATATTGCGAGGAGAAAATTGAGAAGTTTAAAACAGGTAGAGGCCCAAAAAAAATGATATTACAGAGAGTGATGAAAGAATAAAGTCTATTATAGGAGTTGCTGTAACTGGGGAAAATAATTGTTGGGATTCCGATAATTTTGAAAAAGACCCCGTAGGTAAGTCAGTTCAGACCCAAATATTGTTACATAGTTAAACATACTTATTTAGTTGTAATGGTATAAGCCTATTTAATTTTTTATAAGACAGGTATCTACTTCTATTTACATTTTGGTTTTTAGATTCTGTGATCTCTCAGAATAATAATTGGACTTTGTGGAATCCAGTAGCATTAAAAGTCCGAAAGGCCCCAGAACTTATAGTACCGACCTACCGGAAAAACAAGGTAAAATATTCTCTCAACTGTCCCCAAACCTAAAATAAAAGTTTTAGTTAAATGTACCACAGCTAGGCAGGGTTTTAAGCCCTTTAAGTGCTTGTAAGCACTGCGCTATGTCATCGAGACTTGGTAGTTCAGATGCTTAAATAAGGGCTTCATGTTTTGTTTTCGGACTTGCAAGCCCTTTAGAAGTTTACCAGCACAATTCGGGGGTTTGAGTAATAGTGAAAGCTTGAAGCTCTTTTGCAAAGTGCTTGATGTTTTCAAAGTGAAGGCACTTTGGATAAGGGCTGGTATTTGAAGTTCTATTGCAGAGGGCTTTGTCCATCACTGAAATGGACTTTGTCTTTCTCAAAAAATTGTCTGAGGAGCAGAAGGATGTTTGTTAAGCTGGATGATAGTGTGTCTGATGTGTTTGATGTAAATATTGGGACCCCTCAGGGTAGCGTTTTGGGACCCTTAATCTTTCTTTTATATGTGAATGACATGCCGGAGCCCATTAACAGTCATGGTATGCCCTTTATGTACGCTGATGATTCCTTCATTGTCGTAAGTGGTAAAGATGTTGATGATGTAAAACTAAAGGTACAGAGAGTTCTGGATCTGTTTACCCAATGGTGCTACAAAAACCGCCTAATTATAAATTTTGAAAAAACTATTTTTGTTGAAAGTCATAGTCAATATCATGTTCCGAGTAAACTGTCATTTTCTCTTGATAGTAAAGTGTTTAATACAACTGAGCAGGCTAAGTTCTTGGGTGTGTATATTGACAACCACTTTTTTATCACATTGATTTTATTTCAAAAAAATTAAACAGCATATATTTTGCTATATCTGTCTTAAAAAATACCCTTGAGAAGGAAAACTTCTTAAAGACTTAGATATTATGCAATGGTCTACTCAAACCTATCTTATAATATTACAGCGTGGGGACGATCTAATGAGTTCAATAGATTGTTTATTGTTCAGAAACGCATTATTCGTCTCATTTTTGATCTGGGTTATAGGGAGTCTTGTAGAGACACTTTTAAGAAATATAAAGTCTTAACTTTGCCTTGCATTTATATATTTAAGATCTTGGTCTATATTCATAAAAATAAACATAGCTTCTTGACTAATGGAAATCTTCATAGCCATAACACTAGAGGTAGACATTTTTTTCGATTGGATCGTCCAAATCACAGTTTCTATAAGAAATCACCAGTTTACTCAGGTTGTAGTCTCTATAATGGATTTAATCATTCATTGAGACAAGAAACGTCTATTGTATTATTTCGGAAAAAATTGAAGGACATTTTAGTGAGCAATCGTTTTTATTCCATTGAAGAATTTATTGTATACTGTGACAGTGTTGTTAATGCAAATGTTTAATTTATTTGTCCTTAATCGTGTATTTGTTTCCATCTTGGATTGTGATTGTTAACTTTATATATTTTTAAGTGACGTGTCTTATCTACATATATTATGTATATTGTCACGCCCTCGTTTTAAGGGTGCAACTAGGGGCGTAGAGGTAACGGAACCTTAATTAAATTGAAACTAAACGTGATTTTAAAAACAACTTAAATCATTTATTTACAATTAAATAGGAACATTAAAACGACATACAAAATACAGATTTATGTTATTACTCTCGAAAGACAACTTAACTTTATATTACTTACATTAAATATTTGAAGATCATCTCTTCCACAATTTATCACAATCACCAACGTATCGGACCGAGGATCGTGCACTAGTGTCCGTTACCACTCTTGTCTTTTCGATCGCCCTATTACATAGTCAGCAATTCCCTCCTTTATTTGGAGCGTTGACTTTAGGTCGAAAACCTCGATAATGCTGACTAGGTAATTAGACGTCGTTTCAATAAATTATTTCGAGTAATTATTTGATTTTATAAAGGAACTATAATATTTCATAGTTGCAATTTTTATGTATATTCAATAAATAAGCTACATCCTGCCAATGTAGAGGGCAATAACTTATGATTAAGTAAAATAGGATTATAGATTACTTATTGAACTTCCAAATATTGATCTATGAAATATTATTGGTTTTTCCACTTGTGACAATATAGCTGAAGGATGAATAAATATTTGAACTTTAATTTGAATTTGAATGAAAAAAAATTATATTTTTAGGTTTAAGAGCAGTCAAGGATAAATTTATTATTAATGATAGATGCAAACTATCCCATTGCCAACAAAAAAACAGTATGTTGAATATAGAAAACAAAAAGCAGCCTGTGATTTTGCCAGTAGAGCTGACAACCACTTGCAATGAAACAAAAAGGTTACAAAGTATCAAAAACAAATTAGAACAGATCCCCACCAGAACAGGTAATCAACTAAACAAAACATTTTACGATAAGTGTTATTATATTAAATGTTTATGATTTCTATCTATATACATGTATACAGAGTTCTATATTAACATAAAAAATACTTTAAAGCCACTATCAGCATACATTACTAAACATTATGGGTAAAGAGAGGGATGTCCTAATTTATTGACCAAAATAAAAATCAATTGACCAGGGGTATAGATTAAGCGAATCAATACCAAACTTAGTAAAAAAAATTTTCGTCCCAAGCTTTATCACCCACCCTAATTTCAAGTCGATGGCCCCTAAAATAGGGGTACTTTGCTCTTGGCATTTTTCATTAAAATTTATTGACTGGCGGTCAAAAATTAGACAATCTTCACCAAACTTGAAAACATGATTGTATGCACCAACCTTTAACTCCAAACACGATTTGATGACGTTAGCCCCTAAAATAAGGGCACTTTACTCTTGAAAATTTTCAACTAAGCTTCTTGACCGGGGGTCTGTATTAAACCGATTCTTACCAAACACTGCAAAATTATTACACGTAACAAGCTTTACCATCCACCATAATTTCAACTCGATGGCCCTTAAAATAGGGGCTATTTTTCATTAAAAAAAAATTTCATAAAATTTTCAAGAGCAAAGTGCCCTTATTTTAGCGGCTAACGTCATCAAATCGTGTTTGGAGTTAAAGGGTGGTGCATACAATCACGTTTTCAAGTTTGGTAAAGATTGTCTCATTTTTGACCGTCGGTCAATAAATTTTAATGAAAAATGTCAAGAGCATAGTACCCCTATTTTAGGGGCCATCAACTTCAAATTAGGGTGGGTGATAAAGCTTGGGACGAAAAACAAATTTACTAAGTTTGGTATTGATTGGCTTAATCTATACCCCTGGTCAATTGATTTTTATTTTGGTCAATAAATTAGGACATCCCGTAAAGGGTCGATGGTAAAGTAGTGAAAGCACATATAAGCTCTGTCCGTAGAGAAATCATAAACCGATCAGCGCCAATCAAGTTTCAGCTATTTGGTCACATGGCAGTTTCCGGTCTGGTTTCCAGTAATTTAATTGGCTCTGACTAGTTTGTGATTCTTCTGCGAACAGAGCTAATTACAATGTCAGATGATCCTTTTTCTCTTTTCGCCAGGGGCATCCATTTAGGGCTTTTGTAGGGATTTTTAGTACATCTTTTCTTTAAACATCTAATATAGTCAAGAGTCAGCTTAGTGTATTTATACTTTACAGATAGTTTTGTTTATACTTTTTTTTTGAAACACTAATTATTTTTAGGGCAATGCCTTTCAAAGGAGATGACAATAAAAGAAGAACATAAATTACACATGGAACAATCAAAAGAAGAACATGCAATAAAACTGAGAAAACATAAAATAGAACTAGACCTTTTAGAATTAGAACTATTTGAAAACTTACCACCTTTTTATGGTTTGCCAGTAATGAAGCATCTAGTTATAGAGATGTAGCAGACTGATTTAATATAGCAAAGAGTTCACTACATAAAATTATAAAAAAGGGTCTCCTACTTTCTTAGTAATTTATCTCCAGAGATTATTACCTGGCCAACTACTGAGGAAAAAGTAGAGATCGAAAGATTTTTTGGAGAAAAATAATTTTCTGGGGTGATTGGTGTCATTGACGGTACTCATATTAGAATCGATAAACCTCAAGAAGATCCAGATTCTTACCTTAACCGGAAGCAATTTTACTCTCTTCAGGCTCAAGTTGTGTGCGAACACAAAAAGAGGATCAGGGACATTTCTGTAGGGTTTCCAGGATCGGTGCATGACAGTAGAGTTCTCAGAGCATCAACATTGGGTGAAACGTTGCAAGACAAATGTGGGGATCTTTTTATTATTGGTGATAGTGGGTAGGGACCCTTGTCTAAAACATCTTCTGATACCTTTTAAAGACAGAGGTGATCTAACAAGGCGCCAAAGAAATTACAATTATTTATTGTCCAAAAATAGATACATTGTTGAACATTGTTTTGGTTTGCTCAAACAGAAGTTTCGTCACCTTTACCATTTAAAATTACAAAAAATCCCACTTATTTTGCATTTTATTAGGGCATGTGCTGTTTTACATAATGTGTCAATAGACAATAATTTTGCCCTCGAAGATGATGCTCGAGATTATGTAGTGGAACAGCCCAATGTAGAAATAGGTGCAGGTGAAGGAGCTGAAAACCGGGATGATAGAGATGGCGTAGCAAAACGAAATGAAATAATGAATGCACTACCCTTTCGCTTATAGTAATTATAATTAACGTGTTTCTGATATTTCGTGACTGTTTAAATATTTTTTTTTTTTGGAGATTTTTGGGTTTTTTCCTTCAACAGGGGTAAAATACCACTGTGTGGCTGAAGTTATAGTTTAGTTGGGTTTTTAAAGTGGACTTTAACAGAAATGTCTATAATTTTGTATGTCATTTTTACATTAATATGTTTTTGGTATATTAAAATACTTTTAACTCCTTTTAGTTCTGAAGGTGGTTTCCAGAATAAACTGAAACGTCAACTACATAGTGGAATTTTGTTTGCTTTGATCGAGGAACCCCAAAAATCTCAAAAAAATGTTCCAAATTAACTATTGTTTTGTGATTCTCTAAATTAAGTAGTTTTAGGTTTTTAACGATAGGTATACATAGTTATCATAAATAAACAAAAAGGGGTATTTGATTTTGTCACTTTTATTTATAGATAGATCTTCACCAGAAATTTATGTTGTAGATTGCGCGGGAACGGACTAGCAGGTGTCATACTTCAAGGAAAATTCTTTTTTTCCTAGTAAATGTGGGAAACAGCGGGTGCTGTTTACTTTTGTCAAGTGGTATTAGTGGGGGTTGTTTTAGTGGACCTATGCAAAAATTTGAAGAGAATATTCTTATACCTTCTTAGTATTTTTGCACAGGTTTGCTAAAATAATGCTGATGCTGCTTGGTAGGAGTGGGTGGTGCTGACTGTTCCTTGTGTTTACTAATAAAAGTAAATAACTTTCTTTGAAAAATGACATTTACTACTCCCTTGCATGATTGTTGTCATTCACTGAGAAGTGCTACTATTTGCTGAATTTCCGGCTGTCACTGTGACATCTCTAAAAAAATAGTTCTTAGCTTAGTCATCAGATTTATAAATACTGCTGGTATATTATTGTTTTTAGGTAGGTTAATCCAATAAAGATAAATTTACACCTTGAACAATGTTAGTTTTATTTCATTAATAGTAAAAAACACAGTTCTTAAATGCTCCTAAACTCGTAACATAAATTCAAGTAGAAAAGCTAACGTAACTCCTAAATTATTCTCATAAGTAATACTTAATGATACACAAATCAAGTAAAAAACTAACTATATGTGAAAACGATATCATTTTAACAACAATCACAGGTATAATCTCAAGATCAGTTATATAATAAGGAACATCACAACACGAAAACTAATAAACAGTCCACCATACTCTAAATATCATAATGTATTACAGTTATCACTAGAGCCTAAATCATTTTACAAAAGGCTTCGAGAGTGAGATGACTATAACGCAGAAGTTCATTTTTTCATTGAAATAAATGCTTCCAAGGAAAGTTCGCCCAGTGCTGTGGGATGGTGGTGATAAAATGTTTTACAATACTGGTCAACTTCGTCTGTAAGCTTCTATTTCAGAGGAAAGAAAGAAAATTAGCAGTATCCCTGTATAGATATGTCAGTTTTATGTATCAATAACTTAACCATTTTTGAGAGCCTAAAAATTAACATAATTATAACACTAGAACAAAAAAAACAATCTAAAAACCAATAGCGCCAACTTTTCATACAACGTTTCAAGTATGCTACTCTTCAAACATGGAATAAAATCCCCCTGTAAGAAATTCTTCAAAATAATGAAAAATAAACTAAACATTTTTTGCTGGAAAGGGCTTTTTCTTCCCTAAATGAATTTTTAAATGGGGGAGACTGGGAGATTTAAGCACCCTGCCTTTTACCACTCACAAGAGCAGTTCTGGTTTTTTATCTTGTGTGTCCTTTTTACTGCAAGTGTGCACTGTATGTGCGTTTTTGTAAATTACAAATTTTAATTAAGTATTTTTATGTATTCATCATTTTAAGTCATTTAATGGTATTTAGTTTATTTTATTTTGTATGACACAACATATGCCTCATGGGCAACACTGTAGTGTGGATTTTATATATTAAGTAAATAAACTAGCTAACTAAAGCCATCTCACTTTCGAGACCTTGTGTGTAATGATTTCTACTCTACCTAAATATCTAAAGACACAAAAAACAAAAAGGGAACTTTTTGTTTCAAACTTAACAGTAGTTAGGACATTACTATGGTTAAGTTTCAAACATCATTATAATAGTAAAGAAAACAGTTTTTTTAAAATAACTCTTAATTTCCCAAAAATGTACTAACTGTAATAACTAAACTGAAATAAGCACAATATTTAAAGATCCTCAGGGCCTGCAAAAGGTAAAACTAACTGATTTTTAATATACTCTCTTAGTAATATATTTCTCTCTCTTCTAGGATACTGTTCTTTCTTCTTTTTTCTTCCAACTTTATTTCTTCTATTTCTAAATGTTTTTTGTAGAATTCTTGTCTGTCGTTTCTTATTATCTTTGAGTATATCACCCCGCAACTTCTTATTTCTGTACACATTTTTCACTACACTTTTAGGTGTTGTTCGTGCTGTTGCTACTACTGACAAAGTTTTATCAACATGTTCTTTATGAGGCGTAGTTGAATCTTCTGTCTCTGCTTCAGTCTCGGGTGACAGTGTTTGGTAATGTGAATTTTCATTTTCAGCAAGACCTTCTACATTAATTGTTTCTGATGACAGGAGCAAAACTGGGTTAATGTTTCTTTTATTACCTAAAATTTCTTCCATTACTTCTGCATATTGAAAGTCTTTCCTTCCTCGGCCAGTTTTCTTATTGTTGTCTATATACTTCTTGTAGGTTCTCTTCAGGTGCTTCCAGCGATTTTCACAGTTTGCAGATGAAATTATTTGTTTTGTTTTATATCTTGATTCCTTGGCAATTTCTTCAAACAGCTTTTTCAGATTTTTAATTCTGATTCTGAGTGATCCTACTTATTTTCTATACTGTTTGTAAAGGTCTAAAAACATAAGTGTTGTATTGTGGTTCCATTTGTAGTTTTCTGTGTCATCTGCAACTTGTGAAGTGGACGGAAGTTGCAGAAATTCGGATAAGTCTGAAAAACATTTCTAGTATTAGGTTGGGTTCACTAAAAAGCTCATCTATTTGACTATTTTTTTAATAAAAAGACAAGTAATAAAGGTATATTATATGATATAAAAATAAAACAATTAATGCACCACCAAATTTGACTAACGGAAATTTTCACCTTAATTACCTAAAACTAAACTAATTCTTCACTACACTAAGTACTGTATTTACATCAAATGTGTTATCTACTTTGTGATTGTAACTAATAATATAAATTAATGAAAACTTACCTTCTTCAGTCATATTAATCAATCAAAAACTTTATATTATTTACCAAAAAAATCAACAAATATTTCATTAAAAAAAGCAAACAAACCGGCTGAGAATTGGTGGTTAGGTCCTGTCGACGTCGACTGTCAACAAAGGTGTTTATAGACGTTTTTTGGCGATTCCAAACCATCCAAACCAAACCCGAGGGTTTACCATTGTTGTCTTTATTTATTTACATTTGACTGCATTGTACAAATAAGGATAACAATATGGTTTTGATTTTTGTGGCACTATCTTTGTTTGTTTACGTTTAAATACGTTGGATAAACAAAGAGAGCACATGGTTTTGGTTTTGATGGTTTTGAAGCGCCAAAAAACGCCTTAAGAATCCGAAGGGCGTTCGCGGATATCAGAAATTACGAACTCATTCGGAATGTGACTTGCGCATTTTATTTATTCTGAATAGATTCGGATGATGTTCGGAATTTGCTCAGGATGGTTTCCGCGAATATTTTCCTTTTCAAAGGCAATTAATACAAACACGCGTTCTATTTTAAATTTTCGCGCCAAATCAGCGCCAGCTACCGCATCAACACGCTAACATAGGAAGTGACAAAGAGACACGATACATGTACCATGATGAAGAAAGATGGACAGATAATCATTTCTTGATGTCAGGAGCCGTGCGCCATATTTAAGTTTTTCAACAGCACACAAGCCACACAATGAATGTTTTATTTTTTTTTCGTTTAAAGTTTTAAATAATGTAATTTCTTTTCACTACCTACAAAATGATCTTCGTCGATCCGTTGTTAACCAATATTTTGATCAGTTTTATCTAGTTTCTTTGAGTGAGTAGCGTAATAGGGTTGAAAACTAAATTTAATTTAAAACACTAATATTTACGTATTGTGGTAACGTTTGCCGGTGCAAAACTAATTTAGCGGATCTAGTTATACTTTTGAAGTAAGTACTATGTAGTTGTGCTCAATTAGTATTTTGGTTTTGATTTTTAACTTTTCCTTGGCAGAAAGTTTAAGCTAGTAAGAATAACGCTTATATCCTTAATAACGAAATATAGGGTGTCTTAAATATTACTTAAAACTAAGGCTACTGACAAAAATGATTGATTTCGCAGTGCCTTTTTACTATTTTTTTTAGTTTCTTCGTAGAAAGAGGTTAAAAAAAAATTCTTAAATGTCTTAAATTACGCTTAAAAACAGAAAAGAAATTCTCCTTAAAGATTTATAGTCTGGCAACGTTTCAACAATTCAATTGTTTAAAGTTTTTCGCGCGCAAATTTCCGTCAAGCGCCTTTTGTACGATGAGCCAGGTGCGGCGAATATAGACTGGATTTAGGGTATTTTTGAAAATTTTTAAAATGTTCGATTTAAGAAAAAAAAAGTATTGGATATGTCTGTAGACCACCCCAGGAGTCATCCATTCCAATATATGCAGTGAATTTCATAACACCCTGTATATAAACATGTTACCGGCCAAACCCGATTTCAGGATAAACTAGTTTTTCCTAGGCCAAACCAGTCTATCCGAAGAGCGATAGAATGAACTAGTTTGTCCTAGTCCGAACTAGTTTGTCCTGAAATCAAAGTAGGGTTGCTAGGAAAAACTGATTTGTCCTAGTCTATACTAGTTCAAACTGCAATTTTACAGGCCAAGGTTTCTTTAAGTGCAGTTGCACCAAGAAGTGTAGGTACGTCGAATCGATGACTCTGTAAGAAAAAATCAGTACTCTGCAACTCAAAATGCCATAATAGTTTGACATGTAATAACAAGTAAATAATAAAAGTTACTGCAACTGTAATAAATTTAGTTTCGTTTCGTAGGCTAATCCCTTCTCGTCTAGGCCAGACTAGTTATCCTACAGAATTGCAGATTAAAACAGTTTAGACTAGGATAAATCGGTTTTTCCTAATAGCCTCACATTGATTTCAGGACCAACTAGTTTGGAATAGCACAAACTAGTTCATCCTATCGCTCTTCGGATAGACTGGTTTGGCCTAGGAAAAACTAGTTTATCCTGAAATCGGGTTTGGCCGGTAACATATGTTATATATATATATATATATATATATATATATATATATATATATATATATATATATATATATATATATATACATCAGTTTACGACTTGACAGCAACGAGTAAGCATTGATAATGCCAAGTGAGACCTTGGCGAAACGTCTGCCAGATTCCAATAGGAATTTAACAAACGACCGGATGTACTCCCGGATCAATATTGCTTCATATATACATATATATATATATATATATATATATATATATATATATATATATATATATATATATATATATATATATATATATACTAATATACTAGATTCTTGAACCATTCAAATATATTCTTTATAAATTTTTCTTGGGTTTTTTTGGTTCAACAAAATTCAGTAAGTCTACCTCATATTTTTTATTTCAAACGTTTCGGCAACACTTTTGCCTTCATCAGTGTAATTTTTATTCTAAAATAACATTTTGAATTTCAGTCAAACAAAAGTTGTTCTGTTATATTCATAGGACAGCAAATTTTCACCCATTTTGCGATATATTCTAATATACTAGATTCTTGAACCATTCAAATATATTCTTTATAAATTTTTCTTGGGTTTTTTTGGTTCAACAAAATTCAGTAAGTCTACCTCATATTTTTTATTTCAAACGTTTCGGCAACACTTTTGCCTTCATCAGTGTAATTTTTATTCTAAAATAACATTTTGAATTTCAGTCAAACAAAAGTTGTTCTGTTATATTCATAGGACAGCAAATTTTCACCCATTTTGCGATATATTCTAATATACTAGATTCTTGAACCATTCAAATATATTCTTTATAAATTTTTCTTGGGTTTTTTTGGTTCAACAAAATTCAGTAAGTCTACTTCATATTTTTTATTTCAAACGTTTCGGCAACACTTTTGCCTTCATCAGTGTAATTTTTATTCTAAAATAACATTTTGAATTTCAGTCAAACAAAAGTTGTTCTGTTATATTCATAGGACAGCAAATTTTCACCCATTTTGCGATATATTCTAATATACTAGATTCTTGAACCATTCAAATATATTCTTTATAAATTTTTCTTGGGTTTTTTTGGTTCAACAAAATTCAGTAAGTCTACCTCATATTTTTTATTTCAAACGTTTCGGCAACACTTTTGCCTTCATCAGTGTAATTTTTATTCTAAAATAACATTTTGAATTTCAGTCAAACAAAAGTTGTTCTGTTATATTCATAGGACAGCAAATTTTCACCCATTTTGCGATATATTCTAATATACTAGATTCTTGAACCATTCAAATATATTCTTTATAAATTTTTCTTGGGTTTTTTTGGTTCAACAAAATTCAGTAAGTCTACTTCATATTTTTTATTTCAAACGTTTCGGCAACACTTTTGCCTTCATCAGTGTAATTTTTATTCTAAAATAACATTTTGAATTTCAGTCAAACAAAAGTTGTTCTGTTATATTCATAGGACAGCAAATTTTCACCCATTTTGCGATATATTCTAATATACTAGATTCTTGAACCATTCAAATATATTCTTTATAAATTTTTCTTGGGTTTTTTTGGTTCAACAAAATTCAGTAAGTCTACCTCATATTTTTTATTTCAAACGTTTCGGCAACACTTTTGCCTTCATCAGTGTAATTTTTATTCTAAAATAACATTTTGAATTTCAGTCAAACAAAAGTTGTTCTGTTATATTCATAGGACAGCAAATTTTCACCCATTTTGCGATATATTCTAATATACTAGATTCTTGAACCATTCAAATATATTCTTTATAAATTTTTCTTGGGTTTTTGAATTGTCCTATGAATATAACAGAACAACTTTTGTTTGACTGAAATTCAAAATGTTATTTTAGAATAAAAATTACACTGATGAAGGCAAAAGTGTTGCCGAAACGTTTGAAATAAAAAATATGAGGTAGACTTACTGAATTTTGTTGAACCAAAAAAACCCAAGAAAAATTTATAAAGAATATATTTGAATGGTTCAAGAATCTAGTATATTAGAATATATCGCAAAATGGGTGAAAATTTGCTGTCCTATGAATATAACAGAACAACTTTTGTTTGACTGAAATTCAAAATGTTATTTTAGAATAAAAATTACACTGATGAAGGCAAAAGTGTTGCCGAAATGTTTGAAATAAAAAATATGAGGTAGACTTACTGAATTTTGTTGAACCAAAAAAACCCAAGAAAAATTTATAAAGAATATATTTGAATGGTTCAAGAATCTAGTATATTAGAATATATCGCAAAATGGGTGAAAATTTGCTGTCCTATGAATATAACAGAACAACTTTTGTTTGACTGAAATTCAAAATGTTATTTTAGAATAAAAATTACACTGATGAAGGCAAAAGTGTTGCCGAAACGTTTGAAATAAAAAATATGAGGTAGACTTACTGAATTTTGTTGAACCAAAAAAACCCAAGAAAAATTTATAAAGAATATATTTGAATGGTTCAAGAATCTAGTATATTAGAATATATCGCAAAATGGGTGAAAATTTGCTGTCCTATGAATATAACAGAACAACTTTTGTTTGACTGAAATTCAAAATGTTATTTTAGAATAAAAATTACACTGATGAAGGCAAAAGTGTTGCCGAAACGTTTGAAATAAAAAATATGAGGTAGACTTACTGAATTTTGTTGAACCAAAAAAACCCAAGAAAAATTTATAAAGAATATATTTGAATGGTTCAAGAATCTAGTATATTAGAATATATCGCAAAATGGGTGAAAATTTGCTGTCCTACGAATATAACAGAACAACTTTTGTTTGACTGAAATTCAAAATGTTATTTTAGAATAAAAATTACACTGATGAAGGCAAAAGTGTTGCCGAAACGTTTGAAATAAAAAATATGAGGTAGACTTACTGAATTTTGTTGAACCAAAAAAACCCAAGAAAAATTTATAAAGAATATATTTGAATGGTTCAAGAATCTAGTATATTAGAATATATCGCAAAATGGGTGAAAATTTGCTGTCCTATGAATATAACAGAACAACTTTTGTTTGACTGAAATTCAAAATGTTATTTTAGAATAAAAATTACACTGATGAAGGCAAAAGTGTTGCCGAAACGTTTGAAATAAAAAATATGAGGTAGACTTACTGAATTTTGTTGAACCAAAAAAACCCAAGAAAAATTTATAAAGTATATATATATATATATATATATATATATATATATATATATATATATATATATATATATATATATATATATATATATATATATATATATATATATATATATATATATATATATATATATATATATATATTGTGTCATAAGTCAAAATTCCTCATTGATTTATTGTATCGATTTTTGTTTGGTTTATTTAAAACATTTTATTAAAAGATTCATTCACATATTAACGATGATTTGACAGTTTGTCGTTCAGTGAACTTGGTAGTCTGATTAGCGGTCAGCTTGATTTTGTTTAACTTTACGGAGGAAGCCAAGTTATGCTGACTTAGCAATACTCCGGGCATGGATCGCTGAATGACAAAACGATAGGCAGTCGTTCCGGAAAAGATGTCGAGTTAAAACATGTGCCCGTTGGTCGGGAGAAGAGCCGCCTTTTCCGCCATGTATTTACGCAAAATTTAAGTAAGTATTTACCTTCATTTATTATGTTTATTTACAATTGTTTTTAATATATTTTATTTTTATAACTGCTGTAACTTCATTCCCTCCACACGATCCCAGAGACTATCATTTAGTCTCAGTCGCAACAACCCCCGTTGTGACATATGGTGGAGGTGCCGTTTTTACTTAATATATAATAAATTATAACTTTTTTTAGTGCAAAAATCAAAATTTTTATTATTTCTGTCAGTTGTGTGAAGAATATAATTTTTTTTAAAGTATAGATAAAGATTTATTTAGAATCAGAGGGAATGAAGTATCACATTTTACTTAAATTATAAAAAATGAAGTGTTGGCAATTTTTATTTTACGTTTATAATAGAATAAGTAGTGCAAATTAATTTTAATTTTCCGAACTCAGCCTCTGCAACAATTATTTTGAAATTTTAATGGTAACTGAGAATTACATACAATTTTTTCTTTTATTTAAAATAACTAGTACCATAAATTTTTCACCTTGAGGGTTTATTTTATGTAATATACAAGTTTGTCCCTTAAAAGAGAGTAAAAATGATTTTGGAAGAAGCTTTAAAGGCCCCTATTACACCAGTGCAACCAACATATTTCCAAGCACCTATTTTCTGTCCGAAAACTAATAGTTGTGTTTTATTTCTTAGGGAATTTAATAAAGTTTCTGTAAAAAACCGCTGGTCTGAAAAAGAGAAAATTTATTATTTTTTATCATCGTTAGAGGGTGTTGCCTACATTTGGTATAGTAGGTACATTAAGCAATCAGAAAATTTTAAGAAAAATTGGGAGGAAGTCTCACAAGATTTTTTAATTGAATTTGGAGGGAAATACGAAATATCAAAATTTAAAACAAAACTGCGAAATAGGCAACAGCAGCAAAATGAAAATCTTAAAAATTATTATTACGATATAATTATGTTATGCGACATTATTGATCCTAAAATGCCATCAGATACAATTATAGAACATTTTCAAAACGGTTTACACCCTTCGTTTCACAAAAATTTCTACATTCTCTACAAACCAAGTCTTTCAAAATGTGATTTTAATCAACTAATTCTGAAACTGCATGACGTATGGGAACGAACGAACAACAGCGGAATTATTATCGATGAAACATGTAATTCACAAAACCTAAAAAGTATTATTTTACATATCTTTACTTTTAAATAAAATACTATCCAAAAAAAATAATAGTTTTTTCTAGAGAATTTTGTTTTAAGCGAATGTCATTTTTTAGGATATTGCAATCCTGGCATTTACAAGACGTAAAAATATTTTTTATATTACAGTAATAAAGTAATGAATAAGTCAAAACGTATGCATACAACTACTCAAGTTTCTTGGGTTCGATAACATTCGTTCCTCTACAAAAATTTTATTGCAGAATGCAAAATTCAACAGCAAAAATGGTGTTTCGTTATACCAGAAAATACCTCCTTCATAAATATTTTTTCTAGTTGGATGTAAGATTTAAGAAAGTATGCTTATCAAAGTATTACGAGTTTAAAGACCTTTCTAACACCTAACTTAATTTTGGTTTTAATTTACACTGATTTTTCTTTGTTACAAAATTTAGTTCAAAAAACTTACATTGCATACTTACATATATAATGTGTTTATATATTTATTCAGAATTTTTTTAAATTTCGATATTGTGCAACAATATATTTCTTCACTTTTTTCTTGATACCTTTTCTACTATTTTTTTACGTTTGATACCAATACCTAGATTATATTGCTTTTTATACTTTTAATTTTTGTGACGTTAAAATATCTATTTTTCATGTGTAATTTTTTTTGTAATTAAACATACGCACATAAGCGATATAGAATAAAAATAACAGAAAAATATAATTATATTTTTTTAAGGGACGTGAGTTATTTAGTGCTAGTTACGTGTTTTAAAATTTGTTTCATTTTGCATATTTTGCATTAATGTGTTGTATTGTTAACATAGTAGCCAGTGAAAATTTTCTATTCAATTTCGCAAGCTTGTCCTAAAATCAAATATTTCTTAAATAACTGACAAATAAACATATCAAAGTTTTATTATTATTGCTTAAGTTTGAAGAAATACTAAATAGTATTAGACTATATCGTTATACGTCCAATGTATAAAAAAAATGTTTATTATTATCATTTTAAAAGCTTGCATAATTTTGCACTATTTCAAGTTCATAGTAAAATATAATAAACATACCTGACAGAGAATGCAGATACCGAGAATTTTATATAATTTCAAAATAATGGCATAAGTTCACCGAACTAGCGTGAGTCTCATATTCGCATGCTGCTTATTCATATTATTATTTACATTTTATTTTTATGCATATTCAAGAAATTATCAAAAATTAAATGAATGAAGAAGTGTTATGCGTGCCAAACCCAATCAACCCAACCTGGGCATAAAACAATTTTCGTAGGCATAACCTGATTGCCAAACTTATAATAAACTTACGTCAAAGAGTAAGAGAGTTACAATACATAAGTATAGGATTTTTTTTTATTCGAAACAATATCAAAGCACCATTCTTAAGTTGAACCTAATATACTTATTATTTTAGAGTGCATATACATATGTTACATGTTACATACATACATACATACATACAATACTTTTTAGTACAGAACGACTCATTTTTGGAGTGGATGAAAAAGTTGCGAGTTCATTTTTCTTAAAGAAGTTATACATGCTTTAGGAAACAATAAGCAAATTAGCCAGTAAGGCACACACAAAAGAAACTGTTACGTAAAGGGTAGCTAGAGAATTAGCAATAGCAATACAATGCTATAGCCCTATTTCAAAAAGTCACTGGCAGGTTAAACTTAACTGACAAGTACGATATTATCTATTTTTCAAGTATAACAAATTTTATGAAGAAGAGACAAGTAAATGTCTCATATCATTCAATACCCTGCGTGGCAAGTAGTAGGGGAGTAGTTGTTTCGAGAAATTATGCATCTGGTCTTCATAAAAGTTGACGCTATTATTTAGCATTTCAGCTCAGTGTTTGAGTTGCATTATATAGGATGTACCAGGCGAGATAAGCCTAAAGTTGTATATTCCCTTAGGGAAATTTCACAAATTTTAAAGAGTTTCTGGTATTTGTAGATACCCCAGGAGCTAAAACTGCTCAAAACTTTATATAGTTGTAATATGTAAAATACCGTCGGACATATTTTAAAAAAGGAATATGTACCATAATCAAACCTTTTTTTGTTTCGAAACTGCCTACTACCTCTCAGTAAATTGATATAATTTAAGCTTTTTAAATTGTAAAATATTTGAAATTTCATTAGCAATTACTTACTCAGACTTCCAACTTTGTACAACAGAGTTGCTTTCTTATTTACTCTAGTATTAAAAATCCTAGGTATACTAGAAGTTAAATATTAAGGTACACTCTAAGCCTACTAAAGTTTTATTTTTTATTTAAAGAAAAAAAAAATCTGATGAATATTATAACTCAGTATACTTGGAGGTAGAAAGAAAGCAAACTTAAAACTTAACAGTAATAGTTTATCTGTTATAATGCATGTACATAAAGCATTTTTTTAAACATGCTTGTATTTGAATTTACAAGAAATTGTAATTTACATTATTATTGATACGAAAACCAAACTTAGTTTATAGAACAGTTTATATATTAGGTAATTTTATTATTAGAAACGTGAAAAAGAAAAGAGTTTCCCAATTTTATTTTTTAAGTACTCAAAGCATGTAAATTTGGTTTTTATAGTGTATTCATAAGTTTTGATACGCACTCTCTTTATGTTCCATGTACCTGGAAACAATGGCACAATGACAGTGGAAAATGGAAATGACCCAAACAGCATGCACAACTTCCTACACTAAAGGGGAGCCAGAATGCCTATATCCACCATGCCTTAATCTGGGCCAACAAGAGCTGTTACCCATCACCACATCGCACGCAACCATCATACCACCAACATCACGTTAGGTAACCTAACACCTAACAGTATCTCGAAAACGCCCTAGGGCCCAGGGCTCAGTAGAGAACTTGATGAAAGCAAGCCGCTTTCAACTGCATCCTTCATGTATCATCTTCTAGAATGATAGCGATGAAGAACGGAGTATAAGAAAAATCCACCCAGCAAGTGGTGACTGTTAAGTGCGTAGGGAAATTGATATTATCTTTAATACAGCTAAACAACTTCTGGTTCACATTTGTGCATTGGTCAGCATTCATAAAATTAAGCCAATTTCCAGCTAAGCCTTCTTGTCATAATATGTTGCCAAAGGTGTGTGTCACAAACAAATTTTTCAAGCAGTGCTATTTTTTGAGGTTTTGTTAGATATTTAAAGAAATTTTATCAGTACCAACAATTTTAATTTTATATATTTTTTAACTTTTGTGTCTTTAGTAGAAAAATATTTTGTAAATTTAAAGAGAGAACCTTCAGTATAACGTTAAATGTAGGTGTTAATTCGCATATCTATAGTATTTTGGTTAGGTTAAAAAAAAAATAGAAAAATATATACTTAAAAAAGTATAAAAAAAAAATAGAAAGATTTATACTTAAATAATTATTAAAATGAAAAAAAAATGTATTACCTAATTAATCTTTTAGGTTAATTTTAATTATGCTGTAAGTCCACTAAATTATTCCAATATCTAGATTAAATTTAAATTTGTACAATTTTATCATCAATTAGTAACTTAGATTACTTAATTGTAAATTTGTAATTGTAAATTTGTAATTGTACAGTAAAGTAAAGTTTTGTAAAGCTGTGGGTCCAGCTTTTGCGAGCAAGGGGCATGTGTCACGAGTCAAAATTCCTCATTGATTTATTGTATCGATTTTTGTTTGGTTTATTTAAAACATTTTATTAAAAGATTCATTCACATATTAACGATGATTTGACAGTTTGTCCAGCTTTTGCGAGCAAGGGGCATGTGTCACGAGTCAAAATTCCTCATTGATTTATTGTATCGATTTTTGTTTGGTTTATTTAAAACATTTTATTAAAAGATTCATTCACATATTAACGATGATTTGACAGTTTGTCGTTCAGTGAACTTGGTAGTCTCATTAGCGGTCAGCTTGATTTTGTTTAACTTTACGGAGGAAGCCAAGTTATGCTGACTTAGCAATACTCCGGGCATGGATCGCTGAATGACAAAACGATAGGCAGTCGTTCCGGAAAAGATGTCGAGTTAAAACATGTGCCCGTTGGTCGGGAGAAGAGCCGCCTTTTCCGCCATGTATTTACGCAAAATTTAAGTAAGTATTTACCTTCATTTATTATGTTTATTTACAATTGTTTTTAATATATTTTATTTTTATAACTGCTGTAACTTCATTCCCTCCACACGATCCCAGAGACTATCATTTAGTCTCAGTCGCAACAACCCCCGTTGTGACATAATATATATATATATATATATATATATATATATATATATATATATATATATATATATATATATATATATATATATATATATATATACAGTGTGTGTATAAAGTCTGGAAACGGCTTAATAACATCACAATTTATTGACCGATTTAAACCAAATTTGGTACGGTTGTGTAAGAGGATCTAACGCACCGAATGACGATATTGGCGTTGTTGTCACCTTTTCAGTTTGTCTGGAATTCGAACGAATTTTATATTTTTAAATATTACACCCTGTATATTTTTTCATTTACAGTTTTTATTTTAAATGTGTTACACTCTTGGTATAACATACTTTGTTCCTAATATCAGTAGTTTTCGAAGTAACCACGTTTTTTGAAAATACCAACAAATTGTGTTTTATTTATTAGTAAATAAAACACCAGTTCAGTTTTGATGTAAAGTCATAAAAGCTGTCATTTTTACATGCAAACATGTCTTTAACTGAAAGTGAAAGAATTACAATTCTTATGATGAGAGGATATGGCGATAGGGTCAGGACTTTCGAAGAGGTTAAAAATCTATTTAATGACGCATTTCCAAACCGAAATCCAGTTTCAAAAGCAACTGTTCTAAAAACTCTCCGACGGTTTGATGAAACTGGAAATTGTAGAGATAGGCGACGATCAGGACGACCAGCAGTAGTAGATGAAGAGAAAAGTTTATAAATTTTACAACATGTTGTTGAAACCCCTGTTTCTTCATTAATAAAAATTTCTCAAGTACCTAAGTGACGTCTGCTTCAAATCCGTCCATAATGTTTTAATAAAACATCAATATCACCCTTTTAAAATACATGTAGTTCAAGAGCTATCAGAAGATGATTATGAGCGAAGAATTGAATTTTGTGATATTATGATGTCAAGGTTTGACCAAAATAACCAGTTTTTCAATTTTATAGTATTTTCGGGTGAAGCAACATTTATGTTAAATGGTAAAGTCAATAGACACAACTGTAGGTTTCGGGCAAATGAAAATTCCCACTGGATGAGAGAAGGTCATACACAACGCCCTGGAAAATTGAATGTGTGGGCTGAGCTTCTGGGTAACCACAAGATCGGTCCATTTTTTGTTGATGGAAACTTAACATCACAACTTTACCTAGAGCTATTGGAAAATACGAAATGTGATGGGTCCAAATTATGCAAATACATTCTTCCAACAGGACGGAGCTCCTCCCCATTTTGGTAGAAACGTGCGCGAATTTTTGAACAACACGTTTCCGAATAGATGGATCGGTAGAGTTGGTACAATCGAGAGGCCACCTAGGTCCCCTGATTTGTCGCCTAACGACTACTTTTTATGGGGACACTTGAAGAGAGTTTATACCACAAAACTTCAAGATTTGGCCGATTTGCAACGTCGAATTTTGGACGAATTTGAATTAATAACGCCAGAAATAATTCACAACACAATTGAAAAATTTTATTTTCAATTAGCACACTGTCAAGCTGTACAGGGAAAACAGTTTGAACATTTAATATAAAAAATATAAATTGCACACGTTATTTCGAAAACTACTGATATTAGGAACAAAGCATGTTATACCAAAAGTGTAACAAATTTAGAATAAAAACTCTGAATGAAAAAATATACAGGGTGTTATATTTAAAAATATAAAATTCGTTCGAATTCCAGACAAACTGAAAAGCTGGCAACAACGCCAATATCGTCATTCGGTGCGTTAGATCCTCTTACACAACCGTACCAAATTTGGTTTAAATCGGCCAATAAATTGTGATGTTATTAAGCCGTTTCCAGACTTTGTACACACACTGTATATATATATATATATATATATATATTATATATATTATATATATATATATATATATATATATATATATATATATATATATATATGCATATATATATATATATATATATATATATATATATATATATATATATATATATATATATATATATATATATATATATACAGGGTGTTATGGAAATCATTTAATATATTGGAATGGGTGACTCCTGGGATGGTCTACAGACATATCTAATACTTTTTTTTTCTTAAATCGAACATTTTAAAAATTTTCAAAAATACCCTAAAACCAGTCTATATTCGCCGCATCTGGCTGATCGTACACAAGGCGCTTGACGGAAATTTGCGCGCGAAAAACTTTAAACAAATGAATTTGTTGAAACGTTGTCAGACGTATAAATCTTTAAGGAGAATTTATTTTCTGTTTTTAAGCGTAATTTAAGACATTTAAGAATTTTTTTTAACCTCTTCCTACGAAGAAACTAAAAAAAATAGTAAAAAGGCACTGCGAAATCAATCATTTTTGTCAGTAGCCTTAGTTTTAAGTAATATTTAAGACACCCTATATTACGTTATTAATGAAATAAGCGTTATTCTTACTAGCTTAAACTTTCTGCCAAGGAAAAGTTAAAAATCAAAACGAAAATACTAATTGAATTGAGCACAACTACATACCTAGTACTTACTTCAAAAGTATAACCAGATCCGCTAAATTACATTTGCACCGGCAAACGTTACCATATAATACGTAAATATTATTAGTGTTTTAAATTAAATTTAGTTTTCAACCCTATTACGCTACTCACTCAAAGAAACTAGATAAAACTGATCAAAATATTGGTTAACAACGGATCGACGAAGACCATTTTCAGGTAGTGAAAATAAATTAAATTATTTAAATCTTTAAACGAAAAAAAAAATTAAAACATTCAATTGTGTGGCTTGTGTGCTGTTGACAAACTTAAATATGGCGCACGGACCTTTGATGACAAGAAATCCTTCTATTTCGATCTCCCTTCATCATGAAACATGTCTCTTTGTCACTTCCTGTACTTTTATTTGGCGCGAAAATTTAAAATAAAAGGCCTGTTTGTATTATTGTCTTTGAAACACTAGAGTTAACTGCTAAGCCCATATATCGAAAAAGAGAAAAAAGGCGTCATCGATTTTAAGAAAGGAAGCAGAATTAACCATTAACCATACTTTTTTTATGTGTCAGATTTTTAGTAGATTGTTTGTTTTGCAAATATTTATTAAAATGTGTGAACAAGAAGGTAAGTTTTTGCCAGATTTTCACTTTACCGTAGAATAGAGCAATATTTCCTTTTTTAGGTATGTCGGAGTTTATAATATTGCCCTCAACCAATCCTTCCCATGCCCAAGATGAAGGAGAATCATATAAGTGGAGTCACAATTCTACACTTATGTTCTTGGATTTGTATAAAGATTATAGGAACCAAGTTGGTTCTTTAAAAATAAGAAACCTTAAGAAAATGTTTGAGGAAATAGCAAAAGAATTACGGTACAAAACAAAACAAAACATAACTGCTGCAAATTGTGAGAATCGGTGGAAACATTTAGAAAGAATGTACAAAAAATATATAGATAACAATAACAGGCCGAGGAAGGAAAGATTTTGAATATGTAGAGATTATGGATAAAATTCTAGGTAAAAGGAATACATCCAGCTATATTGCTGTCTTCAGACACCGTGATTTATTCAGCAATTGAGAAGGAAAATACTGGTTTAGTGGACACAAACATGGAAAAGGAGAATATAATGCAGGATATTATAATGGAAGCAAATGCCACTGAGAAGACAAAGGAAGTAGCATCTGTAAAAACAATGTCAGTAAAAACTAGTTACAAGAATAAAGAGTTAAGGACATATACATATTCTAAAGGAAATAAGACAGGATAGAAAAGATTTCTATAAAAAACTTCTGGAAATAAAAGAAAAAAAGTTACAGGAAAAACAAAGAAAAAATAACATTTTAGAAGAAAGAAACACTATATTGAAACAATATAAGTATGCTTAAAGAATTGCCATTGTTACATATAGAAGACATATACCTAAAAGAAATAAGTCGACTAACTACTTTAAATATTGAATTTTGTTCAAAGAATTATTTATTTTGATTATTGTTACATTCCTCTATGGATTATATTTTATTTTTTGTCTTCTAGACAGTTTTAGAGTTTAGTTATTTTTTTAAAATAAAACATTAAAATTTTATGTCGTTTGTTATAAAACAGGAGCTTGAGCTATCGTGTATCGATACAGAGGAATTATTTTTTTATTACTACCTTTTCATGCTTCTTATTAAACTAGATCACGATACACTTGCAACAGTATGCTACATATGACGTCACTTCGAGGGAAAATCCTCAACTGACTAGACACTTGCACCCCTTGTACATATGTACAGGTCAATTTATTGTCGGGTAGTGTATTGGGTTGACGTTTATTCAAATATTACAGGTCAGTTTATTGTCGGGTAGTATGTTGAGTTGACATTTATTAAAATATTATTGTCATATTTCATTTGCTCAGGTAAGCGCCTAGTCAATTTAAAATTTTCCCTCGAAGTGACGTCATAACGTAGCATACCATTGTAAGTGTATCGTGAACTAGATATAATGGCTAGTAACGTAGGTCAGTACCAGTGGCGTATGGTGAAATTTCAAAGTTGTATATCTCTGTTCCTATTTACAGGACCCGACCAAATTTAGAGGTTTTAATAGTGTGCCCACTGGGAATGTTCTGGTAAACTCAAGCAAAAATTCAACTTTTTTCGCAAATTCAAAACGTTTTTTTTTCTTTACAAAAACATTCCCAGTGGGAATTAAAACCAATTAAAATTGGGACCGGTCCTGTACGTAGGAACAGAGATATATACAACTTAGAAATTTCACCATATGCCACTGGTCACTACCATCTCTATAGTTGTGCCTTTAAACATATTTATATACGGGGTGCCCATTTTAAGTTTTAACCACCATCGTATAGTTGGAAGCTCTCCAATTTTCATTTTGCCCCCCCCCCCTCCTTGATGGCGCCCCTTGTTTGCATTATTTTATATATTTTTAGCATTTTTACAACAAATTCAAATTGGATAATATACTGTGTACGTGGTAATATGTACAGGGATATCCAAATAAAAGTGAACAGGCCTTATAACTTTTTTATTTTTAAAAATGAGAAAAAATGTTAAATATGAAAGCTTTGGGGATTTTTATGAATCATTCATATATCTTATCAGCAAAACAATTGAGTATCGAATAAAAGAAATATAGTATAAAACATTGATTTTCTCACTTATTTTAAATTGGATGGTATGATTTTTATCATATTTTTGGATTTTTTTTATCCGATGCTCGATTATTTTGCTGATAAGATATATGCATGATCTATAAAAATCCCCAAAGCTTTCATATTTAACATTTTTTTCCATCTTTAAAAATAAAAAAGTTATATGCCTGTTCACTTTTATTTGGATATCCCTATACAATCGTGGTTTAAAACAGTTTAATTTTCTATTCAAATTCATTTATTCATGCTATTACAAATAAATTGTTTACACACGTCAATTACAGATAAAATAATTTTCATATTTAGACAATAATAAAAACATTCCTGACAATACAATGCATTAAAATTTATAAATCGAAATGAACACAATACAAACACATTAAAAAATCTAAATAAAAATATTAAAATATATTACAACTATAATCTAAGTACTGTTTTGTGATGTAAAAAGCATGTTTTATTAGGAACTGTTTCACCTTCATTTTAAACTGCTGAGTAGAGAGCTCTTTAACATTTTGGGGTAACTTAGTAAACAGTTTTATTGCATAATATTCTGGTCGAGCCTGACATTTACCCAACCTGCAGTGTTGTGGAACGTAGTTGGTCTTATTCCTAGTGTCATGGTCATGTATGTCTTGGTAAGACAGTAGGTCGTCCTTGTCTTTGATGTAGAGCAAACTTTGCAGGATGTAAGCCGAAGGAAGGGTAAGAACTCCCAACTGAACAAAGGCATTCCCACAATCCTCTCTGTACCCTAGGCCAGCCATGATTCTGACTGCCTTTCGCTGGAGACCAAAGACTCTTGTGCATGAGGTGACCGTCCCCATGCGATAATGTCATATGTCATAACACTATGGAAAATTCCATGATATGCTGTTCTCAGGGTATTTATTGAAACACATTCACTCAAATTTTGTAAAACAAATACACTACTTCCAAGTCTTTTACAAACATTAGCTACATGAACATCCCATTTCAGCTTCCTATATAGGTATGGCCCTAGAAACTTGACAGATGCAGCTGTTCCACCACCAAGTGACTGACTTCGTGATGTAGATGCGCTGACAACATAATCCAGCAGGCTCAGCGGATCTATTTCTTCCTGTTCCAGCCAATGTTCTGTTAAACATAAGACTCCCAGGTCACAATCAGCAATGGCAGCCTCGAGCTCGTGAAGCTTGTTTTTCACAGAGCGGACATTGTAATGTAGCAGTTTTATACATGACGATTTGCTACCACCAGGCTTCGCCCCTGTTGAGGTTCTAACCTAGTTAGGTTTAAAAAACTGTTTACTTGAATACCAACTGGCTAAACATTTTTGTCAAGAATGACAGATTTTTTATCCGTGGGCACACCAATTTTAAAAGAACTATATTTCTGCTTCCACTTTGTTTTTATCCGTTCGCATTCACAGTCGATGTTATAATTTAATTTTAGGTATTTTCCAATATCCTCAGGTTTTGTGTCATTAGACAATCGTGATACAAATTACCAAGAATAGCTACCTGATGAAGCGGCTTTCAAGGTGGTTGCATCCTCTGTTTGCCTTCGATTGAGTTTGGTCTCAGTTTTGGGTCCACTTGTTTCTTTTATTTTTTACTGTAAGCTTCTGTTTGATTTTGTTCAACTTCGTTGAAAGCATAGAAAAATCAAAGAAAATAGAAGGGTTTGATTGAAGGGGCTGAAAGTAGGGTTAATGCCACTGTCATTTTCTTCTTTTTTCTTGGGATGGCTTGCAGTCACGCTAGACTGTTGTTGTGGTCCTTATTTCAAGTCGTTTTGTTCGATGCCAATTTCTGCTTCTTTTGTTTGTTTCGCAGCTAATTTCACGGAATTTTTGGTTTTACGGCTTTTTTTATTAGGTTAGAATTTTCGAAATTTTCTATATTCTTTTCAAAGTAAGCATTTTTTTCTTTAAGAAGTTTATTGTTTTCTTGAAGAATTTCATTTTTACTCTTTAGTTCGTCCACTAAAGTCTTTAAATACATAATTTCGATATACTTCTCTGGTTTGGGAATGTCATCACTTTGTTTACATTCCTTACACATTAATCCAGTTTTGTAACTTATTATTATAAGTATATTAAGTATATTAACTTTATTAATTAGTGAAAAAGAATGTTTCCAGTGCTATAAGGATAACACTGGACATTTGTGGATATTATTTAGTGAAGAAGAAAGTTTCCACTTCCAGTGCTAATAAGTACGTTTAGTTGAAGATTATTATTTTACACTTCACTTGAAGAGCAGTTCTCTGTATTGTTTTGTGTTGTAATATTTTAGCTCTTTGAAATTAGTGTTACTAGGAGTTCTTTCTTTAAAGGTAACAAAGATATTAGGTTTTCAAACTTGATTCATAGAAATATGGTAAAAAAATTTGGCAACGCCTGACTTCGAAACAAAAAAATTTTTTTCTGTAACTGACATTTCTTGCTGTTTTTTATATGGCCATGTATTTATGACAGTGGCGCGCAGGTACTAAAAAATTTTTTTTCGAGGGCCGATATTTACC
Organism: Philopedon plagiatum; assembly: GCA_963971165.1. Classification (NCBI taxonomy): domain Eukaryota; kingdom Metazoa; phylum Arthropoda; class Insecta; order Coleoptera; family Curculionidae; genus Philopedon; species Philopedon plagiatum. Next base: position 73,878,556 of record OZ020191.1, on the reverse strand, counting down.
TTTTTTAATAGTGAAACACCATTTATGAATATTTTTATTCAATCTGAATTCATATCAGGAGTTACCCATTCCAATATATTAAATGATTTCCATAACACCCTGTATATATATATATATATATATATATATATATATATATATATATATATATATATATATATATATATATATATATATATATATATATACATATCTTATGTAGCCTACCCTATACCTAAATTCCACAGATTTCGGAATAATTACGTTTAAATTTAAAAGCTAAAAATAAATTAAGAGTTATTTACGTTATAAGGGATGTAAGTAGGATTTACCAGTCGAGGACGAATTTTGTGCCCGAGCGCCAGCGAGGGCTTGCAAAATAGTCAGAGACTGGTTAAAACTTATACATCCAGAATAATGTATTATATTTTTTCCACTCCTAGTATTAATTTCGAGTAATAAAGTGCATATTAAAAATTAAAGTTAATGACACACATTTCTACTTTTTGGTAAGTCGACTTTGGTTGTTTGGGTTTTTACTTCAATGTTTACCTGTCATCTTATGTTTTTTGTCAGTGTCAAAAGTTAAATTTAATTTTGCCATGTTTTGCGAATTAGTAACATCATATCAGAAATACTCCCCTATGTCAACAAAAACCATAATTGCGGAATTTAATGGGAATGACAATAACGGCGAAGACAGAAACAAGCTTCAAGAACAGTCACCAAGTTTTGTTAGTTGTAAGTTTGAAAATTGTACTTTATATATAAATAAATAAATGAATATATGTATGTTATGTCCCAGGCTTATTTACTTACTTTGCTAGGGTTGTAAATAAATCTCTTACATTCCTAGGGAAGTAAGTTGTCTGTCAAATTAATGTCATAATAGTGACATAATAATGACTTATAAAACAAGGAGTAGAAAAAATTATTTACTTAAATGCTCGAAATGCCATCCATGGGCTTCTTGATAATAAGCAAGTCTATTTACGTCGTTTCCATGCTACCCACAATTTTTTAAATTTCAGTACCTATATCATAACAAAACTGTGAAGTTCTAATGTTTATACGGACTTATTTCGAAATCAGTGGAGTTAAGGTATAGGTTATGCTACATCAGATATGTTTAGAATTTTCTGTAGATTTCCAAGATGCAATAAAAAATGGGGTGGGGTATTCCATTAAGAAAAAACAATAACGTCAAAGCTCTTACAGGAGCCACCCTGTATAAATAAATTTAATGTCAAAAAATGCACAATTTATAATAAAAGATTACGTGCCCGAGAGTTTTTCCAAAAAACTTTTCCATGCATTTTTATCGAATTTATGCAATACATTTGCCGCTCACTGTATAAATCAGTGGCGTATCCAGGGGGCAAAGGGGGCACTTGCCCCCCCCCCCCCCAGAACCAAACCAGCTGATAAAAAACTTGTTTTGTCTTGTATAGTGCACAAAAAGTTAAAAAACACACCTAATGCATTTAGCGTTTGTTTTTATAATATATTACACAGGACCACAAATGGGAACCGAAAAAAGTCCTTTGGCGAGATTGATATCCTATATGTATTTTGTTGCGCTGATTACGAATCCGAGGTCCATATAACCCCAGCACATCACGTTCAAGGTCATTTGAAGGTCAAATGCATAGATTACGGAAAAACAGAAAATCTGACCACGGATTCGGAAAGAGCGGGAAATTTGACGCCCAAATATGTAGTTTTTATTTTTTCCAACATGACCCTCCAAGGTCATCTGGGGGTGAAATGACTCACCGATAGACCAAATTCTTATTTCCCACCCAGATAACACAAATCTTCCAGGAATATTCGGATAACCTTCGTTAGAGAATGTATATATTCCGATTATGCTGTGAATATTCCTGTAATATTAATATTTTTTCAGACTATTCTGGGAATATTTTTTTGAGCACATTCATAGCAGATCAAAAAATAATATTCTATGATTATTCCAAAGAGAATATTTTTTTGATAATCTACTGTGAATAATCAGTAAATATTCTGTATAATTTCAAAAATAAAATAAGTCCGTGCGTTTTTAAATACCAAAAATATTAAAAATAAAGCTTGACGATGGTTATAAACGAGTAAAATAATTTATTTTTGAAAAGAATTTTCCAATCTAATTTTAAGGTGGATGACGAATGGGGTGTGCGTTTGGATCTGCTATTTTGCTTATTCTAATTCCAATTTTCTTATTAATTAGGAGCGTGGAAAGTTTTCTAAATTTGCAGTAGCTTAAATAATATTAATTAATGTAAGGAATAAAGGCTTTATTTCAGTTTTATATTCGAAAGATTTTGAAATTAGTTTTTCACATATTTGCTTTAGAGCAAGAAGAGCAGGCAGCTGTGTTCTATTTTAAACTCTTGGTACTTGCCGCGTTTTTATCACGTGATCTATTAACAAAAAAATTATTGGTCGTCACCTGGTTACCTGTCATCAATATACTCTCAGCGCTCGATTTATGACTGGTGGGTGGATAATAATAACAGTAAAGACAGTGATGGCAAATCATGAAAATTTAGAACCAGTATGCGAATGAAATTTTTAGTCAGGTAAGAATACTTAACTTCTTTTTAATATAATTATTCTTTATCTAACATGTTTCTGTACAACTTTTCTTAAATGTTACAATTAAAGTTTGCTGCCTCGGGAAATCGCCAATCCGACTTCAACAGATATTGTCGTCATTGTAATGGTATAAAGACACTGAAACTGACATAACCTCTTTTCTCTTTCCATTTGCTATTTCTTGCTTGTCTTTATTATTTTTAGGACCCTTGTTCGTTGCTGCCAGGAAAGCAATTTTTTCAACATTTTAAAATCCGGATTCATCGATCGATTCCAGGTAATATAAAGCTTAAGGTTTATTATTTAGAACATTACAAACCATGCCCAAAGTGAAAAACAAGTACCTACATTTCTCTAAAAAAACGCAATCGCGGATACTGACGAGGACGATATTGTCTTGCCACCAGTGCCTTCTCCTCCAAGGGTCAAACATGGTATGTTTTAATTAAGTTACAATAACTTTTGTTGTCAAGCATCTTGTCTAAGCAAATTATTAAAATTTAGAGAAATAGAAAAACAGAAATAACCTTACATTACCCAAATAACACCAATCAATTTTATGTATCCAAGTGTTTTCAGTCGTTTCAGAGTTAGTTTTAAAAAATGGTTGACAAAATTGTTTTTGACACTCTGTAACTTGAGAAAGGAGGATTTGCGGGCCCTATTAAGATAGATTTTATTTTTGTTTTGATGTTTTCAATGGAGGAATCTCCCCCTGCACTTCTGTGTGAAGGCAGACACAACATTTATAAATACTGTGTGTGCTGTAAAATTATCTAATTTTTAATTAACTTTCTTGGTGCAACTGACTGCACGTGTCTCATTCTTAATTTAACAAAAATTTTGTTTCAGATACTGTTCAGCAGGGAAGAGTAAACCGGGACCAAATTGATAAATGTTGGTAATTGGTAAAATCATTTTTTCCAGTAACAATATATTTTCCGTTACCTGTGATCTGCTTTTTTTTTGTTTTAGATACATTACGACAGAGCCCAGCTGCATCATCGCTGAATTTTATAGAAAATAGCTGCTGTATGTAGTATTTTTATGTATTTATAGAAAAATATTTTCAGAAAATCAGTAGGGTAGAGGGGGGTTATCTGGACCACTTTTCTTTAAATCATTATAATTTACAATTTTAATCATATCAGCGAGTGTCAGTTTCCTCAGTACACTGGTTAGGCATTATCGCACCATAATCATATACAGTGAAATCAAAAACTAAAATTAATTTTTATTTAAAATTGATTTTAATAAACAAGAATAGTGGACCAGGTAACCTGACGAGTTAGGTTAACTGGGTAGATCCACTGTCCAGTTAAACTGACTATAAATAATAAAGAACAAACACATTTAATAAAGAACATTTACTTAAAAAACAATATAACAAAAGATGTTAAACCCTTATAGGAACTATTTATACATTATACAGCCAACGCATCAGGTAACTTCACAACTGTTTGGGAACTAGAAACTAAATTATTTGAAATACATAATTTATTGTACGCTGAATTCAGACATATCAGAGTTAAAATAAAGTAAATTCTCATATCGACCTCTTGAGTATTTAGTAGGTATTGGTAGACCACAAACTATGTCTTCATATGAAATAAAACTAGGCTCCTCCTCCGAGTATTTAAACCGATTGGATGGATGCTGCTTTTTTAGAAACGCAACATTGTACCCATTGTAAACTTTATTTATTATTTCTGCAGCGTAATTCCTGAAGGATTTTTTTCCATGTACCTTAACTATTAAGAAATTACCTTTATTGTAATCTTTTGCTTGTCTAGAAACTGTTACATCTTCGGTTTTCTCTTCTTCTTCCTCCCATTCAGAAGAATCTTCATAATGAGGTTCTTCTCCTGACTCAGATGAGGATGCTTGTAGAACCTTACGCACAACAGTCTTTTTCTTTTCTGCTTTAGTTTTTCTTTCTTGTGCTCTTTCTTCAAGTTCTTCTTTTACAGGAGTACTAGTTAAGACCATTGATTTACCCTTTCGCCTACTTGAAGCCTTTATTTTTCTGGGCGGTGCTTTCAAAAATGGTCTTATAATTTCGGGAAGAACAAGCTGTTTTTCTAAAATACTAATATGACTTCCTACGTTTGAAGCACAGTTTGGTTCTAGAGAAGATCCACACTGAACCTCTGTATTTGGGTTTGACAGAGCGTCTGTAGCCATTTTTGTTTCTTTTATATTATTGTGGAATGAGCAGCCAGGTTTTGTATCAGAATTTTCATTTGGAGACAGGATGGTTTGTATATTTACGTTTACGGATGAAACAAGGGTTTCATCATTTAAGGAACGGTCTGTTACATAGGATGGTAGAAAGTCAGCGTCTGTAAATACATCATCATTAAAGGGATATATACCAGCTTTGGCAAAACCACTATTTATGTTTTGAACTGTAAATGCCTTTGGAAACGCGTCACCTACCAGTTCAGCAACGTCGTAAATTGTTATGACACTACCAGGATGGTTGGTCATCCATTTATTGCAGGCATAATTATAATATTTTTTAAAAGGGCCAAATATTGATATGTCTAATGGCTGTAGTCTATGGCTACAGTGCGGAGGAAATGTCAGTAAAATTATGCCATTTTGCTTTGCATAATCTAAAGCCTTTAAGTTAAGGTGACTTTCATGATTGTCGAGTAAAATTAATTTTGGTTTTTCTAGACTAGGTCGTTCGCACCTAACGAAATGCTTTAAAACATCTTCGAATAATTCACCTTGCATCCAGCCTGACGGTGTTGCACTCCCTTTACTTCCAACTGGTGCATTTTTCAACATATGTTCTTTATAATGTTTCCTCGGGAAGATCAAATATGGGGGGAGAGCTCTACCTGTACATCCAACTATAGCACATAGAGTAACTAGGGTTCCCCTTTCTGCGGAAGTAGCTTGTCCTACTTGCCTGGCACCTCTCGCTGCAATAATTTTTGGCGGTTTGTGAACAGTAAGGCAACCTAAAACAATTTTACGTTTTGTAAAATAAGTATCAGAAAAATTCTAATGGTGGTAACAAACCTGTTTCATCCAGATTGTAAATATCTTGGGGCTCAAGCTTATTAGCATCTAAAACTACTTTCAGATTTTCGTAGAATTTTGCAACATTGTGGCGGTTGAAACTGGTGGCCCTACCTAAACTAGTCTGCTCTGGTGTTCTGAGGGAAAGCTTGTGCCTTTTCAAAAAAGAGAGTATCCATTCTTTTCCAGCCATCATATCTTTGTTCCAATTATCTAAACCTTTTCGTAAATTATTTTTATTAGCTATGGCGAAGTCATAACCAAGTTTACGTGCTTCCTTAAGGGTTAACCCGTAATTCATCATAGAAGCTTGTTTTAAGTACTGAGCAAGTGCTTCCTCTTGAGCGATTGAAAAAACCTTTAAATGTTCATTTCTTGGACTAAAATTCACTTGCTCAAATCCAACATTTTCTACCTTAGCTTTAAATCTTTTAAGTGTTGTCCTTGGTATACGAAATGTTTTTGCTGCTTTCCGAACTGCCATTTTATTTTCTATCACTTCTCGTACGGCCAGCTTTAATGTTTCTTCGGAAAATGACCGATTTGTAGTGGTTCTTTTACGAATTCGTGGCATTATAACTTCAAAAAAAAATTACGCTTAAGGAAAATACAAAAATGGCGAATGGGGTTAGGTGGACCGGGTTCCAGGTATCCTGACCATTAGTTGGCCCGGCTAACCCCACTGTTCAGCCATTTGTTTTGTAGTATCTATAATTTTTACTTTACAAATTTAACTTAAAAAATGCACACATCTAAAAACTACACAAAAATACGTACTCACTTGTTTAGTAGAGCGATCACTTAAAACAATCAGTTGGGTAAAAAATATCTTTTTAACAACGATGCAGAAATTACTTTTCACTTCGAGAAACTCTCGTCGACTAACCACCACGCAACTGTAGCACAAGGACGTTCTGCGTCGTGCAGCAGATTCGGAACGTGTCGGAGATACTCGAGTAATGCTACGAGTAGGCAAATTTGGCCGCGAAGTTTTAAATATTAGAGTTGACCACTTAACCTGACGGTCCAGATAACCCCACTCTACCCTATCTATAGTATGTCTGTTAGTTGAAAATTCCGATATGAAAAAAAAACATTCCAGAGCTGACATATGGAAAAGCAATTACGATATCACGGTCTCTCATAAGTATAACATTTAGCTTCAACCAACAAGTGAAATATATGCTGATTAAGTTACTGTTGTCGATACTTTTTTTACTTTAAATAGGCGTCTAATGTTTGTATTTTATACAAAAAATTTACAGATTATCTTGCACATAATATTTAAAAAGTAGAAGGATTTGTCACAAAAATTTACTTTTACAAATTAATTCTTAAATACGCATTTCTATCTGTTTTAGCTTCCCTGCCTAAATCAAGCATTGTGTCCGAGCCTCAACAAACGCTAGCTCCCCTGTCTAAATCAAGCATTGTGTCCAAGCCTCAACAACCTCCTGCTGTTGTTATCAATTGTAAGCATTATTTTAAATTAAGGATTTTCAATTACGTAAAATACAGATATTTTTTTTCTGTAAACAAATTCCGTTTATTTTGAAGCAATATTCATTTTTATCTTGTAGATTCTGATTTTACTAAATTAATTCATAAAATTAATGAAATAATAATTACCCAGAAAGCACATGAGAAAATTTTGGATGATATACTCGACCAAGTTCAAAGACATGGACGAGGTTTTAATAACAATAATGGGGAAACAACGGAGACCAAACACAGTTTACCAATAACAAGTATTGAAGGGCTCAAGGAAATAGATGAAAAAATTAGTAAAGAAAGTATTTATTTTGAGTTGGTAAGTGTAAAGTGTTATTTTACATTGAAGAAGTAATTTTTCACAAAATTGAATTTATTATTTAAGGTTAATGATCTATCTCGCATTGGGGGATATGATTACAAGGAAATGACCCGAAGAATTTTATCCATAATTATAGATGACAAACTTGCTCTGCTTTTATCATACAAAGGCCATAAAGGCAAGATGAGTTTTAGCCAATTTAAAGTCAGCAAAGTTGTTGTGGGTAAGTTTTTTTTATTCTGTTTAGTATTCTCATCTCCAGTAACAAACTTTGAATAACTTTTCTCAAGTTGACAGTTTACTAAGAATTCAGTAAGTACCTACAAGGTTTAATAGACAGTGCCACAAAAAAAATGTTAGTTGAGGGACAATTATTGCATTTTAAATAGAAAATATCAGATGCAATATACATACATATTGATTAGACTAAAGGCACTTTGTATGTCCTTTGATTTCTGTCATACCTAAAATCTTAATAGAGGTCAAATTAGATATGTAATCAATACAAATAATTAATCGATATCCACTTTATACCTGTGATTCATATGTTTTAGAAGCTGTGTGCAAGAAAAAAAAACAAGCATCCGAAAAGGAAATTGAATCCACTATAGGAATCTGGCTTTCAAACGCTCAAGAACGGATAAAAACATCCAATAAAAAAATCGCGTTGATGCATTATTATAGATAACAATAAATGATGTTATCAACACAGATAATTGTCTATACAATAAATGATGGCTTTTAGTAAGGTTAATTTTGTTTTAACTATCGTCACTACAAAGTCACAATAAAATTTCCAAATACATTGAAGTTATTATACAGGTCTGGAAACGCGTTGTCCGCCCATATCCTAGTAATAAGTTAGAAGAGTAAAAATATTAAGTATTGCAAAACAAACAGAAATAGGTAGATTATGTTTCCCCCACTCCATCGTATCGCATCTCGCTCATTGTTCTCCTGGTGTCACGCCTCCCGGTTCGATTCAAGTAATATTTAAAATTCAATCGAGCAGAACGCAGCACAGCAGAACAATGAGCGAGATGCGGTACGATAGAGTGGGGGAAACATAATCTACCTATTTCTGTTTTCTTATATTTCTTATTTCTTATATATTTCATATCATATCTTTATTGCTTTGCGATACTTAATATTTTTACTCTTCTAACTTATTACTAGGATATGGGCGGACAACGCGTTTCCAGACCTGTATATAGGGGAGTTACAATAAAAAGTACCATTTTCCATTTGAAAAGGCAAAACAAACCTGAGGAAATTGAATTAAATCTAAGATCAGTTTTGAAATTATTAAAAAAAAAACAGAAAGAGGAAATTTTAATGCCTTTTATCTCTGTAACTAAGGGTCACAGGACTAGAAATATGGCGCATACTTTTTCAGACACCCTGTATATTGTCCCTTATGTTTCAGAATATTACTAGACTATTTGTAAATATTGTTTACTTTTATCAATTTTTAACAATGTTAGTAAAATATTCTTTGAATATACAGGGTGTCCCTGGATGGGGTTGCCTACACCACAAATGGACCTAATTTTAATTTTTCGGCAAAAAGCTATTTATCAAAATTTTTGCTTGTAAAAAAAATAGTTTCTGTATATAGGGAGGTCAAAAACTAGCAAACTACCTTTATTTTTTATTTTAAAGAAAAATTCCACTTGAAAAAATTTGCTTAGAATTACTTTTTTAGTGATAATCCATAATTTCAGAAAAAACTTTTTAACTAAACGTTTTATTTACAAAGTTTTTATTCAACATGAAAGCCGCCAACTTCTACACACTTTTGTAGTACCAGATAGGTATTTTGGTTTTAGTATTCCTTACATTCAAAAAAAAACAAGCATGGAAAAACTCTATTTAAACAAGCCTTTTTTTAAATCTTGGATTATAACTAAGAAAGTAATTCTAAATAACATTTCCTAATAGCATTTTTCTTTAAAACGAAAAATGGTAGTCTACCTGTGGGTAAAATTCATATTTTTGAAGTTTCTGACCTCCCTGTATACAAAAACTAAATTTTCTTACCACATAGTATTTTTTACGAGCCAAAATTTTTATAACGGATAACTTTTTGTCAAAAAATTAAAAATTAGGTCCATTTGTGGTGTAGGTACTCCCATCCAGGTTGGGTTGGGTTGGGTTAGCTTGGCTTTATGAATATTTTTATCATATATATAGATGTTTTGGAATATTCGCAGAATATCCTTTAAATCGGTTTCAGGTTATTACTAGAATATTCTTTTAAGAATATCCTTCTTGTGTTTTGGAATATTTGCAGAATATCCTTTAAATCCGTTTCAGGTTATTACTAGAATATTCTTTTAAGAATATTCTTCTTGTGTCAATAAATGTTCTGAGAATATTTAAGGAATATCCTTCAGAATATTCTGAGAATATTCCTAGTTGTTGCACTTTGCGGGTTCGTAGAATATTCCCTAGATATATACCACCTTTAACGAAGATTTGTTGAATATTCGGTGTTCCACGAAAGTGATTCCAGTATCATTCGTAGAATGTGATTGTGTTATCTGGGCATATAGGTACATCATCACAACTACAGACTTTTACGTACAACTTAGTCAGGTATCTTTAGGTTTTTTGACGCGCTGATTACGAATCCGAGGTCCATATAATCCCAGCACGTCACTTTCAAGGTGATGATGTATATGGGAAATAAGAATTTGGTCTATCGGTGAGTCATTTCACCCCCAGATGACCTTGGAGGGTCATGTTGGAAAAACTAAAAACTACATATTTGGACGTAAAATTTCCCGCTCTTTCCGAATCCGTGGTCAGATTTTCTGTTTTTCCATAATATATGCATTTGGCCTTCAAATGACCTTGAACGTGATGTGCTGGGGTTATATGGACCTCGGATTCGTAATCAGCGCACCAAAATACATATAGGATATCAATCTCGCCAAAGGACTTTTTTCGGTTCCCATTTGTGGTCCTGTGTTATTAGTAGCCATTATTGTCTGTTTTGTTTGTTAATTTTATATTTTTAATATTTTTTTGTTTGGCATTTAAATGGAGAAAGTGATCAACTTGCAAATTCTAAAATATCTCGAAAAACACAAAATCATTCATGACAGACAGTACGGATTTCGTCACCAAAGATCCACAGCTGATCTCCTAAGCTTTGTCACACATAACAGTCTCTCGAATTTTATGGCGAATCTCAGATTGTTGCTCTTGATATTTCCAAGGCCTTTGACCAAGTATGGCATGACGCACTCCTCAACAGTACCTTCTTACGGTCTTCCTAGCAAACTATGTACCTGGATCGGTAGCTTCCTCTCTAATCGGCGCATATCTGTTGTGGTTGACGGTCACTCATCTAACTTCCATCCTATCAATGCTGGCGTCCCCCAAGGTTCAGTTTTGGCACCAACCCTATTTCTTCTTCACGTTAATGACCTGCTCTCTTCAACTACCAGCCCCATCCACAGTTATGCTGACGATAGTACTCTTCACTCCAATATTCATTTTTCCAGACAAGTTTCGAATTAAGAGTTGGATAATAGACGCAGATCCATGTACCTATCCCTTTCCCAAGATCTCCAATTAATTTTAGACTGGGGTGCTAAGAACCTTGTTCAGTTCAACGCCTCCAAAACCCAGTCTTGCTCCTTGTCACGCAAAAAATCTGGCAACGCTTACCCCATCCACATGAATGGTCAGGCCCCACAAAACATTGAAACATTCGATCTTGTCGGCGTCGCTTTTGAACATGATCTCAGCTGGCATAAACACATTACTTCAGTAGCCACATCGGCAGCTAAAAAGCTAGGTTTTCTCTGTCGAGTCAGAAAATACTTTTCCCCGGCCAACTTATACACTCCCTGTGTTTCCCAAATAAGACCTAACCTAGAGTACTGCTCCCCCATCTGGGGAGCAGCATCACCTTCGACACTTAACATCCTTGATTGTATCCAAAAGAGAGCCATTCGACTTATCAATGACCCAGCCCTCACGAGAAAACTCCCTTCTCTTGCTCATCGCCGCGCTGTTGGGGATTTATCCCTTTTCTACCGCTACTTCCACGGATTTTGCTCTGAAGAACTAGCCGGTATTATTAATTCCCCCCCTTGACTGTTCCTAACAGAACAACAAGAGGCACGTTGCGTATGCATCCCTTTACTGTCCAACTACAAAAGCCTAGAACAGACCACTTCTCTCGCTCATTCATACCTAGGGTCTACAGATTATGGAACAAATTGCCTGCAGATATTTTCCCTTCCCGTCCCAACCTCCAATCCTTCAAATCCCATGTCAATAGACTCAATTTCCCTTCCCTTCAGACGCCCACGGTACGTTAGTACTTAGACTTGAAGTCTACGTGGGATGTCTTAGATAAAAAAGATATAACAATAAAGCATTTTGGTAAAATATCATGTCACTTATTTTTCCTTACCTGGAGTTTTTTTACATTTTTTTAATAGGTCAAGAGGGCCCCAAATTTTTTATGTAAAAATGACAATATATATGCTTGCCAATGGGGAAATTATTAGGTTTTTAGTTAATGAAAGACATTGGCTTGTATTGCGTTATTTTAACAAATAATAGAAGTACAGAATAAATCTCAGTGTGTTTTCATTTTTTTTCTGGTTATCCTCACCCATTATTAACATGCGTGTATTACGCTCAAGTATTATAAAAACGTTTAGGATCTATCAAATCACGGCCTATCAAAACCTAACAAAAAAGTTCTATCTCTAAAAAAAGCTTAAGAACTTGCTAAACAATTTTCAGAGTTAAAAGCTCGAAAACGCGTTGTAATGTTGTTTTATTTATATTTGTTATGATATTGTTTTGTTTTCATGTGAATTATTTGTTTTATTTATATTTTTATATTTTGTTTAAGTATTTTTACCAAGTTACGTGTGGTATGTAAGGTAATATTAAAAAAGTAAAATGTGTGAATGTATTTTTTGTATAGGAGACCCAAAGTTTTTATTAGCCTCGAGCCCCCTATGTCTTAATCCGGCCCTGGTATATAGGGTCTTAAGCTATTTTTATCCTAATAAGTTACACACCCTGAAGTGTGTTGAAGTATCCTTTTGGAACGAATTGACGGATCACAATGAAATGCTGAAGGCCTGATCCCAGACCAAAACTTAGGTATCTGTTATCGGAATTAGTGACGATTCTGTATATGATGCATATAATTCGGATCGACGAGTAAAAAATAGGTTTTTACAACCCTAGATAAAGAATATTTTGCTTGAACCAAAGGATTTGAAATAGTCTATATTATTTGCTTTAACAAATACACAAAGCATAAAAATGTATAAGTAATTAACCAATAGATTAACCAATAGATCAATAGTTATTTGTATGCCGAGTTCCGAAAGTAGTGCCTTAAATTCGAGTGGCAAGTTCGCCGCTCGAGACGCAGTTTAGAGCTGCTGTTCTTTACAAAAGAATTGAATTATATTAATAAAACTACACACATTTAAAAATTATGACCTACTTCAACACACACAGGTTCTTTACAAAAGAATTAAATTATATTAATAAAAGTACACACATTTAAAAATTGTGACCTACTTCTAATGCCACAATTTCTAGTGTATGCTTTGATAGAGGGCGCTAAATATTATTTTAGGGATAGGTTACAATCTGGTTTGGTTCACGTATTTTACCCAATATGCATAAAACCCTATTGTGGCCTAAAATGGTGAACCTGAAATCAGGTGCCACTAACGGAGCCTCTCCAGTCATGGCGAGCGCTGGGGAGTAGGCGCAAGCAAGGCCTTAGTGTGGTAAGGGCGCACTGCCACACCGGACCGTATATTTCGACCCTACTCGTGGGACTATATGGATGAAGAAGACGGACCGGGAAACGAAAAATGGTCAAGTAGGGACAGTATTGAGAAGGACACGGCGAAGACGGAGGCAGTAGATGGCTTCTTCAAAAGAAGAGACTCACTACAAAGGACACCCCCGCGCCCTAGAACGTTCTCATTACCAGAGATGCCTCGGACAGAAGAAAATACAGAAAAAAGAGATCAGCAAATAGAAAACGGCAACAGGGAAACAAAAAGGAAGAGGACGGAATACTCAGAAGAATCCGAAAAAGACGAACAGGGAAGACAACAACGTCTGATAAAAATGGAAAAAGACTACTCCAAGTTGAAGGAAACAATGAGCAAAATCATGGGCGAAGTGAATACCATAAAAACAGTAATAACTGAAATCCCAAATACCAAAAAAGATATTAAAAATTCGTCAACCAAATTGGACAGATACGTTAAAGAACTGCAAGCAAATACAAGATTTATTGATGAGATTTTCGCTGTGATAACTGAGATTACACCAAACGTTAATATACATTCCAAGGAGGAAAGCAAAAAACAGGTGGTGGACGCAAGTGCGCAAACAGTTAACAAGCAACCTAAAGAGGAAACCAAAAAACAGACCGCAGACGCAAGCACGCAAACCGTTACCAAAGAACAAGAAGAGAAAGAAAAGCTGCTGCAAGAAATAGCAAACACGCTAAACATGGATCTTGACCAGGATGAGCTTCAAGCGATAATAGAAACAAGATGGCCTGTAGAGTTATACAGAATGTGTCACCCGGCTACCGCCAACAAACTAATTAAAGAGGAGTATGATACTATATTACTCCTGAAAGAAGGGCAAGAAAGGGAAGGAAAATTCATACAAAAAATCTTGGAAAGAAACCAGCATCTGGAAAACATTATAGAGAATGGAGAGTTAGCCCCAGGCAAAATGATGTACAGTAAAACATCCAACGTTATAATAACAGATGACCGTAGCATAAATGATAAAGGGGAGCGATATACATTTATCATCATGACCGAGTCCGGCGGAGAAACACCAAAAGACAAACACGAGCTACTAAAAAACATCAACAAAGTGTTAGACATCACTAATAAGATGAAAAGGCCCGTATCAGTATGTACAGTAGAGCGGAACATACATGAAACCAGAACAAGGAAGATACTAGAATATGTGTGCAGGAAAAGGATACGGAAATTATCTTGCACATGAGCAATACAAGAAAACAAAGGGACTGACGAAGAGGAGGAACAACAATTCAAAACGGGAGAACAGAGAAGAAGAAATGGAAACGGGGAAACAATAATAGTAAAACCGACGGAGAGAAACTCCTATGCAGATATTATAAAAAGCATGAAACAGAGATAAACACTGTAGGCGTACAAATCAACGGAATCAACAGGACAACTGAAGGAAACATATTAATAAAGGTCAAAGGGAGAGAAGAAAAGGACCAACGTCTATTCAAAGAGCTGATAGCGGACAAACTCAACAACAGGGCCAAGGTAGAAACAAAGCAACGGAACCAGACCATGATGGTATTAGACATAGATGAAACGACACAGTCTGAGGAAGTGAAAGATACCATAAAGAAAGAAATAAACAAGCTCGGCGAGAGCCAAGATTTCCAGTGTAGGGTAGCAGAAAGAGCAAATGCAAAGGGGCTTCAACATGCTTTTGTGACAGCAGATGCTGACACTATACAGAAAATGCTGGCAAGGAAGACGATCGGAGAGGGTTGGAACCAATGGAGAGTAAAGGAACTAGAAACCGTGCCCAAATGTTATAACTGCCATATGGTATGACATATCGCAGCTAGATGAGGAAAGAAAACCCCGAAAGACCTATGCCACAAGTGCGGCCAACAAGGACATCTAAGGAAAGACTGCAAAAATGAGGAAAGATGTTATTTGTGTAACGCCAACGGACACAGAGCGGAAACCATGATATGCCCTGAATACCGGAAATTAGTGCAAGAGCGGAGAAAGGAGAAGAAGGGGAGATTAACCAGTACAAAATAAAACTTACAGTCATCCAAGGGAATATAGACAGAGGAAGAGCGGCCATGGGCATGGCATATAAATTAGCGGAAGAGCACAAAGCGGACGTGATCGTTCTGGCGGAACCTGACAAAAAGAAAGTGTTTCAGTCGCGGTGGATTACAGACACGAACAAAGATGTTGCCATCTATGTACGTAACAAAAATATACGCGTCTACCAAACAGGATGCGGAGCAGGATTTGTGTGGATGTAAACAGGAAATGTGGTGATATATGGCTGCTATATCTCCCCAAATGTAAATATGGACCACTTCAAGAACTACATTGCAACCTTAAAATATGATATGAAAATACAAAAGAAAGAAATTATCATGGGAGGGGATTTTAATTCTAAGTATGGGGTTCCAAAACTGAAGATAAGAGGGGTGAAAACCTGGTAGAGTGGCTAATCGGAGACGATCTGATAGTCCACACCCAAGCAGAGGTTCCTACGTTCGTAAGAGGTGAGAGCAAATCTTTTATCGACATAACTTTTAGCACAAGAAAGGTAGCCAAGCAGATAAAAAACTGGAGAGTTCTAGAACCTGAGCTATCACCAGCATATTTGCTACGATATCATGGGAAGTGAACCGATACAAAACGTACAAAAAACAAACAAGGTAGGGTGGATGATAAAGGAAGAAAACATGCCGGAACTGATTAAGGAGGTGGGAAGGCAAATAAGAGCGAAAAAGGATGACATATACTTGAATGAACTGACAACGGTGGCGACTGTAGCCTGCAATAAAGTATTTAGAAAGAAGGGAGGTTTAGAAAACAGGAAACCGGTGTACTGGTGGTCCAATGAACACAGACATCCCAAGGCTTACGAAACAAGAATTGTTAGAAGCTAGCGCCAAAATAAAAGAGGAACAAGCAGCAGGACCAGATAGGATACCACCAGAGGTACTCAAAGCCGCAGTGAAGAATTTCCCGGACTCCTACCTGAGGGTCCTAAACCAGTTGCTGGCTAAGGGAGAATTCCCAAAACAGTGGAAGGTGGCTAAATTAATACTCCTAGAAAAATACAAACCTGACCAAAACGAAAAGTCATACAGACCGATCTGCCTTCTAAATGTAATAGGAAAGCTTTTTGAGCAACTGATACTACAAATACTAAAAAGAGAAATAGAGATAAAGGGGGACTCTCTATAGAACAGTACGGCTTTAGAGAGGGCAGATAAACAATAGATGCCTTGGAAAGGGTACCGGAGCTAGCTGAAGAAGCAAAAGAAAGAACGTCACGGAAAAGATGTATCCTGGTTACTGTTGACGTCCAAAACGCTTTCAATTCGGCGCCATTGGAAGGCATTTTAAACGAAATAAGGAAAATGGCGCCATACCTTTACAATATTGTGGCCAGCTATCTTGCAGAAACGTCACTAACTGTCGGAGATAGCAAGAGAATGGACATGCCATGTGGTGTGCCGCAGGGCTCAGTACTGGGTCCCACTCTGTGGAACCTGTACTACGACGGTGTTTTAAGACTACGAGTCCCTAGAGGCCTAAGGCTTATTGCATATGCGGACGACCTCGGAATCGCCGTTACCGCAAAAGATGCCTCACGTATGGAAGAATTAGCCAACAAGATAATTGAAGATGTTATCGAGTGGATGTCCAACAAACAACTGAAACTGGCTCCACAAAAGGCAGAAGCCGTGCTGCTCGCGGGCGGAAGGAAAACAAAGAATGCTACGGTAAACATACAGGGGATTCGCATAACAACACAAGAATCAGTTAAGTACTTAGGCGTCCATCTAGACAGAAATATGACTATGGGCACCCACATAAGGAAAACCGCAGAGAAAGCGAGCAAGGCTTTGGGTAACATCATTAGACTAATGCCAAAAACAGGAGGGCCAAAGGAAAACAGCAGGAGAGTTATATGCTCCACCGTGCAGTCAATTGTCCTATACGGTGCAGAGGTGTGGAAAATAGCCATGAGAAAAGGCATATATAGGAATATGCTACTTAAACTGCAGAGGAAAGTAGAAATCAGTACTGTCAGTGCGTATCGCACTTCATCAACAAAGGCCCTACTAGTAATTGCCAGAACCCCACCGATGGATCTACTGGCGGAAGCAAGAGCGCTCACACGCCAAGGTGCAGAAAAGAGGACTGCACGCCAACACCTAATGAAGACATGGCAAGAAATATGGGAAAGAGACGAAGGAGTCGCAGAGTGGACAAAAAGACTAATACCGGACCTAAACCCCTGGATGGACAGAAGGCATGGAGAGGTGGATTACTACATAACACAACTCCTGACAGGACACGGAACCTTTCAAGAATACCTACATATATTTAAGCTCAGCGAGGACAAAGAGTGTATGTACTGTGAATCCATAGACACGGCTGAACACACTTTCTATGAATGCGTTAGGTGGGACGAAGAGAGGCAAAGACTAGAAGACAAGACCGGAAGATTAACACCCGAAAATACGATTAATAAAATGCTAGAAAGCAAGGACAACTGGGACGAGGTCAAAGGTTACGCCAGGACGATCCTAGAGACAAAGCGCACTGCAATGAAAAACAGGGCAACAGAAAACAACCAGTCTTAGGAGGGAGAAAGGAAAAAATAAGACCAATATTCGGACACCCTCTTCGATGAAATGCCGGGAGGCGGTCCCAAAGAGGGAAAACAATGACAGTCCAGAGAGGGAAGGGTAGCATGACCCCTTCAGGGCATGAATCTGACACTCTGCAGGCACATAAGAACACTCGTCTGCAAGTCTTTTGAAGATTCCTAATCCTCTCTTAAAAAAACTACTACTACGACTACTACTACTACTACTACTCCCCCCGAAAGGAAAAGAGAGTAGGTGATACTGAAAACAAATTTATACTGAAACATGATGAAGAAACGATTAATGATCTCATCGAAATGGTATGGCCAGAAGAAGTTTACAAAAGATGCCAGACAACAACAGAAAGCATAGAAGAAGGAGACCAGATCATAATTCTGAAAGAGGGAAAGAACGTGGAAGACAGGTTCATTAAAAAATGCCTAGAAAAGAACCCACAACTAACATCAATGTTAGAAGCTGGGCACTTAAAGAAAGGGAGATTTGTACGCGGCAAAACAGCCTGTTCAGTAATTGGAGACGATTATGCTGTAGAGAATGATGAGTGTATACCTATATTATAATGACCGATAAGGGCGGAGAAACACCGGCAGACAAAATCGGCCTACTGACTAACCTCACTAATGTTATCAGAGAAGCAAAAAAAAAGGAAGAAACCTACGCCTGATAGCAATATCAATAAGGAAATTAATTGAAATCGCCCATATGAAAATCAGAGCAAAAATTAGAGCTCGACATCAAAGTAAACTGTGGGTAACGCCTGGGTGCAAAACAGTAGAAAAAATAAAAAATCTGACGGCGAAACGATAACCATAAAACCAACCGAGGGAAGGACATACGCCGAGATTATAAAGAATATGAAACAGGAAGTGGACACACAAGGTATCGTTATGGAGAAAGTCATTAAATCAAGGAATGGTGACATACAAATAAGAATAAAAGGAAAAGAAGAAAAAAGTCGACAGGATTTCAAGGAACTGTTAAAATCAAAAATGGGGTCGATGGCAGAAGTAGACATAAAGCAAAGGAACCAAACCGTTATGATCCTAAATATCGATGAAACTGCACAGGTCGATGACATCAAGAATGTCATACAAAATGAGCTGGCCCCGGGTGGCCACCAGCAGGTGGAAATGCAAATAAAACTTGCTGATGTGGCGAACGCAACAGGACAAACGCATGCATTCCTGACTTTAGAACCAGAGAGCGCCGAGTTATTAATCTCAAAGAGAATAATAGGCATAGACTGGAACAGGTGGAGGGTTAGAGAAATATACTCTTCCCAAATGATTATAGAGTAGGGCACATAGCAAATAAATGCGATAAGAGGGATACTAGCGAACGCTGTCATAGGTGCGGAGAACAAGGACACTACAAGAGAGAGTGCTCGAATCAGCCAAGATGCTACTTATGCAAAGCAGAAGGGCACAGAGCAGAAACAATGAAATGTCCAGAATATAGGAAGCTGCTGCAACTGCAGAGGAAGGAGAAGAGGGGAAGGCTGCAAAGTTCTCTGTGAAGGCCATCCAAGGAAACACGGACAGAGGAAGAGAGGCCATGGATCTGGTGTACAAATGTGCAGAAGAATACAACGCGGACATAATCATCACGGCAGAACCCAACAGAAAAAAGGTACAGCAATCCCAATGGTTAGTAGATCAGGACCAGGCTATGTATGGATAGAAACAGTCTCCCTTGTCGTATACGGATGTTATATATCACCAAATGTAGACCTTGAACGTTTTACGAAGTTTCTTTCTTCACTGAGAAGCTACATGAAAACACACAAAAAAGACATACTGGTGGGCGGAGACTTTAACGCAAAGTCGTATCTCTGGGGATCAAAGAAGGAAGGCCCAAGAGGAGACGTACTGCAAGAATGGCTACTGGAGGAGGATCTGATAATAATGAATGAGGGGAACGTTCCCACTTTCGTGAGAGGGAATAGTGAATCTCATATCGATATTACTTTCAGCACAAGAGGAACAGCAAAGCACATAAAGAACTGGAAGAACTGGAAGGTAATAGAAGAGGAGAACCTTAGCTTCCATCAGCACATCTACTATGAGGTCAAAGAACATAAACCAGAAGAAGTGAATAGAGGAACCAAGAATAAAGGGTGGATTATCAAAAAAGAAGAAATAGGTAATATGATAAATCAGGTAGGACGACACATAACTGCGAGAAATGGGAGTATGGAAGCACACGAACTCACAAACATAGTGACGATAGCCTGCAATAAGGTCTTTAAACACAAAGGAATAAATCACAAAAAGAAACCGGTATTTTGGTGGTCACAGGACGTTGCGGAAAAAAGGAAAACATGCACGACATCCAAAAGAGCCATGACAAGAGCGAACAAAAAGAAGAAGATCTGAAAAGAATGTGCAAGGACAGAAATAAAGAAGCCAGACTAGAGTTAAAAAAGGCAATTGCAGAGGCTCAAAAGAACGCATGGAAATTGGTTGTCGAAGAAGTAGAAACTGACATATGGGGGAGAGGCTACCAGATCGTCGTGAGGAAACTCAAACCCAGCCCAACAATAAGCTTAACAGATGAAAAACAGATGGAAATAGCACAGACTCTCTTCCCAGAGCAACCGATAAGAAAGTGACCGAGAATGCCGCATAACGAATCTGATCAAACAAAATTTACAAAAAAGGAACTCTTGGAAGCCTGCAATAAGATTAAAGAAAAGAAGGCCCCAGGGCCAGATAAAATACCTCCAGAGATACTCAAAGCCGTAGTAGTGACCTATCTGAACATTTATCTGAAAGTCCTAAACAACTTAATAACTAGAGGAGAGTTTCCAAAGGAATAGAAAATAGCTAAACTAGCACTGATAGAGAAAAATAAACCTGGTCTGAGAGAGACGGCCTACCGACCAATATGTCTCCTCAATGTCATAGGGAAGCTTTTCGAACAGCTTATATTACTCAGGTTAAAAAGGGAAATCGACAGAAATGACGCTCTTTCAAGAGAACAGTATGGTTTCAGGGAAGGAATGTCTACTGTAGATGCGCTCGAAAGAGTTCAGGTAATAGTAGATGAAGCTAAACAAAGAACCGCAAGAGAGCGCTGCATTCTTGTCACCTTAGATGTGCAAAATGCGTTTAACTGTGCACCCTGGGAAGGAATCCTCGCCATGTTACGGGAAAGAGCAATATCGCCCTACCTATGCAACATTATTACTAGTTATCTTGAAGATCGCATGTTAGTAGTTGGGAATAGTAGTGAATTAATGATGTCGTGTGGAGTACCACAGGGCTCGGTACTGGGCCCCACTTTGTGGAACCTATACTATGATGATGTACTAAGATTAACTGTCCCTAGGGGGTTAGGCTCCTGGCATATGCGGACGACTTTGGAATAATCGTCGTCTCCAAGCATGCCGAGCAATGGAAGATGTAGCTAACAGAGTACTTGGAGAAGTGATCGACTGGATGCACGAAAGAAAACTAAAGCTCGCCCCTCAAAAAACCGAAGCGGTGCTCCTCGCAGGTGGAAGAAAAACCAAAAGCGCCACAGTCAACATTCAGGGAGTCAACATCACAACACAAGAAACGGTCAAATACCTGGGGATTTACCTGGACATAAATATGACCATGGGTGCTCATATTAGAAAGGTAGTAGAAAAAGCAACCAAAGCACTAGGTAATATAAATAGACTAATGCCTAACGTTGGAGGACCGAAGGAAAACCACAGGAGAGTTATGTGCTCAGTGGTGCAGTCGATCGTACTGTACGGAGCGACAATATGGAAAAAGGCAGTGGAGAGAGACCTGTATAAGAACATGCTCCTTCAGCTCCAAAGAAATGTTGCAATTAGTATAACAAGCTCGTACCGCAGAGCATCGACCAAAGCACTGTTGGTGTCGAACACCACCGCTAGATCTTTTGGCAGAGGAAAGACTAGAAATACGAGGAGGCATGGAAAGAAAACTCGCACGACATCGCACCATACAGCTGTGGCAGGCAAGATGGGATATGGAAGAAGGGATAGTCGCGTGGACTAGGAGGCTGATTCCAAACCTTGAACCTTGGATTAGCTGCAGACATGGAGAGGTAGATTTTTATGTTACTCAGTTTTGAACAGGAGATGGGGTATTTCAATACTACTTCCACAGATTTGGGATTAGTGACCAGGCAGAATGTATGTATTGTATGTCAGAGGATACGGTGGAACATTCATTCTTTGAGTGTCCACGATGGGAAGAAGAAAGAACTACTCTGGAAGAAAAACTGGGAAGAGTAACACCGGAAAATATAATCATTAAGATGATAGAAAACAAAGAGAACTGGGAAGCAACCAGAAAGCATGTCACGTCAGTCTTCTCAACCAAAACAAGAGATATCGACAATAGATTCAAACGAAATTAATAAGAAGAACCCGTAAAACGTAAGACCTAAGAGCGGACCCTCTTCGATGTAGTGGAAGTTTTGTTAGCCGGTAGAAATCCGGCACTATCGGGGGACACCAGCGGCTTCGGGTTGCAGCTCTGCTGTGAACCGGATCCGTTGGTGCCACCTGGTGTCTTTGGAGAAGATTCATTGTTACCAGTCCCCCCCCCCAAAAAAAACAACACTACTCCCCCGATGGTATCTCCGGTTTGTCGTACCGGTGGGGCTTGCATGCTTCTGTGATCCCGAGAGCTATGTCGGCGGTAGCTTAGCTACCGTTAGAGCCTCCCATGCCGAACAGGTCGAGGGTGAGAAGCTAGACTAAGAGGGATGCCGAAGACAGGAGGAGCGAGGAAACCCTAAGCTCAAGATGTAGCACCACCGCGTCGAAGAGCTGCATGGCACAGGGGGTAAAGTGTGTTACTAGCGATGCCCGGAGGAAGTGGCTAACCAAAGGGGACTTTCAGCCTTGGCATGGTAAGGGCGCACTGCCATGCTCGACCGATTATTTCGACCCAACTCGTGGGAATAATATGGAAGAAAGTAAAAAAGATAAATTGATGGATGGATGAAGCAGAGACAATCCGACCAAAAAAGATCAAAGTCGACCGTTACTCAGTCAAGGAAGCGATACTGAAGTACCAACCAAAGGGAATCCTAGTTTAGAACTTGAGTAGACAAGTGTCGAAGACCCCTTTACAAGACGGTCTTCAATAACAAGATCACCAACCTTATCAAGAAGAGGATCGACTAGCTCGACGGGTAGCCTAAGAAATGAAAGGGGACTAGACATGAGAAAAGAAAATAAGGAAGAAGAGTTAGTAGTATCATAAAGACGTAGAGAGGAAGAAAACCCTAGCGAAGAATTAAGCGAACTTAAAGCTACAATGCGAAAGCTGGGAAAGGCAACCAAAGACCTTAAAGCACTGCTAAAGACTTTTCCGAACACAAAGACTGAAATCAAAAAGGCCATAGAAAAAATTGCATTCCAAGTTGATGTGGCGACCCAGAAATGTAATGAATGGGAGATGTTCCCCAGGGACAAAAAAACTGCGAAAGAAGTTACTAGACAGATGACTAGCACAGGCACACAGACGGAAGGGAGCAATTCCGAAGAGCTAGGAACACCTGAGATAATAGGAAGAGGAGGAAAAGCTACGAGAACCTGACAACCCTCCTAGATAAAGACTGGCCGGAGGATGTCTTTAGGATGGTTACCAAAAGGGAAGGTAACCCATTTAAAACAGGTGTGAAAAGGGATATAGCTATTGTAATTGACCCCAAAAAAAGGGAGAAAAGGGGATTGCAAAAAAGATTATTGAAAATCACCCAGAAACCGGGGACATCATCGAAGAAGGATGCACGGAAGGACAGATTGAGTACATTGTGTATGAAACAAGAGTGAGCCGTAAAGGAGATCGGGCTGCACCAAAAGGACAGTGTACCTTCTACCGTACACGGTGGACCCGGGCGGTGTAAATGACATGAAGGGTTTTTATGCCCTGGTAAACTCAATGAAGGAAATGCTACTCAAAAGCGAGAGCACTGAGGAGTTGGTGCTGGTAACTCCGGAGGGACTGGATAGAGGATACGTGCGAAAGATTACTGAATTCGTACAACTGGAAAGCGGACTAAAAGTGGCTTATATGGTACCCAAAATGAACCCCAAAATAAGACAACAAGTTAGAAAGCAAGATCCGGTGACCAAAAGAAGCGAAAATCGATCCAAAGAGGACATAATAATAAAAGCTGGTAATAAAACTTACGCAGACTTACTAAAGGAGGTCAAAGAGAAGGTCAATGTCGACCAGATGGGTATTAAAATAGACCGATTAAGGAAAACTGTGGCAGGGGATTTACAATTAATTTTAACTGGGGGAAAAGAAGATGCTAAGTCACTAAGTAAAGAAATTGAGAAACAGATCGGAGATGTCAAAGTCATGGTCAAAAGGACGACAAAAAGCTACATCTATCGGGACTGGACGCAACAACAACAAGGGAAGAAGTGGAGGAAATCTTAAAAGACATTTCTGGCGCTAAAGAAGACGACCTTAAGGTAGGAGCTTTAAGACCTATGAGGGATGGGAACCAGGCAGCAACAATAACGGCCCAAAATAACATAGCGGCCGTCCTCCTAGCCAAGTAGAAGATTAAGATAGGCTGCACATACTGCCCTATACGAGAAAGAATTTCAATCGCTAGATAAATGCTTTAAATGCTTAGAATTCGATCATAATGCACAGAAGTGCCAAGACCCGGATGGGTCAGACCAGTGTTATAATTGTGGTCAAAAGGGTCACAAAGCGACAGAGTGCAGAAATAAACTGTATTGTATGAGATGCAAAGCGGGTGGACATAGATCGGATTCCACACGATGCCCCCACTTTAAAAGCCCTGCAGGCCAAAGCTGTTAAAATTAAACTCAATTAGATAAATGAAGATCCTTCAAACAAATCTTAACGGGCCTAGAGCAGCACATGATATGGCTTTCTTAATAGCGGAAAGAGATGAGGTGGACATCATCCTAGTCAGTGAGCCTAATAAAAAACTAATGGAAAACAGTAGATGGACGGCAGACAGAAACATAGGCGTAGCAGCGTATTTCCGCAACAGGGATGTGATAGTGCCGCAGTTGAAAAGGGACAGGGATTGATCAAAATCAAATTAGATAAAGTTAACATATTTTGTTGCTACTGCTCTCCAAATATTTCATTGGATTGGGTTTGATTTAATTTAAGAACTACGTGGATATCCTAATGACCATAGTAAGACAACAACCTGGAGAATCCATAATTCTTGGTGATCTTAATATAAAGTCAGTACGATGGGGTACTTCATGATCAAAGAAAAAAGAACCAACTCAAAACGAAAGACCGAACGTCAAAAAATATTCTTTGGCAAAGTCATATTCCACAGAAAACTGGAGGACAAAACGAGAAGGATGGAAAACGTTGACAGAGTGCCTGTGCAGTTCTGTATGGAAACGCTAAACTCAGCGTACAAAAGAAGCTGCTTTGCCCGAGGCAGAATCCAAAATATGAAGGTGCCCTACTGGTGGAACGAAGAAATAGAAACAAAAAGGAGCGAGTCCTTACTACCAGGAGAAAACTCATATATGTCAAACACCGGGGGGTAACTTAAGCGACCTGGAACTACAAGCGCTGAAAGAAGAATATAAAGCCAAGAGAAAGGAACTTAAGAGACTTATCACAAGAGCGAAAACGCACCACTGGCACGATCTGTGTAATGAGCTAAATGACAACCTATGGGGAAACGGATACAAAATTGCCGTAAAACACTTAAAAACCCGCAAATGCCATACAATCTGTCACGGGAGAGAAAAGGAGAAATGCTCACTGCGCTCTTTCCAAACAAAGAGGACTACTGGATCAGAGGAAACGTGGTAGAAAATATTGAAGTCTTTACCAGAAGAGAACTTATCCTGGCAGGAGAAAGAATGAAGAGTGGAAAGGCACCCGGTCCAGACATAATCCCACCGGAGGCAGTCAAAGAGTTGACCGATTCCGCGCCGGATTTCGTGCTTGCGACGCTAAACGAACTTCTACTGGCGCAAGAATTCCCAAAACCATGGAAAGTGGCAAGGGCGTGCCTACTGTGGAAAAGTGGAAAACCCACAGAGAGCGTGTCAGCGTTTAGACCCATCTGCCTCTTAGATACAATGGGAAAGCTCTTCGAAACCATGATAAGGGCAAGGCTGGAAGAAGAAATCGATCGCAAAGGCGGATTGTCCGAGTATCAACTTAGAAGGGGTCGATCAACAATCCAAGCAGTGGAAATTGTAATGAATACAGCAAAACAGGCGAGGGAGAAGTGGTGTGCATTAATAACCCTAGACATACGAAATTCATTTAATTCAGTCACATGGAGCTAAATTGTTCGGGAACTTCAAAGGCGAGAAACACCGCAGTATTTGATAAATATCATTGAAAGCTACCTCAGAGACCGAAAAATTAAACTTGCAGGACTGGAAAGGGACATGACAGCTGGAGTCCCACAGGGGTCGGTACTGGGCCCAACCCTGTGGAATATTTTGTACCATGGAGTATTAAGACTGGATCTGGGGGAAGGCGTAAGGGCGATATGCTTTGCCGACGACCTGGCTATTTTGGTGAAGGCTAAGGATGCTGAATTTCTAATGCTGAGAGCAAACGAAGCCTTAAGGAGAGTGGACTGATCTGGAGTGTCATGATCTGGAACTGGCACCAGAAAAGACAGAGGCGGTAATTCTTAGAGGGAGGAGAAGAACAGCAGACATAGTTTTTGAGTTAATGGGAGCCCGTATAAAACCCAGCAAATCAGTAAGATACCTAGGGATAGTTCTGGGCAGCCATCTGTCGTTCTCTGATCATATAAACATGCTAACAAGAAAGGCGGAAATAAGAATAACATCATTATCCCAATTGATGGCGAACATAGGTGGTTCCCGCAGTTTCAAAAGAGTAGTCCTAAGTGGGGTGTTGCACTCAATACTGTTATACGGCGCTCCGGTATGGCACGAAGTTATTCGCATCAAAAAATACAAGGACATGTTGGAAAGGACACAGCGGAAGGTGCTTTTGAGAGTCGCAAGCGCTTATTGCACCTCCTCTACCAGGGCCCTCCAGGTTATCACAGGAATTATACCCATAGAATTACAAGTCATAGAAAGAAAAAATATATACCAGACACAGGGAGATAAAAACGAGGACAAGCGGGAGGAAAGACGAAGAACACTGGAATGATGGCAAGAAAGGTGGGGCAACAATGTTACAAAGGGGCCGTGGACAAAGAGGTTAATTCCTCACCTCGGGAGTGTGGTCACAGGGAGGTGGAGTATTACACCACACAGGTCCTTACAGGTCACGGGTCGTTCGGGACATATCTAGATAGAATCGGGGCAGCAGAAAGCAATCAGTGTATTTATTGTGAAGAGACTGACTCAGTGGAACATACCCTGTTCAACTGCACAAGATGGGAAAGATTTAGACAGGAGACCTACTTGAGTCTCGGATATCAGCTTCACGCAGACAATATTGTGGAAAGCATGATTGAGAGTGGACAGAAATGGGGAATCATCCAGGAACTGATTAAAAAGAGAAATAGAGAGAAAGGGGGGACTCTCTGTAGAACAGTATGTCTTTAGAGAGGGCAGATCAACAATAGATGCCTTGGAAAGGGTACAGGAGCTGCAAATGGAATTTTTCGACCTAAAAAAATTCAAAAAAATTACTTCCCATTTTCTGAGCCTCACCAGTTTCAATAGGGTTCTGAACCTCCGGGTCCTCTATAACTAACCAACCTCTACTCCAAGTTTTTTAATAAAAGAGGTTATAAGATATGTTATTAAATCTATTAGTTTTTTGGTTAATCTTTCATTTTGTTCAGGAACTTTTGCTTCTCTATTGAAAATATGTAAAGTTACACCCTTATACAAAAATAATGATTGACTGAGTTTTACCCAAACGCGAAATATTAACTTTCCAATTTAATTAATAACGGGTAGAGCAAATTGATTGTCGCCATGGCAACTGAATGTCGAAATTATCTTCAAATAAAAAAGTAGTTTAGTTCTTTCCCTTTCGATCGCCACCTCACTGGTTTCAATCGAATAAGCCGTTCGCAAATTATAAATTGTCAACTTTGCCCTTGCTCTTGCTATGGCAACCATCGGAATTAAAATTTACAATAATGTTTTTAATGATTGACCTAGTTATAACCAGATGCGAAATTTCAATTCTTCAACTCAATTAATAACGAAGACAGCAAATTGATCATCGTCATTGCAACCAAATATCGAAATTATTTTAAACTGATAAGTAGTTTACTTCTTCTCCTTTCGATCGCCACTTTACTCGTTTCAGTCGCACTTGTACGCGGTTGCATTTAAACAGAATGGTATAGGTTTCGGCACCTGTGCAAATTTGATTGGTTTATTTCAAATATCAGATCAATAAGAGTGAAGAGCCGACCTTAAGGTCAAAATGTTAAATAGTGCCCAAGCGCAGGATGGAATGTTGCAGTAGATTTAAAATAATAGTTAGTTAAATAAGATCAAAAATGATTGAATTTTGTTTGTTAGATAAATAGTATTGGAAGTCACATAACAGAATATAAGTTTTCTAAAATTACCTTTTTCCTATCTCTAAAATAAAAATAAAAGGCAAAGTTGCAAAAAAGCCAAAATCATCGAAAAAAAATACCGATGTTAGTATTATCGAACGAAATAACATCGACATAAACGCCGAAAATCGAAACCGAAATATCGATTTCGATGTTTTTCAAACATCGATACATCATGCGCATCCCTAGCCCAAGCATATGTTAGAATGTTACCAGTGCGGTGTAGTCATGGGTAACACTCTAAATATTCCTGTGTTGAAACAACAACACTGACACTGTTTGAAGTGTCAATACAACGTGTCAGCACAATTGTGTCATGATACAGTAAAATAATTTTTAGCACCGACACCGACGAGACACCGAGAGTCATTGGCGGATTGGCGCTGTATCTAGTATCACGGTATCAGCGTTGCCACAGCTCGCTCGATTGAGCGAGATTTCCCTCTTTTTTTCTGATTCACTCTCTCCTCGCTCCTCATTGTCAAATCTAGCTCGTTTTAATGCCTGTCGAGTTTAGCAATTCTTGCTAGTGTTAGTTTTTTGTGATTTTTATTTGTTCTATTTATTTTATTTTGTTGTATTTTAAATAAATAATATCAAAGTTGAATTTTGAAATTCTTTGGTCGATTTTGTTTAACATTGAATAAAAAGTTATTAGCAAAAACTGTAGAACTGTTCCGGAAATATAGTGGAATTTAGCTAGTCTGGTATAGAAGGGCACCAATTCGAATGATGTTTTATATGGTTTTCCTTCCATATCGTTATGTCCGTTTGAGCAAGCGAAACGAGTCAAAGGGAATAATTATTTTCTTTTTTCTTGTGATTTTTTTCAAATATCTTGACTTCTTATTAACAAGTTATTTATTGAAATATTTGAACCCAAAAAAATCTCTTTCTTTTAATTAAAATCTTGCTCGTTTCTGATGGGACGGCTCGCTCGAATAAATATAGGTCTGCGGCAACACTGTCTACTAAACTGTTGAAGATTTAATGACCCGTGTATAAACAAGTATTGAGAAACGTCTAATACTAATAATTTATAACAGTGTGCGAGCGTGCGCTGGCGCTATTCGATGTCTCCGCAGCCATTGACAGTTGACACTGTGGTTGACACTTTCCGTGATACCGCACAGGCACGGTACGTCCTCTTGTAACTGTCTCCCATCTTGAGTGTCAAAGCGTCACAGTATCATGTAAGCTGCTGTTTCGACACGTGTGACACTGACACACCGAAGTGTGTCAGCACAAAAGCGCCATTCAACACAGTGTTACACATGTCTAGTGCGGTGTGTTGTTGTGCGGTGCTCCTGTTTTGTGTACTATTTCAAAAACACATGCAAGTAGTATACATGCGTTTTCTTTTTAATTATGCAAAATGAGATTACCTCAATCATTCAAACACTTCCAATGTGGTGCTCGAATTTATCGTGCAAATCTTTTAGAGGAAAATGATATAAAGAGACGAATAGAAGAGTATAGTGCAGTTATATGTATGAACTGGAATGTTAAGTCAGCAAAACAGCAAAAAATGATTATACTCGATTCAAATGCAAAGGTACTTTTGCTGGCATTCTTTGCAAACTACCAAAGAAGTGTCACTTCTATCGAGTGCACTAAGTTGCACAGTGCACACGTCTCTTTTTATTTCTTCTCGTATTTTGTGTTTTTATAAAGTATGAGGTTAGGTTTATTATTAGAACATACAATTTAGATATGTTTTTGTATGCCATCATAGTGCTTACAAAAGAGTGGATCAAGGAAATAATAAAAAAGGAAAGTCCAAAAACTGCTTTTGCCTGGCTTCAATTGATATTTTAATTAAATTAAACAGTACAGACACCAAGGAAAAAGATAAATATGTTAACGTATATACTTCCAGAATCTTCCACTCCAATTTTTCAGGTTTTAATAATATAAATTTAATTAATAATTTAATAATAACTAAATTTGTAAATAGGTATTTTTTGGTAGGATGAATTTTCCGCAATTATTACCATAAATAATAATCACAGTCATGCAGTGAATGTCGATCATTTTTACGGCCTAATAAAGAAACAAGGCAAATCTATGGTATAGGCATGAGAGAGGCCATAAACTTTCATGAATCGAAACTTGAACTGGAATTTTTTAGGCAGCGTAGAACTTGCAAATGCTTCAATAAATCCAAAATATCGAACTGTACAGGGTGTCCGGATTTCGTTGTATTTGCGGGTTATCTCAGTTATTAGTAGAGATAGAAGGTTGCGGTTTGCACGTCATGGCGCTACTTTTTTGTGAAACGAAAAATGCCATAAACAGAATTTTCATAGGTTTCTTTGTTTTCAAGATACAGGGTGATTTGGAAAATTTTCACTTTTTGAGCACTCTTTATATCTCGGGTATGCCGCATCATATCAAAATAGTAAAAACAGACTTGTATGCAGAATGTTACGTAGAATACGATGACGCAGTTAGTTTTTTCTAAATATTTTAATTTTTGAGTAATGAAGTAAAATTGTGTTTTTTTTAAATGGGACACCCTGTATATTTACACATCGTACATTCCGCTTATCGGGGGCTTTTTGAAAATATATAACACATGATATTTATTTTTTCACTGAAGCCGTTAAATCCCAATTTTTAATAAAAATGTCAATTTCTATATAATCGGCTTTGGCAAAACAATTGACATACATTTTAGAAATCTTGTATGTTAAGGTGTTGATATCATCCATTTCAACAATTTGATATTATGTTATCGCTAGTTTTTTTATTATTGCCGTTTAATTTTTGTAATATCGTGTATTAATTTACTTATAATTTGTTATATTTGTTGGCACTCATTATATTAATATGGCTGTAAGCGAGACGTTTAAAAATTTTAAAAAATATGATATGTTAACCTGTTTTATTCAGTGCAACGAAAATAGCGATGAGACGTCACAACTGTACTTTGAGAGGTAAATTAATATTTTATGAGGTAACCTTAGCATCTCTTTCACTTTCAATATTTTTAGATATCCAGAAAGGCGACAACCCGACAAAGTCAACAGTAACAGAATTAAAGCTAATCTTGTCAATTTTGGATCATTTTTGAAACCTCGTCCAAAAGCTTATAATAAACCACATAGAGAAAATGATTAGATTAATGTTTGGGCAACAGTGGAGACAAACGCTACAAGTTCATGTAGAATAGTTGAAGACGGAGTAGGGGTGCCAAAATCTAGAGTTCAGGAAATACTAAAAAACATCATTTCAAGCTGTATAAGTCTCAGCTGGTACATAATTTGCATCCCGGATGTTTCGTTAGCTCTTGAATTGTAAAACTTAGTGGACTGTATCTTGCGGCGGCCAGTGATTTATATCATTACACTTAAAGGTGACTTACCTTTTGGCTAACAGGCTGGTTTAATTGGGGGCCCCCACGACGGCAGCACAGGAAAAAACGGGAACAACGTTGCGCACTTAACTGGTCAAAGTACTTTAGTAGACTCGTTCTAAATTCACGTATCTTGCACGCATCCTCCAGCGGTCAGAGAGACCAAAAAAAGTTACTTGATCAAGCACTGGATGTTTTGGCGCGCTATCGCGATTTATTAGAATATTTGATTGATATTGATTTTATATATAAATAAACATTTATTAATTAATTTAAAGTTTAAAAGAAAAGCGAAAGTATATCTGTAAAAACCCCAGAGTAGGAAAACTTACAGGGCATAAAAGAGAAATCGAAAAGAAAAGATTATTTTTAAGTTGCCACTTAAAATAATAACTAAAATTAAAGATTATTTTCATATACAAAAATGACTATTTTTTAGTTCAAAACT
The DNA here is from genome assembly GCA_963971165.1 of Philopedon plagiatum. NCBI lineage: Eukaryota > Metazoa > Arthropoda > Insecta > Coleoptera > Curculionidae > Philopedon > Philopedon plagiatum. The sequence continues at coordinate 73,846,359 of OZ020191.1, read as the reverse complement.
GAACATTTCGGCCCCCAAAGATGCTACGCATCTTGAGAAGAAGAATAAATCGGTAGTGGATATAATTTCGATAAAGGGCGCTTTAGCACATTATTGGTGGTCCTTACAGTGGCGACTCGAGCAACACCGTCGCGACCAGGATGAAAGGTGATAATACGGCCAAGACGCCACTGAAGAGGAGGGGACAGATCGTCCTTAATCAAAACTAAGGCACCCACAGCGGGAGCATCAGTGGGTTTCCAAAAACTTGCTCCGCTGCTGAAGCGTATGTAAATATTCAGAATGCCAACGTCTCCACAAGTCTTGATGCAACCTCTGGAGAAGCTGCCATCGAGATAAGCGATCAAGTTGTACGTCCGCTAAATCCACGTCAGGGACGGAACTTAATGGTTCCAACGTTAAAAAATGACCGGGGGTTAAAACTGAGAGATCATTAGGATCGGTGCTCATAGGGGTAAGAGGTCTCGAATTTAAGATGGCTTCAATCTGGCAAAGAACCGTCAGAAATTCCTCGTACGTTAATAATTGAGACCCTATAACCCAAATAAGATGAGTTTTTACAGGCTTGACGCCCGCCTCCCACAAGCCTCCAAAATTCGGACTTTGAGGTGATATAAAATGCCAGTGTATGGGTTGGTCTGCATTAATTTGTAGAAGTTGTTTATTTGCACTAATGAAATTAGTAGCATTGTCACTATATAAATGACTACACCGTCCCCGGCGTGCCACAAATCTACGTAATGCCGCGATGAAAGCGTCAGAGGTTAATTCACTAATTAGCTCTAAATGGACAGCCTTAGTGGCCATACATACAAACAGACCTATATAGGCCTTAAAAGTTTTAGCCCCACGAGTTTTTCCCATTGTTATAGAATAAGGCCCAGCTAAATCCACCCCGGCGGCGTGAGAAAAACATTTAAGTTGAGAAACGCGAGGAGACCGTAAATTGCCCATAAAAGGGGTAAGCGGTTGAGGTTTATTCCGGAAACATCTAACACATTTAGAAATGACCGAGTTTATAACTTTTTTAGCTGATACTATCCAAAATTTTTGAGTTAGTAGAAATAGTATTGACTGAACTCCGGCTTGCAGGTATTTCTGATGCAAATTTTCAATAATAAGATTAGTTAAGCGATACGACTTGGGCAATAACATTGGATACTTTTTATCGTAAGAAAGGGACGAGAAGTGTAACCTGCCCCCAACTCGTAATATATTTTGGGAATCTAAAAATAAATTAAGTTTTTGGAGAGGTCTGGAAAGTGGTTGTTTCTTCTTTAAAGCTTTTATTTCTTCCGCGAACACACTAGTTTGTACGTATTTAATGATCTGCAGTAAAGCATTTTGCAGTTCTTGATAGGTAAAATTTTTATCATATTGACGCAGAGGTCATTTATGAAGTTTACATGTTAACTGACTAGTAAAACGTAAAATATAGGCTACAACTCGTTGTAGCGTGGTTACAGAAGAATATTTATTAATTAAAACATGCAACAGGGGATCAGAATCAGCATTTTTAACGGAAACTAAACCAACAACTTTTCTTTCCTCTTCCAGAACCTCAGAAGTAGATAAACAAAGGGGGTTTGGCCACAGTTCGAGCGAAAGTTTTAAAAATTCAGGACCTTGGTAAAATAGAGTATGATTTAATAATTCTGAAGGAAAAACACCTCTAGAAGCGACGTCAGCGGGATTTAAAGAAGTAGATATATATCGCCAATTAGAGGGAGCAATTTTTTCTTGTATTAAACTTACGCGATTAGAAACAAAGGTTTTCCATCGAGACGGGTGTGACTTTATCCACGATAAGGCAACAGTCGAATCTGACCAGGCGTATACGTTACTAATAAAAATACGTTTGTGGTAAGTTCATAAAATAAAATCTACAAGTTCCGATAATAATAACGCCGCACACAACTCTAATTTAGGTACAGAAATTGGTTTTAAAGGCGCGACTCGAGATTTAGCACACAAAAAATAAACATTTACTTCATTATTATAAGAGACGCGCAGGTAGGCTACAGCGGCATATCCGCGCATACTAGCATCGGCAAAACCACAAACTTCGTAAGTAGCTTGTCCAGACCAAATATTTATATGGCGTGGTAATTTAAATTCTTTTAATAAAATCAGTTCGGATTTAAATTTATTCCAAATACTACTTATTTCTGGCGGAGTTTCAGCGTCCCAATCTAGACCTAAAACCCAAAGTTTTGAGATCAAGGATCTTGCGAATAAAGTCACTGGAATGAGATATCCTAACGGGTCAAAAACTCGCGCAAGTGCAGATACAATATGTCGTTTTGTACAACTATTAGTCATAGGTTCCACGATGAAAGTGAAATGATCAAACTGAGGCTGCCAACGTAATCCTAAAACTTTAGTTACACTATCAAAGTCTAAGCACGACGATACAGGATTAATAACAGTCTCTGGTAAGTCACTAAGTACCAACGGATGATTACTTGCCCATTTGTGGAGCTCAAAACCTCCGCGTTTTAAAAGATTTATAAGATTGTCTCGAAGAGACCGACCCTATTCGATAGAATCCATCCCTGTGCAAATATCATAGATTAAGTGTCATTTAAAATAACGCCAGACGCGTGGGGAAAATTAATTTTCTCATGTTCAGCTAAATGCTGTAAAACTCTTAAGGCCAAAAAGGGCGCAGAAGAAGTACCATAAGTAACAGTTTTTAACCGATATTCGGAGACGGGTTCGCTGGCGTTAAAACGGAATAGAACTCTTTGATAATCCTGATGATCCGAAGCAATCAAAATTTGACGGTACATTTTTGAAATGTGAGCCGTCAACACGATCTTATGCAAGCGAAAATTTAATATAATTGAAGAAATATCTCTTTGTAATTTTGGCCCTTTTAATAAGTTTTCATTTAGAGACGTACACATACCAGTTTTAGCGGAAGCATTAAAAACAACCCTCAATTGGGTAGATAAACTCTTGGGTTTTTCTACAGCGTGATGAGGAATATAAAACGAGCGGTCGTTAGAATAGGTACTGTCAATAAGTTCCATATGATTTAGGTCTAAATATTCTTTTAGAAAATCGGAATATTTGGCATAAAGATCGGGTGATTTCAATAATCGTTTTTCTAAAGATAAAAAGCGTTTGTAAGCAATATTACGACTGCCCGGAAAACTAGGCTCCGTGTCGCGAAACGGCAGAGATACCTACAATGTAACGGCCTTCAGAATTTCTTTTAACAGATTCTAAAAACTTTTTTTCACATATAGCGTCCTCAGGGGATAAGATACATTTAGTAGGGATATTTTCTAATTCCCAAAATTTGCGCAACGAATCATTAATATCGGTGTAATTAACTTGACATAAAAATGAAGTATAAGTTTGAATGGGACTATTATAATGACCCATTATCACAGATTACTCCTACCAGATGCGGATCTTACGCTTTCGACGGTGGCTCAATTTAGAGAATTTATATGGTGGCGACGCACTATATTTAGTCTGTCGCCGAACGTTAAATTCCTCGGTGTTTAGCGTGTGCGAGCGTCTCGGTGGAACAGATAGCAGGCTAAGGTTATTACATCATTTTTGTTGCGTTGATTTTATGGTTTAAATTGTGGTTGTACTAGATTGTAGTGTAATTTTAATAAACGATATACGTTTTTGTATTTGTTAATTATATAATTTTATATAAAATGCCACACAATATCATGTTTTAATATTTTAAAATATAATCCATAATTTATCTGAATTAAAACCTACCAAACGCGTGGAAAATTCCATTCACGGCATCGACGCTCGAAGCGACAGGCCGCACTGTCCGTGTCGCCAAGACCGCGGAATCTTGATATAGGAAATTTATTAAGAGATTCGCATCTGGTAGAAGTAATCTGTGCCATTATTACATAACCAAATATGGTGTTAAAAGCGGCGGGTTCATTTGGTTGGCCTAATATTTTACCATCTTGCAAAATATAAAGCAGAAAATCCACCCCTAACAGTAGGTCAATTGGAGCGGGAATGAACCAATTTGAATCGGCTAACTTTAAATTTTTAATATGTTTATAACTGGTATAAGAAACCGGTGCAGAAGGCAAGGTTGAGCATATGTGAGATAACACTAGGGCAGTACCGATAAGATTCGGTTTATCCCTGTCAGTGGGGCGGATATTTATATCCACACTACCTAATTGCGAATTAACATTTGTTTGCCCGATGCCTTGAATGTCAGAAGATATTTGTTTGCGAACTAAATTAAGCTGATTAGCGCGTTTATGTGTTATAAAACTGACTTGAGAACCAGTGTCTAATAGAGCTCTGATAGGCTGATAAAAACCGCGGCTATCTAAAATGGATAAATTTACGGTCGCGAGAATTGAGGAATTATTAGAGAGTGACGAGAGAACTGTATTAGACGTATCCAAATTAAGAATGGGTTCAGCGGCAGATACGTTTACACCCGTAGAACTTGTTTCACTAGTCAAAATTTTATTAAAACGTAAAAGAGTATGATGGCGTTTCTGATAAAATTTACACGAGAAAGAAGAATGACATTTGGCGGTGCGATGCGTCGAACTCAAGCAATTAATACATAAAGACCTGTTCTTTGCCCAATTAAAGCGATCTTCAGAAGCTTTGGCATTAAATGAAGAACATTTATAAATTAAATGATTTTGGTTGCAATATAAACATTGTAATTGCTCAGCGTCACTGGACTTCCCTTGGTGTTGCTTAGGTTGTATCTCAAGATAGCGTAATATTAAAGATTTACATTTCAGATTAAACTGACGCTTTTTGTGATAGAGATGAGCAATATTCTTGTTTCTTTTACTCCGCATAAATTGGTGATTTGTAATTTCGCTTTAGCATATTATTTGGTGGTTTATTTCAGGTTTTCAGGTGTAAAAAACACGGTGTCGCATTCCAATATTTTATATAGTGTTTTTGGGCGCTTGTACGATTATCGTTTAGTGACTACGTTTACATGTTAGAAAGTTAATCTTGGTGGCAAATTTAAATTTGAATTCTATTTGTTATATAAATATTTTTAAAATAATTAAAATTTTGGCAACGCTTTTCTAGCAAAATGTCCCAGGATAAAGTAACTAAATCTAAAATATTACGCGATCTTGAGATGTCCAAACTTAAAATAATTAACAGTGGGGCAATTTTAGCTGAAAAAGATCAAAATACAAAAGGTGTTTTTGAAGTTCAGTTTCTCGAAATTGAAGATATAAAGCAAGGACTTGCGAAACAACATAGTACTTTAATTAACCTTGTGTTTAATGACAAGGATGAAGTAAGCTTGCCACTGCAGAAGTTCATTCATTTCAAAAATTGTATGCAGAATCTTGCGCTATTTATAATAAATTGTTTTCTTCTTCGAATGCCAGGTCATCTCTCGGTAGTAACAATTCAAATATAGTCAACGCGCAGCATATTAATTTGTCAAAATTGGAACTTTTAAAATTTAATGGAGATATAAAAAATTTTAACGCTTTTTATGATTTATTTGAAAACTTAATTCATTTAAATGTTAGGCTTTCCAATATTGAAAACTTCTCCTATTTAATTTCATACTTAGAAGGCCCCCGTTAATGGTTAAATGTTTGCCCTTATCGGCGGCAAATTACTCAATCGCTTATGACAGCTTAGTCAAATGATGTAATAATAAACGGCTTTTAGCTCAAGCTCATTGGTCTACCATTGAAAGTGCACCCTTTGTAAATTGTAGTGATCCGGACGAATTGAGAAACCTTTTAGATACTTTTCCAAAAATTTAGAAGCTCTTAAAATGCTTAATTTAGATCCTGAGGCTTGGGATTTTGTACTAAGTCATATGTTACTAAAAATAAATTGATAATGACACTGTCGTTTTGAACACTCGTTTTGAAGTCACACTTGGTAAACCGGGTGAAATACCTGATTTTTTTTGGAAAATCACCGCAATGCCTTATTTACAGTTAATTCTTCAAATCAAACAATTTCGAACCATAAAGTTAATAAAGTTAATGATAGACGTGTCTCTCATAATTTTAATAAATTTCAACATTCTTCTACTTTTATGAGTACTCACGATCAACCTAAGCAACACCAAGGGAAGTCCAATGACGCTGAGCAATTACAATGTTTATATTGCAACCAATTCATTTAATTTACAAATGTTCTTCATTTAATGCCAAAGCTTCTGAAGATCGCTTTAATTGGGCAAAGAACAGGTCTCTATGTATTAATTGCTTGAGTTCGATGCATCGTACCGCCAAATATTCTTCTTTCTCGTGTAAATTTTGTCAGAAACGCCATCATACTCTTTTACATTTTAATAAAATTTTGACTAGTGAAACAAGTTCTACGGGTGTAAAAGTACCTGCCGCTGAACCCATTCTTAATTTGGGTACGTCTAACACAGTTCTCTCGTCACTCTCTAATAATTCCTCAATTCTCGCGACCGTAAAGTTATCCATTTTAGATTGCCACGGTTTTTATCAGCCTATCAGAGCCCTATTAGACACTGGTTCTCAAGTCAGTTTTATAACACATAAACGCGCTAATCAGCTTAATTTAATTCGCAAACAAATATCTTCTGACATTCAAGGCATAGGGCAAGCAAATGTTAATTCGTTAGCTCTTGAATTGTAAAACTTAGTGGACTGTATCTTGCGGCGACCTGTGATTTATATCATTACACTTAAAGGTGACTTACCCTTTGGCTAACAGGCTGGTTTAATTCGGGGCCCCCACGACGGCAGCACAGGAAAAATCGGGAACAACGTTGGGCACTTAACTGGTCCAAGTACTTTAGTAGACTCGTTATAAATTCACGCATCTTGCACGCTTCCTCCAGCGGTCAGAGAGACCAAAAAAAGTCACCTGATTGATATGAAATCAAGCACTGGATGTTTTGGCGCGCTATCGCGATTTATTAGAATATTTGACCGATATTGATTTTATACATCAATAAACATTTATTAATTAATTTAACGTTTAAAAGAAAAGCGAAAGTATATCTGTAAAAACCCCAAAGTAGGAGAACTTACAGGGCATAAAAGAGAAATCGAAAAGAAGAGATTATTTTTAAGTTGCCACTTAAATTAAAATAATATCTAAAATTAAAGATTATTTTTATATACAAAAATGACTATTTTTTAGTTCAAAACTGAACACCGGAGATCCTCAGACGCCTAGATTTTTGTCACTGGTATTTACATAAGATTAAAATAAACCGACATTCTTACCGTAAAATTATATGGTCGGATGAAGCCTATTTTAATAGCGTAGGAATTCTATCTAAATCGACAAAACAGTAGATACTGGTCGCAGGAAAACGAACACGTTATATTTCCAAGGGAGCGACAGAGCAGATTTGGTTTCAGTGTTTCCGGCTTCATATTGGGGTCTAATATAAAATTTCATATTTATGAAGGAATCCTAACTGCAAACAGATATCTACATCTAGAAAATATGTTAACAGAAATTGGCGAAGATGTTCCTTTGGTCCAGTTAAATAATATATTTTTTCAGCAAGACGGACCCCCTGCTCATAATTCTCACGTTATAATAACTTATCTGGAAAATCACTTTCCTGGTCACTGGATTCGCACAATAAGATGGCCTCCCAGGTCACCTGACTTGTCAGTTCTCGACTTTTTTTGTGGGATTATTTGGAAACCCCAATCAAACGATAGAAGAATTGCGTAATGCTACTGAAATGAATTTCAGAAATTTGCAAGCATGGCCAGTTATCCTTTTAATTGCTTTAGGAAGAATAAAAAAATGTGACAGTTTTGTGTTCAGAATAACGGAAATCAATTCGAACAATCCCTGTAATGTGTAGGTATACGTTTTAACTTCACGGCCTACTATAAAATATTGACATTTTTATAAAAATTGTGATTCATCGGTTTCAATGAAAAAATAAATACCATGTATTATATATTTTTGAAAAGCGGAATGTAACGACGTATAAATATACAGGGTGTCCCATTTGAAAAATACAACTTTACACCGTTACTCGAAAATTATAATATTTAGAAAAAAGCTAACTACGTCATCGTATTCTACGTAACATTCTGCATTGAAGCCAGTTTTTACTATTTTGATATAATGCGGCATAGCCGAGAACAAGGGGTGCTCAAAAAGGGAAAATTTTCAAAATCATCCTGTAGCTCGAAAACAAAGAAAGCTATGAAAATTCTGTTCATGGCATTTTTCGATTCACAAAAAAGTAGCGCCATGACGTGCAAATCGCAACGTTCTATCTCTAATAATAACTGAGATAATCCGGAAATAAAACGAAATCAGGACACCCTGTACAGTTTTGGCATGATGTATGGCGGAAGAGTAATTTGGGTCCGCGTTTTGGAAAAGGCATAATGGAGGTAGATACGCATTTTTGCAATTAATAGTATTGTGCCAATGTATATTTTTTCGCAGAAATTACAAGAAAAACAGGAGGCATATTCCGAAAAAGGGTTTATCGTAAGATTTCAGGAAGACCCCTTTGCTGTCCTTATTATGACTAACATAATGCAAAGAACTCATATGCTGCCATTTTCTAGTGATATTGCATTCGTTGATGTTGATAGTACAGCATCTTGTGATGCTGCACAGCATTCAGTGACTCATGTTAACACCCTGTGAAATTGGAGCTGTGCCCTTAGCCGTTTATATAAGCAAAGGTCAGACAATCAAAAATTACACTGCAGCATTTCAACTTTTGAAAAAAATTTCAAGAATGCATTTGGTGATCATGGATATTCAAAAATATTTATTACTGATGACAGCGACGCCGAAAGGAAGGCGCTTACAAATGTTTGGCTCATAAGTACACCGTTATTATGTCGATTTCATGTTTCCCAGTCAATATGGCGTTGGCTATGGGAAAACAAAAATGGCGTTCTGAAGGATCATCGGCCCATTTTATACAAATGTTTTCAAACTATTTTAATTGCACAATCTTTTGATGGCGCATCAAAAGCATTTGATACTGCTACAGCTAAGAACGAAGAGAACGAAGAAGCAGATTCGCAAATTAGGAATGTCGTTCTCAAATATCTAAATTGGGTTGCTTACTTGGAGGATTACTGGGATCGGAAACAATTATGGTGCTGGGTATTTAGAGACGCCACAACTCATGGCAACCAAACAAACAACTTCAGGGAGGTTAATGTTAGATTATACAAAGACATTGTTTTATCACGGAATAAGGCATACAATGCTATTGCCTTGGTTGATTTTACATGTACTAGTATGGAGCAATACTATCTTAGTCGGCTTAGAACTTTTGTTCACGGACGAAATGCAGCACCACGCCTATTTCTTCAAATGCAACTTGCAAAAGCTTCTTACGTCAAAAAGAACCATACAAGAAAAATGTCAAACACCTTATACAAAGTTGTAAGTGAAAAAAATTCTAAATGTTTTATGAAGTTGACTGCGGTGCTGGATCCTGTAGCTGTGTGCATGGTAGATTAGGAAATTTTTGTAAGCATCAGGCCGCAATATATTTCTACTACAATAAATCACTACCAAGTGCGCCAGCTGTAAGTGCCCAATCATATTACGCAATGGCAAAATTGGTATTTGGTGAAAATGTTCAGCCTGCATCATTTTATATGCCAATGAAACTGCAAGAATTATCAGAAGACCTAGGTGAAAAATCTGTTCATAATGTGAATGGTAATATTGTTCCAGAAAATGTAATTGAATGCGAAAGCATTCCTGACAGCAATGATGCAAGTGCTGCCTTAGATACGTCAGAAAAAACCGATATAGCTAAGGTTCTTGAATTGATGACCAAACGCCATGTAAATTTTGGCACATTGGCTACAGTACTGGATATGAATAAAGCTATTCAGCGGCTGGAAATCATAAAAACTCGATCTTCTTGAGAAAGTTTCCTAACCACTGCTGGGAATTATCTGCCACTACGACATCGGCATAATGCGCATATTAAGGTGTAGACAACATCCATCAGTAGACGGCGCGGCGCCCAGGAATTCCCAAAGGTAGTAAACGATTACCCACTGGACCCCCAGTACACGGTGAAACTGAAAAAATCGTAAAAAACGAAAAGGAAATTTAGCTCTAGCAGTCAAGTGCAATCAACCTAACGCCAAGTCACATGGCATGGGGCATTAGATATGCCAATAATTGTAAGATATGTCTTAGATTTCTAAAATGTTTTGTTTAACATGCTTATTTCTTAGCAAAAATAAATAAATTTTATTTGTGCTTTAACTTGTTGATTCGGCGTTCCACGCTGGCTGATTTACTGCAACATTCCAACCTATGCTTGGGCGCTGTTTAACATTTTGACCTTAAATTCGGCACTTCACGCTGGCTGATTTACTGCAACATTCCAACCTGCGCTTGGGCACTGTTCAACATTTTGAGCTTAGATTCAGCATTTCACCCTTATTGGTCTAATATTTAAAATAAACCAATCAAATTTGCACAGGTGCCAAAACCTATACCATTATGTTTAAATGCTACCCGGTTGCAAGTTGCAACCGAAATTGCGGAAATTTCGACTTTGACATTTAATAGTTCCGAAACGATACACAACAATTTTTTGCCGAAGCTAGTCCCACTATCCCTCTGTTAACCCAGAAAATTTGAACTGTCCCCCTCTTGCCGTCCCGAGAAAAAAATTGCGAAGGTGAAAATGTCCGAACGGACGCCGACAACAAACGAACATTTTCGTCAATGACGCGGATAATCCAGACCGCTCTGCCGGGCGGTGTGTGATTATACAGGGAATTTCAAAAAAACTATGTGCTATCGCTTCAAGGGAGATTATTTGAAAGAAACTAAGGCAAAAAGTTCATATGAACATCGGTCATCCGATGCTTTATTCCAAAGATACAGGATGTTAAATTTTTTAAAAATATTTTCAAAATGGCTTCAGTAATTGTAATGAAATTTATGTTGTGTAAAGTACTTAAATTAAGCATAATTTTGACTATGAAAAGCCTTTGACAGGTCCTCCAGGGGCGTACATATGGGAAGACGGTAAAATATTTTTTAATAAAAGCATGTACGCCACTGATTTTTTTGTATTTCAATTAAATAGTATGTTAAATGCAGAGCTGGGCATTATTTGGAAGAAAACTACTTTTTTAACTACAAACCAAGCTTAACATGTACCGTTGTCGCTCAAAAAACCAGTGCCGTAGCCGTAATTACAAAAATGATTAAAAAAGGACTTAAACCTATAACATCAAATAAAAAAATTCAAAATAAAATAAAAACCTTTTTATTATTTAAACTTTTTTTTAAAGTTAACTGTCCACTGACTTAAATTTAAACGTAAATTACAGTTCTTTTTTGGCACAAAAATAAAAAACTAAAACATACTTATTAGGTAATAGGAATAGGAGGTATTTAAAAAATAATACATTTTTTTAAACTTTCAAAACCAGCAAATTCTATATTAGGTTTGCTTATCGCTTACTGAACTGGAAAAGTCAGGCAAAAAATTTCCGAGAACTTGTTCTAACGAGATTTTTGGCACGCGTCGACGTACACTTAGGGTAATGACGTAATATAGGGAAGTAGTTAAATTACGCAAAAGTAGTTAAAATACCTTAAGTAGTTAGCACTGAGTAGTTAACTACTTTTTTAACTACTTCTTGGGAATATTTTATGCATACTTCAAGTAATCGACTATAACTACTAGGAGAAAAAAGTAGTGAGAATAGATTTTTTTTTTCAGAAAAAGTAGTTAACTACTTTTGTAGTTAACTACTGCCCAGCTCTGGTTGAATTATTAACAAAACTTGCCTTTTCATATTTATTAAATTTTCACTTCCTTTAGGAGATAAATGCAATTTTATTAAGCGCCTTACTGGTTTAGTTTTCCCAAACAGATAATTGCACATCGGGTTTAAGAAGTAAAAAGCAATTAATATTTAAAATTTTTGAAACAGAATAACTATAAAAAAAGGCTGGAAATGGCCTCCTTCAGCTTCGTTGCAAGCGTTTAACCTCCGGCGCAAAGACCTTCTTACTCTTGCACAAACATGCCGATTCTCTCGAATTCTTTGCAACAATTCTTTCCTTGAATTCACTGGCGTTTTATATACTATTTCTTTTAAATGTCCCCATTGATAGAAGTCCAAGGGATTTATGTCTGGAGATCGGGGTGGCCAGGCTACCGGACCTTCACGACCAATCCACCGACGACCGTATGTTTCATTTAAGTAGAGGTACTGTCAGGAAAATCAGTTCTTAAAAAATTTAAATACGATTCGTAGAACAACAGGTTCAATAATTTGATTATCAATAATACCAGCCCAAATATTTACTGAAAACTGAGGCGGTGATTTTCTTCACTCTGTAGCGACACGGCCTATAAGCATTTATTTAAGGGTATAAAGCATTGTAAACAAATGAAGGAAATTAAATTTTAAAGATATGCAAAAAAAGGAATTATATTTATAAATACCAAAAGAAATTCTCAAAAATTAATTCTGCAAGACAAAAGGAAATGATTAAAAATAAATCGTACGTTCGCGTTCAAAGAATTCTTAAATATAAAAAAATAATAAAATAGGTTATTTAGGTTTTATTGAAGAACTTGAAACAAAAAGAATATGTTGAAATTTTATTGGAAATAATTCACGTAAAAATACACCTAAGTGGCCAAATAATTGATTATTAGAAATGATTTAAATAGCCTACAAAATATTTATACAACTTAACTCACGTAATTAAAAAAAAACTAATCCTTTATTGCAAAAACAAGGTCAACTTGAGTATGAAGAAAATATTTCACTTAATTTCACCAAGTTCCGCAACCGACCAAATACTGACTACCGCTTCCGAATTTCGGCCGAACATTTTAAGAATCAGGCACAAACTAACCCTCGGTATTGACACTCTCAATGAGGAAAATCTCGCCCCCAACGAAATCCTTGGAAACTCATCATTACTAAATGTTGCACCATATTAAAACCTATATAACGGAATAGCTCTTTTATATGCTTGTTATGACACGCGCACCTATAAATGTCACTAGAAAATGCGGGGTACAATCAAAAGCTACCCACTTGATAATAAAAATGTAGTTAATAAATAAAGCAAATTAAGAAATTTTCCTTCTTTTGCCTGCTAAACGAGGTCGCCCACTCAGAAAAACGAATAGAATTTAGTAGGATCGTAAATGCCATGTTGTCACATTAATTTCGTGAAGTGGTCGGTAACAAGGGAAATTAATGGGAATTTTCTCTAAATAAGCGGGATGACACTCCTGTTAGAAAAGTAGTTGAAAGATACTCACCGATGTAAGGTGTTACTTTTCCCGATCGCGACCCGAGATTCTGTGTACGGGAAAGTTCAAAAGTCTGGTTCAATAAGTACTTATGGCGTATAGTCGAAAGTTTTTAAGCTTGTCGTAATTTCCTGATAAATTGCTTAAAAAAATAAGTAAAAAAATAAGTGCGATAGATAACCGAGAATTAATTAGGATTATTGGAAAAATTTCTGAATTTAAGAATTGTGAGAAAAGTGTATTTTGGGTGGCTTCCTTACGTAGTCTGTGGAAATAAAGTGTAGTTGATCCAGAAATTTGTGTTTTTCTGTTAGGAAACGGGGGAACATAGAAAAAATTGAGTTTAGTGCTTAATCTCGGCTGTAAGTATCATACTATTTAGGAACTCAATTGCAAGGCTAGAAAAAGGTGTTGGGTAAAGTGGTGGTTTAACAGCAGTTGACACAAAATCTTCTCGAATCCCCGTGAATTTTATCTTGTCACCGCCAGCTGTAGGTATTCCTCGGTTATCGTTTCGGAAAAGGTAAAAGAAGAGATGGGAATCAGTGGTGGGTGTTACAACCCCATGTATGTAAATTATGAAAATTCACAACACCTCTTCGAGTAAAAGATGCCTTATCTGTATAAAGAACACTGCGAGAGAAATATCGATCATTTCGCAACTTATTTCAAAATCACTGGCAAAATACTTGTCTAGGGCCAAAGTCTGTGGGTGAAAGTTCTTGTACTCTGGTAAAATGGTACGGTTGCAATTGTTGCTCCTGTAAAGTTCTTTGCACCGAAGATCCAAAAATATTTCCTAATTCATTACCAACAATCCAGGTACTTGTATTAGGGCCACGTTCGGCAGAATTTAGTATTGCTTCCTCAACCTGAACAGTTCTACGAAATCTGATGCGTCCAGAGTTAACTTTCATAGATTTTAGGCAGCCAGTTACTCTTAATAATATCAATACACTCGAAAATATTTTTGCTCGGTATTCTCCGTTGGGGATATCTTTCATGACAAAGTCCGACTGCTTGTTTTGTTTCACCATAAACTAATAACATATCAGTTAATTCTGTTGAATCACAATTAACGAAAGGCATTTTGAAAATACAGGTTTGTTAAAACAGAAAAATAATAATAAAAAAATTAACACCCTGTTCCACCACCCATGTTCATATGAACTTTTTGCCTTAATTTCTTTCAAATAATTTCCCTTTAAGCGATGGCACATGTTTTTTGAGACACCCTGTTGTAACGGTCCAAATTTGCCCGGAGTTATTTATTGTATATATTGTATAATATTGCATATTGGTACATGTATTAGGATAATATATTTTTATGGGCTTTTGATTAGACGTATTTGTACGACTAGCAGTTTTGGGGTATTAAAAATTAAATAAGATTTCTTGCATTCATTACGGTCCTGCCAACCGACGTATATGGAGAGCATGCCATCGTGTTAAAATTGCCCGGCTAAGCAAACTCCTACCTTGGGTAGTACCGGAATACTGCCGTTCGTACGATGCGCTGGCAGATTTCGTACCGCGACGACGCGACGCCTGAAAAATCAATACATGATCAATTCCAAGAATCGACATGACTTTGTTAAACGTTTCTTTTGGCTGCGTTTAAGTTTTCAATATGGCTGTCTAGGATCGGCTCAATGACTTCGTTCATTCCAAGAGTGAATACTAAAATTGTTATCCCCTCCAATATTGCTGTCGGTATGATGGATGGCTACCGTAATGTTTGACATTTATTTGAAAATATCGTTAATTTAAAAAATTAATTGACGGCTATTTATAGGGACATTCAAGAAAATATTGATGTAAACGTTTATTTTTGGGGATGCTGCATGTTTTGGTGGATTCAATTTTACTCGATGGGACTTCTTTGGTGATTCACGATTGGATTAATTTCCCGCCATAGCA
Source organism: Philopedon plagiatum (assembly GCA_963971165.1). Classification (NCBI taxonomy): domain Eukaryota; kingdom Metazoa; phylum Arthropoda; class Insecta; order Coleoptera; family Curculionidae; genus Philopedon; species Philopedon plagiatum. The sequence goes on along the minus strand of OZ020191.1, from coordinate 73,831,181 downwards.
TTTGTACCTTTCTGGGTACTACCGTACGAAGGGAACGGTGTATCGGCCATTTTTCTCCTTCACCGCGCTCGAGATAGGAGAGCTGCTGCTACTTTCTGGAACTATTGGGATTTTTTCTTGCCTCCTTCAGTTTTAAGGGATAAATTGCCTAGAAAGTATTAGTGTAGTTTGAGTTTCGGTTCGTTTTGTCGTTTTACGCACTACTCAGCTTGAAATGCTGGATCCAAGAGCAGATTTTCCAAGTCAACGGCGTGGAAGTCAAGTAAGTCGTTACGTTTTTTTCCTTTGTTTATGTATTCATAGTTTTCCCGTTATTTCATGCGAAATGCGCGCAAAATTGCTTAGATGGATTAATTTTCTTTTAGATGGGAAAACCAACCACCATCTACTTCTAAAACCTCCCTCTACTTCAGTGAATTTTAACCCTCCAGCTTCACACATACCAACCACTCGATAACCACACAAGATAGTGTGTAAGTATGAAGAGAAAAAAATATGTGTAATTGTTTTGGTTAAGTGTGCTAGTGATTAATTTTAAATTGAATAACCAAATATTTATCTGAAAATGATTAATAATAATAATAATAATAATAATAATAATAATAATAATAATAATAAATAATAATAATAATAATAATAATAATCCGTGAGGTGGAGGTTGTCCATCCCGGGGGGCGGGAGGTGGCGGCGCCCTAACCCCGCGATGGAACGCAAACCACCAGGGAGCGGTCTTGGCTCCGACACGGCGCGTCCCAATCGACTCATAGGGAACGATCCCACTTCGTATGCAGAGTACTCTTTTGTACGTTGGATGCGGGTGGGACATGCACGAATAAGGCGCTCGCATGAGGACCAAATAAGTGCACGCGGACCACCAAGACATGATATAGGGGAGGCTGATATATCATTGTTGGCGGTAGGGCTACTGACGCAGAGATCAGTGGACTTACTTCCAAACAGCCTGCGCACGCAGCTACAGCGTCCTTCAGGGTCACGTGGGCCCTGAAGTGAAGTGTGGATGAAAGCGAGAGAAAGAGACGAATGGTGTGGAATACTCACTTCACACACATACACGACGCACATGCGAAACACACACACACACACACCATCACACACACACAATGCACTCATGCACACACCGAAATACACGCACTTTTCACACAAGGTTTAATCCCAAGATGTTAAGCGACCCGTGTCAAAGGGATGAATGGCACCTGAACCTGAAATCAGGTGTCATATACGGAGCCTCTATGGTACCAGGCGACCCCATGGAGTAAGAAGCCTTGGTGTAGTAAGGGCGCACTGCTACACTCGACTGTCAAAACGACCCAACTCGTGGGAACAAAAATGAATAATTTAAATAAAACAAATACAAAAAGGCAAGGTCTGGAAGGAGCAGAAACTCAGAAGTACGAAGCAAATGCTACTGATTATCAAAGGAATCAAGAAGAGGATCCCAGCGTAAGACGCTCGTCATTGCCGAGAACACCACCTGGAGGTAGTAACCTACTAAATCTGACACAGGGAAAAGACGACGTCTTCCTCACGCCAGAAGGAAAACCTGGCAAGGAGTCAGTGGATACAGAAGATAGTGAAGGATGGCAGGATGAGGAAATTAAAACGAGCCCAATATACAAACTCCAAGAGAAGGGATTTGCTGCAGAGAGAGACCCTGCAGAAGCAAAAACACAAACGAAAAAGAAAAGGAAAAGAGAAACACAAGAAGGCGTTTGTGTAGAGGATGTAAGCACCGAAATGGCTGCAGTACTAGAGGTCATGGAAAAATTAACAAAAAAGACCGAGGAACTAAAAAAACAAGTAAAAGAGAGTACAAAAACTAAGATGGAGATTAAATCTACTACAAGACAAATCGGATCTATCGTAGATATGTTAAACAGGAAAATGATGATCTTGAAATCCAGCTATAATGATCTAACAAAATCTAATGCTACACCGATGGTACAGGCAGATGAAACAATCGTGCCACAGAAGAGCACCCGGGACACAGGGATCCAAGCTAACGAGGAGGAAATTATAAAGGAAGTATCCGAACTGAAAGAGAAAATAAAAGAAGACATTGAGAGATAAATGGAAAATAAAACGGGATGGGATGGTCTGGCAAAAATAATAGACCAAAAATGGCCAAAAGCTTGCTTCGTTAACACGGAAATCGCGGCCCCAGAAACTATAAAAGAATATAGAGGTGACGTGGCTATTATAGCAAAACCGGGAGCTGCATTTGTAGGAAAAGTAGCTGATGATGTAAAATACAATTTTCCGGAGGTTGCGATTCTATTGGAGGAAGAGCAGACTGAAGGCCAGATTGAGTATATCAAAACAAACAAGGAAATTATTTTAAGCAGAGGAAATAAGAAAACGACCTCAAGAGCTTTGTATATACTGCCATATAATGTAAACCCAGAAGGGGTAAATGACATCTGTAAATTATACGAAACTATAAACAACCTAGGAAAAGAGCTGAAACCGGATACTAAACTTATTAAGTTGATTGCGTGGGGAAATCTGGACGAAGATTACGTTAGAAAATGTGCCGAGTATGTTTTTCGCGAAACCGAAACAAAGATAGAGGTGAGCACCAGCCAAATTAAAAGAAGAACCAGATACAAATCATTTAGAAGCGAAGATAAACCAAAAACTGAAAAGATTATTATAAAATCGGGCGGCAAACAGTACGCCGATATCCTGCGTACAGTTAAAAGCAGTGTGGATATTGATGCAGCTGGAATCAAAGTAAGGACAATAAAAAAAACAACAAATGGGGACGTGATGCTGGAAATCATGGGTGGTAAAGATAAGGCGGAAGCCCTGAGGTGTGAAATCCAAAGAAAAAATGACGACACGAGGGTCAGCATTAAAAGCAGCAATGATGTTGTTTTTATATATGGCATTGATGGGGATATAAACAAGCAAGAAATTGAAGAGGCAGTCAGAAAAAGCGTAGGAGACGCTGCTACAGAGGAAGACGTAAGAGTCCTATCAATTAGACCAAGTGAAAGGGGCAGTCAAAATGCCACGATTGGTCTAAGTAAAGGACTGGCGAAAGACCTGATTAAAAAAGGTAGTATCCGTGTAGGGTGGGTATCCTGCCGAGTGCGGGCTAGAGTAAATCTAACTAGATGCTACAGGTGCCTCGAATTTGGACACCACACAAGCGAATGTACAGGGGAGGACAGGACAAAAACATGTATTAAATGCACAAAGGAGAATCACAGGGCAAAAGACTGCAAAAACAACAGTTTTTGCCTTATTTGCAAACAAGAAGGACATAGGGCTGATCAAACTAAGTGCCCGGTCTATAGAAAGCTGATAACAGACCAAGCAAGGAAAATGGCCAACGAAGGTAAAAAAAAACCCACATGGCAATAAAGATCTTACAGGTAAACGTGGGTAGGGCTTATGCAGCACAAGACATGGCATATGCAACGGCCGTTCAAAGAAACGCGGATATACTAATTGTATGCGAGTCAAATAAAAAGCGTGTAGAAGGTAAGAATTGGCTTAAAGACAAAAGGGTAAGCGTGGCTGTACTGATCCTAAATAAAAATGTAGATATAGTAAAACACAAATCTGAGGAGGGGTTTGTGATTATAATGCTCGAAACCTTCGCTATTATTGGGTGCTATCTATCCCCCAACATAACATTGATCGAGTACAAATCGGAAGTGGAAAGAATAATGGGATATGTTAAGCGAGAAAAAACAGAAAACATAGTACTCGGAGACATAAATGCTAAATCTGTATGGTGGGGCTCACCTAAGACAGATCAAAAGGGTGAATGCTGGATGGAGTGGATCTCAGAGCTAGATATGGTAGTGCAAAACACCGGGTTAAAACCCACTTTTGTTAGAGGAAATAGCGAGTCCTTCATTGATGTGACTATCTCAACGAATAGCATAGCAAAGAAAATAACCAATTGGGAGGTGTTGGATACTGAAACATTAACCGAACATAACTACATATACTTTGAAATACAGGGAAAAATTAAAACTAGGAAGGACTTAGGAAAGACTACCGTAGACTGGGACTCCTTTAAAATCACTTTTGAATTACTTAGCAAAAATACAACTGAAGCTACCCACCAGGTGCTGACCAAATGGATAAAGCAGGCATATGAAAATAGTATAAGTACCGAGAGGAAAAACATAAGCACCCCATATTGGTGGAACGAAGACATAGCAAAAAAAAGGGCAGAGTGCATAAAAGCTAGGCGAAACCAAACGAGGGCAAGAGCAGCAGGAAGAGAGGTACTAGAGGACCTGCAAAATCGATACAAAATACATAAAAACGAGCTAGGGAAAATGATAAAAAACTCAAAAAATAAATATTGGGGGGAACTGCGACAGGAGCTTGACAATAATATATGGGGGGATGCTTACAAAATTGTCGCAAAAAGAGCAAATAAATTAACGCCATACCAGCCAAGTATTGAAAAAAAGAGAGAAATAGTTGCCAGTCTTTTTATATGTGAAGCCGACAGCTGGGAAACGGAAGGAACTGTAAAGAGCACAAATCCCTTCACAAGGAAGGAGCTGGAAAATGCCATCACTAGTATGAAAAACGGAAAGGCTCCAGGCTTTGAAATCCCCAGAACTAGTTCTAAAGGTGGCAAATGACTTGCTAGATACACAGGACTTCCCCGACGAATGGAAAATGGCCAAAATCATACTAATTCCCAAAGGGGAGAAACCACCAGAGCTAGCGAGCTCCTATAGACCACTATGTATGCTGAACACAATAAGTAAACTCATGGAGGCGTTAATAAGGAACAGGCTGGCGGCGGAGATAGAAGAAAAAGGCGGTCTACACAAGCACCAGTATGGGTTCCAAAAAGGAAAGTCAACGGTCCAAGCCCTGAAGACTATGATAGAAACAGTTAAAGAATTCAACAGAAAATGGTGTGCTCTAATAACGATTGACGTCAAAAACGCTTTCAATACGGCCTGTCACAGTAAGATCCTTAAAAAACTGCAGGAGAGGAAAATATCCACGTACCTCGTTAACATGGTAGCCAGCTACTTGAAAAACAGAAGGATCACGATTGAAAAGGACTGTACTATGGAAGTCACGGCTGGAGTTCCGCAGGGTTCGGTCCTAGGACCGACCCTGTGGAACATTCTATACGATGATGTTCTTAGCCTGAATCCTACAGACGACGCATGCTGTATAGGTTTCGCGGATGATTTGGCGCTGCTCATAGGAGCAAAGGATGAACATACATTAATGCAAAACGCCAACACATGTCTAAAAGAGATAAGTACATGGATGGGAAATCATAAATTGGCACTAGCGCCTAATAAAACGGAAGCCGTGATACTCAGAGGGGAGCGAAACAGGGGACACATAGCCTTCAATCTGCAAGGCATAACCGTAACTCCGACCAAAAAAATTAAGTATTTGGGAATCACTATAGATGACAGGATGGTTTTCGGCAAACATGTAGAGGAAGTGACAACTAGGGCAGAGGAGAAGGTCTCTAAATTGATAAGACTTATGCCAAATATTGGAGGACCAAGAAGCGGCAAACGATCGGTATTATGTAGTGCGATGCACAATATTCTGCTCTATGGGGCTCCTGTATGGGAAGGTGCGCTAAAAATAAAAAAATATAGGAAACGCATGGAAAGGACTCAGAGGAACATGCTACTTCGAGTGGCATCAGCATATAAGACAGTGTCTTGGGTGGCACTACAGGTAATAACGGCCACATTACCAATAGATCTCATGGTCTGGGAGAGAACGTATATATATAAAAAATCACGACACTCTAACAACGAATAGAACACGATAGAGTGGCAAACAAGATGGGACAACGAGACGACAAAAGCACAATGGACAAAACGCCTAATAAGAGATATAAGTGAATGGATAAACTGCGAACATCGGATGACTGATTATTATTTAAGCCAAGTACTATCAGGACACGGAGTGTTCCGTGCGTATGCAAAAAGATTTAAAAAAGACGACACGGATAATTGCATATACTGCCAACAAACCGACACCGTGGAACACACCATTTTCGATTGTAACAAGTGGGAGCGAAATAGAAACGACGTTTACCAGAAACTAGGGCATGTGTTAACACCAGACAACTTCATAGAGACAATGACGGAGAGCGGAAGAAACAGGAAAGAAGTGCAAAAGCTGATAACAAGCATAATGAGTCAGATAGAGAAAGACGAACTAGCAAGACAAAGACAAAACTGATGAGAAAGACAGAATGGGACACAACTGAGGAGGATGACCTGGACGGTTCCGATGTGCCATGGAGAGGAGGAAGAGGATTATTGCTGCTTACTGGACACGGAAGGTAGAGGAAGGCAAAGACAAGGACCAGGGCCCCCCCTGACGGCATACCTCACGGTGATTCCGGGGCGGGTTTTTGAGGTGAGGGAGGTTTAGTGCGTAAACAGGATCTGCACACACCATCCTGGAGTCGCACACTACCGGCGAAAGGGAGAACAAGTAACCGGTGCCCATAAAGGGTTCCTCCCCGACAAAAAAAAATAATAATAATAATAATAATAATAATAATAATAATAATAATAATATTAATAATAAGGAGGAGATTTTCCTAACTCCGAAAGCGGACATGCAAGCCACAGAGACTACTACAGAGGTAGATCCTTGGCAAGATGAAGACTCATCAAGTCCTATATTTAAACTTTACGAAGCGAAAGAGCCAGAAGCTACCCTGATTGCCGACTCTAAAAGTCCAGCAGCAAAAAAGAGGAAAATGGAAGGAAAAGGACATAACAACATGGAAGATGCTCGAAATACAGAGATGTCCGAGATGAACGCCACATTAAAGGCTTTGGAGAACCTAAACAAGAAAATGGGAGAACTTAAAGAACTGGTGAGAATCAGTACCAAAACGAAGACCGAAATTAAATCAACAACTAGAGAGTTAAACAACATGGTGGGGGAACTTAATAGGAAAATGGATATCCTAAAAACGAGTTATGTCGATTTGAAAACCGAAGTATCAAAATACCGAGCTACGTCGACCAAAACTGAAGACTCAAGCACCCAGACGATGGCAGAAAAAAAAAGTATCAGCACTCAAGCAGATGACGAAGAAATAAAATTCGAAATAAGAAAACTTAAAGAAGATACGGCGCAGCAGATTGAATATAGAATTAACTCCGAGAGAACATGGGAAAACCTAAGTAAAGTTGTGGACCTTAAGTGGCCAGAAACCTGTTTCCAAAACGTTGAAATAAAAAATATTGAAACACTAAATGAAGAGAATGAAGATATAGCACTTTTGATGAACCCAAAAATCACCTTAACCGATAAACATCTAGAACAGAAAATTAAGCTCCTGTTTCCGGATATAACCACTCTGATGAAAGAAGGCCTGGAGGAGGGCGTTATTGAATACATCAAAACCAGTACAGAAACCATAATTAGTAAAGGGAAAAAAGAGAGTAGCTCAAGGATGCTGTACGTCCTACCATACGATGTGAACCCCGACGGAATAAGTGACGTGGCAAAGTTATATGAGATACTCAAAAAACTGAACGTGGAAGCAAATACACACAAGTCCAAGAGGATAAAAATTGTAGCGGTGGGAAATATAAACCACGAATACCTAAAGAAGTGCACAGAATTTGCCTTTAGAGACACTGGCACAAAAATGCAAGTATTAGTACCAAAAGTAGAAGCGAAACAACTAGTCAGAAGCAGAAGCGGAGAAACCCCACAAAATGAGAAAATAATAGTAAAATCCAACGGCAGGCAGTACGCTGACATGCTGAGAGCAATCAAAAGCAAAGTCAACCTTGACGAAGTGGGAGTAAGGGTCAAAACCATTAAAAGGACGGCAAAAGGAGACGTTCTGCTGGAAGTACAGGGTGGAAAAAACAAAGCGGAAATACTCAAAAAAGAAATTCAAAACAAAAACGAGGGCACAAAAGTACATATTAAAGACAACACGGATATAGTACACATAATGGACATCGATGGCGATGTTAGCGAGAAGGAGATAGCAACAGCTGTGGCAACGGGAGTAAGACTCGTAACAGAAGACAACATCAGAATACTCTCAACTAGGCCAAACAGGTACGGAGGACAAACGGCAACAGTAGCCTTAAAGAAAAACTTAGCGACCGAACTCATAAGAGAGGGAACTATTAAAATAGGATGGACAACCTGTAGGGTAAGAGCACGAGTCAACATACTACGATGCTACAAATGCTTGGAGTTCGGACACCATAGCTCCATATGCAGAGGTGTCGACAGATCTAACCAATGCCTAAACTGTGGAAAAGAGAATCATAAGGCAAAAGATTGTAAAAATGAGAGCCATTGTAGCACGTGCAAAATGAACGGGCATAGAGCAGACCAAACAAGATGCCCACGCTATAGAGAAATGATTAAAGAAAAGGCAAAACTTGCACAGTTAGGAGACAGAGAGAGAAGCAATAGAAGAGCCAGTGAAAACCAATAACGCAAATGGCTATAAAAATACTCCAAATAAACGTAGGCCGTGCATATGCTGCGCAAGACATGGCCTATGCCACCGCACAAGAAATGAATACTGATATTCTGGTTGTTTGCGAACCAAATAAAAAACGAGTTCAAGGAAACAGGTGGATAAAAGACCAAAGAATAAATGTAGCAGTGCTAATTATAAATAAGAGAATCGGGGTTTGCGAGCACAGATCTGGCGAAGGCCACTTGACAGTAAGACTTAAGGACTACACAATCGTTTGCTGCTATATATCTCCAAACATTAATATTCAAGAATACAAAGCGGAGTGTGATAACATCATGGAACATACACATCAAGGGGAAACAATAATATTGGGAGATATTAATGCGAAATCATCTATGTGGGGCTCGCCAATAACAGACGAGAAAGGTGCTTATTGGATGGAAAGCATCTCGGCGAAAGATATGATAGTGCATAACACTGGAGATAGACCTACCTTTGTGCGAGGAAACACAAGATCCTTTATTGATGTCACGATTTCCACAAATAGAATTGCAAGGACTATAAGTCGCTGGGAAGTGCTGGATACTGAAACACTAACTGAACACCAATACATTTACCTTACTGTAGAGGGAGCGACTCAAATACCAAAGTACAACCCTAGCAAGACAAATACAGACTGGAATATTTTTAAAGGCATAATAGAAACTACTGCCAAAGAAAACATAACACACGAGACACTCACAAAAACAGTACAGTTAGCTTACAAAAGTAGCAGTGAAAGAAATACAAATAGAAGGAATAAGCCTTACTGGTGGAGTAGCGAAATAGCAAACAAAAGGACAGAATGTAACATACACCGAAGGAAATTGACACGAGCAAGAAGTAGAGGAACTACTGATGCAATAATTGAGAATATGGAAACCATTTACAAGACAAAGAAAAATGAACTAGGCAAAGACATCAAAGGTGCTAAAAAGAAATACTGGAAAGACCTATGCGAGGAACTTAATAATAACATCTGGGGTGATGCTTATAAAATAGTAACTAGGAAACTGAATACACTAACTCCCTATGAGGCGAACATCGACCAGAAAAAGGAAATTATCAATGAACTCTTCCCAAGCGTAGTGGAAGATTGGCCAATTGAGACTACGCAAAGTAACGTTGAACCGCTTACTGCTCAAGAGATAGAAGACGTGACGAAAAGCATTAAAAACGGTAAAGCTCCAGGACTGGACGGCATCCCCTCAGACGCTGTAAAGATACTGGCACAATGCGCACCAAACTGGGTCAAGGACATTATGAATGAACTACTGGCAAAACAAGTCTTTCCCGATAAGTGGAAACTGACTAAGGTTATACTCATCCCAAAACATGAACCCAGCACATACAGACCACTATGCATGTTGAATTCACTTAGCAAATTCCTGGAAGCATTGATCAGAAACAGGCTAAACAAAGAGATAGATTTAAAGGGCGGGCTGCATAGATATCAGTTTGGCTTGTGTAAAGGGAAATCTACTATTGACGCGGTGTTGGCGGTACTGCATACGATCAAGGAGTTCAAAATGAAATAATGTGCTTTGGTAGCAGTAGATGTGAAAAATGCCTTTAACACTGCTAGTCATAAACTGATAATTGCCAAACTCCGACAAAGAAACATCTCTAAATACCTAGTCAACTTAGTATCTAGTTACTTTAAGTCAAGAAAAATAGTCCTGGAAAATAGGGAAGAATTGGAGGTAGGCGCAGGAGTTCCGCAAGGATCGGTACTTTGCCCAACCTTGTGGAACATACTGTACGACGATGTCCTTAGCTTGGAATTGACAAGAGATGCTGCAACCATTGCATTTGCCGATGACCTAGCACTAATATGTGGTGCAAAAAGTGAACACGAGCTTATAGAGAGAGTAAATGATAACTTAGAGCGAATCAATACATGGATGAAGGAGAATGGACTTAAGCTAGCGCCACACAAAACAGAAGCAGTAGTGGTGAGAGGAGGTCAAAACAGAGCCAACATTAGCTTCACACTAGAAGGAGCAACCATAGCTCCTACAAAAAATATCAAATACCTAGGAATCCTGCTAGATGACCGCTTAAGTTTTGGAAAACACATAGAGGTTATAGCACATAAAGCAGAGGAAAAATTTCTAAATTGACCAGAATTCTTATGAATGTCGGCGGGCCAAACAGCTGCAAAAGAGCGGTCTTATGTAGTGCCCTCCACAACATGATTTTGTACGGGGCACCAGTCTGGAAGAAAGCTATTAGCACCAAGAGGATAAAGATACTACTTAACCGAACCCAGAGAAACATACTTTTACGGGTGGCGTCTGCATTTAAAACGACCTCAGGAGTGGCACTACAGGTAATAACAGGCAAAATACCAATAGACCTGATGATAACAGAAAGAACTTACATATACGAAAACGCTGAAGAAGATCCAAGTATTAAAAAACGTAGGGCCAGAGAACGAACACTAATAGAGTGGCAAACAAGATGGGACAACGAGACGACAAAAGCACAATGAACAAAACGCCTAATAAGAGATATAAGTGAATGGATAAACTGCGAACATCGGATGACTGATTATTATTTAAGCCAAGTACTATCAGGACACGGAGTGTTCCGTGCGTATGCAAAAAGATTTAAAAAAGACGACACGGATAATTGCATATACTGCCAACAAACCGACACCGTGGAACACACCATTTTCGATTGTAACAAGTGGGAGCGAAATAGAAACGACGTTTACCAGAAACTAGGGCATGTGTTAACACCAGACAACTTCATAGAGACAATGACAGAGAGCGGAAGAAACTGGAAAGAAGTGCAAAAGCTGATAACAAGCATAATGAGTCAGAAAGAGAAAGACGAACTAGCAAGACAAAGACAAAACTGATGAGAAGGACAGAATGGGACACAACTGAGGAGGATGACCTGGACGGTTCCGATGTGCCATGGAGAGGAGGAAGAGGATTATTGCTGCTTACTGGACACGGAAGGTAGAGGAAGGCAAAGACAAGGACCAGGGCCCCCCCTGACGGCATACCTCACGGTGATTCCGGGGCGGGTTTTTGAGGTGAGGGAGGTTTAGTGCGTAAACAGGATCTGCACACACCATCCTGGAGTCGCACACTACCGGCGAAAGGGAGAACAAGTAACCGGTGCCCATAAAGGGTTCCTCCCCGACAAAAATAATAATAATAATAATAATAATAATAATAATAATAATAATAATAATAATAATAATAATAATAGAAAAAGCGTAGGAGACGCTGCTACAGAGGAAGACGTAAGAGTCCTATCAATTAGACCAAGTGAAAGGGGCAGCCAAAATGCCACGATTGGACTAAGTAAAGGACTGACGAAAGACCTGATTAAAAAAGGTAGTATCCGTGTAGGGTGGGTATCCTGCCGAGTGCGGGCGAGAGTAAATCTAACTAGATGCTATAGGTGCCTTGAATTTGGACACCACACAAGCGAATGTACAGGGGAGGACAGGACAAAAACATGTATTAAATGCACAAAGGAAAATCACAGGGCAAAAGACTGCAAAAACAACAGTTTTTGCCTTACTCGTAAACAAGAAGGACATAGGGCTGATCAAACTAAGTGCCCGGTCTATAGAAAGCTGATAACAGACCAAACAAGGAAAATGGCCAACGAAGGTAAAAAGAAAACACCCCCATGGCAATAAAGATTTTACAGGTAAACGTGGGTAGGGCTTATGCAGCACAAGACATGGCATATGCAACGGCCGTTCAAAGAAACGTGGATATACTAATTGTATGCGAGCCAAATAAAAAGCGTGTAGAAGGTAAGAATTGGCTTAAAGACAAAAGGGTAAGCGTGGCTGTACTGATCCTAAATAAAAATGTGGACATAGTAAAACACAAATCTGAGGAGGGATCTGTGATTATAATGCTCGAAACCTTCGCTATTATTGGGTGCTATATATCCCCCAACATAACATTGATCGAGTACAAAACGGAAGTGGAAAGAATAATGGGATATGTTAAGCGAGAAAAAACAGAAAACATAGTACTCGGAGACATAAATGCTAAATCTGTATGGTGAGGCTCACCTAAGACAGGTCAAAAAGGTGAATACTGGATGGAGTGGATCTCAGAGCTAGATATGGTAGTGCAAAACACCGGGTTAAAGCCCACTTTTGTTAGAGGAAATAGCGAGTCCTTCATTGATGTGACTATCTCAACGAATAGCACAGCAAAGAAAATAACCAATTGGGAGGTGTTGGATACGGAAACTTTAACCGAACATAACTACATATACTTTGAAATACAGGGAAAAATTAAAACTAGGAAGGACTTAGGAAAGACTACCGTAGACTGGGACTCCTTTATAATCACTTTCGAATTACTTAGCAAAAATACAACGGAAGCTACCCACCAGGTGCTGACCAAATGGATTAAGCAGGCATATGAAAATAGTATAAGTACCGAGAGGAAAAACACAAGAACCCCATATTGGTGGAACGAAGACATAGCAAAAAAAAGGGCAGAGTGCATAAAAGCAGCAAGCAGAGTGCATAAGAGCAGCAGGAAGAGAGGTACTAGAGGACCTGCAAAATCAATACAAAATACATAAAAACGAGCTAGGGAAAATGATAAAAACTCAAAAAATAAATATTGGGGGGAACTGCGACAGGAGCTTGACAATAATATATGGGGGGATGCTTACAAAATTGTCGCAAAAAGAGCAGATAATTTAACGCCATACCAGCCAAGTACTGAAAAAAAGAGAGAAATAGTTGTCAGTCTTTTTATATGTGAAGCCGACAGCTGGGAAACGGAAGGAACTGTAAAGAGCACAAATCCCTTCACAAGGAAGGAGCTGGAAAATGCCATCACAAGTATGAAAAACGGAAAGGCTCCAGGCCCGGATAGGATCCCACCGGAAGCGATAAAACTAGTGGCTTTAAAGTCCCCAGAACTAGTTCTAAAGGTGGCAAATAACTTGCTAAACACACAGGACTTCCCCGATGAATGGAAAATGGCCAAAATCATACTAATTCCCAAAGGGGAGAAACCACCAGAGCTAGCGAGCTCCTATAGACCACTATGTATGCTGAACACAATAAGTAAACTCATGGAGGCGTTAATAAGGAACAGGCTGGCGGCGGAGATAGAAGAAAAAGGCGGTCTACACAAGCACCAGTATGGGTTCCAAAAAGGAAAGTCAACGGTCCAAGCCCTGAAAACTATGATGGAAATAGTCAAAGAATTCAACAGAAAATGGTGTGCTCTAATAACGATTGACGTCAAAAACGCTTTCAATACGGCTTGTCACAGTAAGATCCTTAAAAAACTGCAGGAGAGGAAAATATCCACGTACCTCGTTAACATAGTAGCCAGCTACTTGAAAAACAGAAGGATCACGATTGAAAAGGACTGTACTATGGAAGTCACGGCTGTAGTTCCGCAGGGTTCGGTCCTAGGACCGACCCTGTGGAACATTCTATACGATGATGTTCTTAGCCTGAATCCTACAGACGACGCATGCTGTATAGGTTTCGCGGATGATTTGGCGCTGCTCATAGGAGCAAAGGATGAACATACATTAATGCAAAACGCCAACACATGTCTAAAAGAGATAAGTACATGGATGGGAAATCATAAATTGGCACTAGCGCCTAATAAAACGGAAGCCGTGATACTCAGAGAGGAGCGAAACAGGGGACACATAGCCTTCAATCTGCAAGGGATAACCGTAACTCCGACCAAAAAAATTAAGTATTTGGGAATCACTATAGATGACAGGATGGTTTTCGGCAAACATGTAGAGGAAGTGACAACTAGGGCAGAGGAGAAGGTCTCTAAATTGATAAGACTTATGCCAAATATTGGAGGACCAAGAAGCGGCAAACGATCGGTATTATGTAGTGCGATGCACAATATTCTGCTCTATGGGGCTCCTGTATGGGAAGGTGCCCTAAAAATAAAAAAATATAGGAAACGCATGGAAAGTACTCAGAGGAACATGCTGCTTCGAGTGGCATCGCATATAAGACAGTGTCTGGGGTGGCACTACAGGTAATAACGGCCACATTACCAATAGATCTCATGGTCTGGGAGAGAACGTATATATATATATATATATATATATATATATATATATATATATATATATATATATATATATATATAAAAGCACGACACTCTAACAACGAATAGAAAGGAAGCGAGAGACAGAACCTTAAATGTGTGGCAGAGTAGGTGGGAAAACGAGGCTACAAAAGCCCAGTGGACAAAAAGACTCATCCCGGATATCAAAAACTGGGTTAATTGTGAACATCGTGAACTGGACTACTACTTGACACAGGTGCTAACCGCGCATGGCGCCTTCAGGTCCTTCGCTAAACGGATAGGAAAAGACCAAAGTGAAAATTGTATATACTGCAATCAAATTGACACCACTGAGCATACCATTTTCGAATGCGTTAAATGGAACGCTCTTAGAGAACCGACTTACCAGAGGATCGCATCCCAACTAACTCCTGAAACAATTGTGAACAAGATGCTGGAAACCGCGGAGTCATGGAGAACCATTCATGGAATGATAAAGGATATCATGAGCAGGAAAGAAAGGGAGGAAATATTAAGGCAAAAGGAAAACAGACTTAACAGAGACTTGTAGGCGGAAATAGGAAGAGAACGAGACCACTTGGTGTCCTGATGCTATGTCTAACGACAGTCCCGGGACATCCATAGATGATGAAAGAGGTGGTTTTAGTTGGTATACCGGACTTGCACACACAGAGCCGGGACTCCCACACTATCGAGGAAAGGTGGAACAAGTACTCGGTGCCCATAAAGGGTTTCCACCCGTCAAAAAATAATAATAATAATAATAGTAATAATAATAATAATAATAATAATAATAACAATAATAATAATAATAATGATGATAATAATAATATGATAATAAAAACAAAACAAAAAGAGAGCAAGAAAACTAAAACCTCTCTTCTATAATTTGTAAAACCGTTTTTCGCACATTTTAGGGTTTTCCCCGGGGTTATTTTCTCCCGAAGTTCACCTTGTAAAGGCGTTCCACCTTGGTGGGGGTTCATCTTTGGTAACAGTCCCACTCCTTCTTCCTATGGTGTTTGGTGTCGACTGTGGTGTGCTGTTGGTTCTTCCCGTAGCTGATACCATCGGAGGAAATATGACCTTCTTTTGTTGTGCCTGATGAACACATCCCAGGCACCCAAGTAACTTCCGTCTGTACTGTCCCGAATGTATATTATGGCGCTCCCCAAAAAAGTATTAATGCAGTTAACTATTCAAGTTAAAAATGTGCTAATTGAAATATAAAGACAGGGGTGTATTGTTCGAATTAAATATTTTATTATTTACATAATTCGGTAAGAGTAACATTATTAGATTGTGTCAGGTGTATTATTCGATAATAGTGTAGAGTAAAGTAATTAATGGGTATTTAAAAAGGAAAAAAAAACAGGGAAAAGACATTTGGGTTCTGCGGCATATTTAAGTTTATTATTTAGCTTATTTTGGGTACATGCCTAACTATGTTGGTAATTTCTAATTATTGGTACTGATGTACTATGTAAACCGGCCGTGATCACGAATGGTACTACTGATTTTTTTTTATATTGAATATAATATTAAGCGATTGAATAGGGGACAACTTTACCTGTATTGGCCTTAATATTGCGAAGGTTCCCTATCGATGTGAATTCGTGCAGTTGTATTTGATTTTATCGGCCTTGATTATGTATTTTGCGATGTACATATGTGCCCCATAAATTAAAGCAAGGAATTAAATAATCAATTTAAACTAGAATGTGTCTGCATTTTTTTTTGGCTAATACATGAAGAACTTTGCTACATTGGTAAGCTTTAGGTACCTTGTAACCGGGTACTCAATCTCTCTGACGGAATCGGGTATTTTTCTTAGGTTACTGGCGCCCTGATATTTTACGGTTTATTCTACTTGAACCGCACGACCACTCCCGACTTGCGGCTGGCCTAGCATTCCGTAAAGTTTACCACCTTACCGCTTCTGTTTATAGGAGGCTGGAACCCCCCTATAGTTCAGATAGGTGGCAAAATTTATTTGGCGCCCAACGTGGGGCCATAACGCGTACAGTGTTGCCGTTTTTCAAATTTCCCTAAATTTAAGGAATTTTCCTTTTTTTTTTATTTTTTTTTGCCTTCTTATCCTGTTTTGGCTTCTAGGGATTGTTTTCTAGCTCTTTTGATCTAGTAATTACAAACCATTTGTTTTGCATATTTTTTTGGGAGCCCATTCATTTATTTTAGTACACTGAGTTGTAGTTACCGCTTTTCGTTAAATATTTTGGTGTATATTTTTTCCCGCGTATTATACTTACCTAACCGGTGGTGATATCGATTTTTTTTATCTGAAAATTGAACAAGGGTTAGTTATAAAAAAAAGTGTGTGTCAAAAAAAAAAATAAATAAAATAAATTAGTGTAGTGGGACTACAGTGATGCCTTAGTGGGATATTGTTTACTCTAGTGTTATTCTGGTATACAGCTTATAATAACAGACTGTTAATTAAAATTTGTGAGAAATTAGGAATACTACTTTAACATGACGATGAAAATGGAGGTGAACCGTTTGGATCGAGACGAATTTGAGTACGAACTCACCTTTAGAGGAATAAAGGTCACTGAGGAGACTACTGTGGCAGAGATGCGCAAGACCTTACGTCAGTTATTAAAACTAGAAAAAAGTGGATCAGTTTTAACTTACCCCACATATCCTTACGACTTCGCAACCGATTTTAAAGCTCTTAAAAATAAAATAACAGAAATTGAAGAACTTGTAAAGAATTTTGCTGATACTTCGGAGAGTGGACAGTTTTTAAAGATATCGTCTAAGCTGTGGCACGCCTATCGTAGAGCAGATCGTAGCAAGTCTGATAATGATGAGAAAACAGGTCAAAGGTCCGCTACAATTGTGTCAATTTTAGGTCTTCACTCAACTTTACAACATAAAGCAAGGAAGTACAAGCGTCTTTCTCACACTCATAGTCCTCTGGAATTGGCCAATTTGTTGTCCTTGGCAAGTGCTGATGATGAGGAATCTTCTACCTCAGAAGAAGAGAGTTCAGAGAATGATGATAATAATGAAGAGGTGGGAAATATATTGCCACAACCCTCATGCGTACCTGTACCTAGAGATACACCTAAGATGGTCCCAGTCTACTTATGGAATCTTAAATATGATGGTGAGTCCACGTCCTTGAATTCTTTCTTAGAGAATGTTCTCGAATTAAGTATTTCCAGAAATGTATCTAGAGCTCAGTTGTGCGCTTCTGCATCCGACTTATTTATTGGTAAAGCCAAGATATGGTATAATTCTATTAGAGATCGAGTTTGGTCCTGGGATGACTTGGTAGCTGACTTAAGAAGACAGTTTCTGCCAAGCGACTATAATGATCGCCTCTTTGTTGAGATCAAACAGAGAACACAGGGTCCTAAGGAATCCATTGGGTTATATAAAGCAACGATGATAAACATGTTTAATCGATTGACTTGTCCAGTAACAGAGCAACGAAAACTTAAGGTTCTACTGAAAAACATTTCCCCATTTTATCAGAGTCAGTTGGGATTGGTCAAAGTGGAGTCTGTTCAGCAACTTATTGATTTGGGTCGGCAGTTAGAAGAAAGAAAAGAAGCCATTGAAAATTTTGTTCCTCCTCCCAGGAATAAGAAAATGTTGGAACCAGACTTGGCCTATGTTTATAGTGATGGTGCTTCGACGAGTGCGGCGAGTGGAGTTTCGTGTTCCGAAATATTATGTTGGAATTGCAAGAAAAGTGGTCATCGAGCATCGCAGTGTAAAGGACCAAAGAACAAATATTGTTTTAAATGTGGTAAGCTTGGGTATACTGTCCGTTCTTGCCCTAGTTGTTCCGGCAATTCGGGAAACGGGGATCGGAGACATTAATGGACCGTGACATGTCTCGAATTTCAACGGTCACCAGTAGCCCAAGGTTAAATTCTTCCCAACAAGCCATTTTGGACTTTGTTTTATCTCATGCGGAAGGTGACGAGCGACCTTACTTGTCAGTCAATATTTTGGGGTTAGCACTACGTGGATTATTGGACAGCGGAGCTTCTGCAAGTATAGTGGGTGGACCTGGGTGGTCTTTATTAAAACCGCTAGGATTTCAGCTTAATGAACAAGACAGAGTGTCCTGCACGGTTGCTAATGGTGATAGGTGTGAGAGTATCGGCTCTCTAACTTTACCGGTGGAAGTTGAAGGCCGTATAAAGGTCATTAGGGTCCTCATTATACCAGAATTACATCATACGCTGATTCTGGGCGCAGACTTTTGGAGGCGTATGGGAATTGTGCCAGATCTGAGGCATGGCAGCTGGGAATTTTCCGCAGATAATTATCAAAAATCTGTATCCCTTGATTGTAGTGCTTTACAGCCAAGATCCGAGTTGACTCCTGAACAATCTCAAACTCTTGAGGAATTCATATGCAGGGTATTTACTGAGATGGGTGATCGCCTCGGATGTACACACTTGGTCGAACATCATATCTGCACAACGTCAATGCCCATAAAGCAAAGGTACTATCCAGTATCTCCAGTGATGCAGTCACATATTAATGCCGAATTGGACATACTTTTGGAGGAGGGTATCGTGGAACCTAGTTGTAGTCCCTGGTCTTCTCCAATCCTCCTTGTCAGGAAATCTGATGGTGTCTCCTGGAGATTCGTAGTAGACTACCGTAAGCTGAACTAAGTTACGGAAAACGACGCATATCCTATTCCGTATATCTCAGCCACGCTTGATAAACTCCGAGACGCACGTTACTTGTCGTCCCTCGATATCAAATTGCGTATTTTCAGGTTCCCCTAGCCGAGTCGTCGAGACCCCTTACCGCTTTTACAGTGGCTGGTCGTGGACTTTTCCAGTTTCGTAGACTTCCAATGGGATTATCTAATGCCCCTGCTACCTGGCAGCGACTTATTGATAGAGTGTTAGGACCTGCCTTGGAAGATTATGTCTTCGTGTGTTTAGACGATATAATTATTGTTACTCCTACCTTTGAAAAACATATGGAGGTTTTGGCGGAAGTTTTTAAGCGTCTAAAAGCTGCCAATCTTACCGTTTCTAAGGGGAAGTGCAAATTCTGTCGTCCAGAGCTTAAGTATCTGGGTTACGTCGTTGATCGTAATGGTCTACACGTGGATCCGGAGAAAATCAGTGCTATTTTGCAGATTCCGTCTCCATCTAACGTAACTGAACTGCGGCGAATTATAGGGTTAGCTTCTTGGTATAGACGTTTCGTCCCCAATTTTTCTTTGTTAATAGCTCCTTTGTCGAATCTGACCCGGAAAAACCAACAATTTAAGTGGGATCACTCCTGTGAAGATGCTTTTCAGGCCTTAAAGGACTGTCTTGTTTCCGCACCAGTACTGACTTGTCCGAATTTTTCCTTACCTTTTATAGTACAATGTGATGCAAGCGGTTTCGGCATTGGCGCCGTGCTCAGTCAGCAGCATCCAGATGGGGAGAAAGTCATCGCTTATTGTTCTCGATCTTTAAATCGTAATGAAAGACACTACACTGTTACCGAGCGTGAGTGTCTCGCTGTAATATGGGCAATAGAAAAATTACGTCCTTATTTGGAAGGCTCTAAATTTACTGTTATAACCGATCATCACAGTTTGGTATGGCTTAACAATTTAAAGAATCCAGCTGGTCGTCTGGCGAGATGGGCTATCCGTATGCAGCAGTACGACTATAAAATTATTCATCGAAAGGGGAAGGGACATATAGTGCCGGACAAACTTTCTAGAACTGTTCCAATCCTTGACACTTTGGAATCCATTCGAGAAGAGGAGAAACAGCTGAAGGAAGTTAGAGATGCCTGGTTTCAGGGACTTTACCAGAAAGTATTGAAATTCCCAAAGAAATACTCCACGTTTCGTATTTCTGGTGCGCGACTGTTCAAATACGTAAAACCAAAGTTTCCGGAATTGGCTAGTGACAGGGATTCTTGGCGAGAAGTTATTCCTTCCGAGAAAAGGAAACTATTGATTCATGAAGCACATATTTCGCTTTGTCATATGGGAGTTTTTAAAACATACCAGCAACGTTGCAAGACAGTGTATTGGCCCAAAATGAGAGCCGATGTTGCTGCGTATATTCGACGATGTCGTGTGTGTATTTCCATTAAACCGGAACAAAAACAACCTGCTGGACTTATGCTTAGTTCTCAGCCCTCTATTTCTAAACCATTCCAGCTTATTTGTGCTGATTTGGTGGGACCTCTACCTCGATCTGTTTCTGGGTTCTCATACATTTTCGTTGTCTCGGATTGCTTCAGCAAATTTACTTTGTTATTTCCGTTGCGTTCCGCAATTGCTTTAGCTATTTGTCGTTTTATGGAAGATTACGTCCTGTTACTTTTCGGATGTCCTTCCAGAATTATTGTTGATAATGGTGTTCAATTTCGATCCAAAGAGTTCAAGACTCTTATGCAAAGATATGGAGTTTATATAAAGTATACTGCAAACTATTATCCGCAGGCAAATCCATGTGAGCGAGTAAATAGGGTTATAAAAACTATGATTTGTTCTTATGTATCCGAAAATCATCGCAATTGGGATAGGTATCTGGGAAGCGTTGGTAGTGCTATTCGCTCTGCTGTCCATGAAGTAACCGGGTTTTCGCCAAATTTTATTGTTTTTGGCCGAGAGCTACTAACAATTAATAAATTGGAGGATTCAGATTGTCCGGTAAGCTTCGATCGTACTTCAGTGGATGAGAAACGTACTCAAGGGTTTGATTGGGTAGTCGTAAAAATCTGTTTGCAGATATTAAGAATAAACTGACTTTGGCTTACGAGAAGAACAAGAAAGTTTATGATCTTCGTCGCCGTGATGAGCAGTTCTGGCCTAATCAACTTGTTTGGCGTAAGAACTACGTTCTTTCGGATGCCTCGAAATTCTTTACAGCCAAGCTGGCTCCAAAGTTTATTGGACCATTTACCGTATCGAAAAGATTATCGCCTTGGACTTACGAATTAAAGAATGATAATGGCAAGTATTGCGGTGTTTGGCATATCAAGGATCTCAAAGCACACCCACCTGACGATGAGTAACGTAATTAAAGATTTTGGGGAAAATCTTTTCTAAGCAGGGGGGAATTTGTAACGGTCCAAATTTGCCCGGAGTTATTTATTGTATATATTGTATATATTGCATATTGGTACATGTATTAGGATAATATATTTTTATGGGCTTTTGATTAGACGTATTTGTACGACTAGCAGTTTTGGGGTATTAAAAATTAAATACGATTTCTTGCATTCATTACGGTCCTGCCAACCGACGTATATGGAGAGCATGCCATCGTGTTAAAATTGCCCGGCTAAGCAAACTCCTGCCTTGGGTAGTACCGGAATACTGCCGTTCGTACGATGCGGCAGATTTGGTACCGCGACGACGCGACGCCTGAAAAATCAATACATGATCAATTCCAAGAATCGACTTTGACTTTGTTAAACGTTTCTTTTGGCTGCGTTTAAGTTTTCAATATGGCTGTCTAGGATCGGCTCAATGACTTCGTTCATTCCAAGAGTGAATACTAAAATTGTTATCCCCTCCAATATTGCTGTCGGTATGATGGATGGCTACCGTAATGTTTGACATTTATTTGAAAATATCGTTAATTTAAAAAATTAATTGACGGCTATTTATAGGGACATTCAAGAAAATATTGATGTAAACCTTTATTTTTGGGGATGCTGCATGTTTTGGTGGATTCAATTTTACTCGATGGGTCTTCTTTGGTGATTCACGATTGGATTATTTTCCCGCCATAGCATTTGTACCTTTCTGGGTACTACCGTACGAAGGGAACGGTGTATAGGCCATTTTTCTCCTTCACCGCGCTCGAGATAGGAGAGCTGTTGCTACTTTCTGGAACTATTGGGATTTTTTCTTGCCTCCTTCAGTTTTAAGGGATAAATTGCCTAGAAAGTATTAGTGTAGTGTGAGTTTCGGTTCGTTTTGTCGTTTTACGCACCACTCAGCTTGAAATGCTGGATCCAAGAGCAGATTTTCCAAGTCAACGGCGTGGAAGTCAAGTAAGTCGTTACGTTTTTTTCCTTTGTTTAATGTATTCATAGTTTTCCCGTTATTTCATGCGAAATGCGCGCAAAATTGCTTAGATGGATTAATTTTCTTTTAGATGGGAAAACCAACCACCATCTACTTCTAAAACCTCCCTCTACTTCAGTGAATTTTAACCCTCCAGCTTCACACATACCAACCACTCGATAACCACACAAGATAGTGTGTAAGTATGAAGAGAAAAAAATATGTGTAATTGTTTTGGTTAAATGTGCTAGTGATTAATTTTAAATTGAATAACCAAATATTTATCTGAAAATGATAATAATAATAATAATAATAATAATAATAATAATAATAATAATAAATGAACTTGTAATGAAGATGCAGAGAGCGGTGATTTTGGGTTCGCTTCGTCTGTTGAGGCAGATGAATTTGGCTGATGACCACTGACCGAGCGGACGCAAGGAGTGGTTATCGATACGAGCCTTCCGTCGTGGTTCTCTATGTGAGTCGGAGCCATGGAGAGTCACGATGGGATCCTTTTCATAATAATAATAATAATAATAATAATAATAATAATAATAATAATAATAATAATGATAATAATAATAATATGATAATAAAAACAAAACAAAAAGAGAGCAAGAAAACTAAAACCTCTCTTCTATAATTTGTAAAACCGTTTTTCGCACATTTTAGGGTTTTCCCCGGGGTTATTTTCTCCCGAAGTTCACCTTGTAAAGGCGTTCCACCTTGGTAGGGGTTCATCTTTGGTAACAGTCCCACTCCTTCCTATGGTGTTTGGTGTCGACTGTGGTGTGCTGTTGGTTCTTCCCGTAGCTGATACCATCGGAGGAAATATGACCTTCTTTTGTTGTGCCTGATGAACACATCCCAGGCACCCAAGTAACTTCCGTCTGTACTGTCCCGAATGTATATTATGGCGCTCCCCAAAAAATTATTAATGCAGTTAACTATTCAAGTTAAAAATGTGCTAATTGAAATATAAAGACAGGGGTGTATTGTTCGAATTAAATATTTTATTATTTACATAATTCGGTAAGAGTAACATTATTAGATTGTGTCAGCTGTATTATTCGATAATAGTGTAAAGTAATTAATGGGTATTTAAAAAGGAAAAAAAAACAGGGAAAAGACATTTGGGTTCTGCGGCATATTTAAGTTTATTATTTAGCTTATTTTGGATACATGCCTAACTATGTTGGTAATTTCTAATTATTGGTACTGATGTACTATGTAAACCGGCCGTGATCACGAATGGTACTACTGATTATTTTTTTATATATTGAATATAATATTAAGCGATTGAATAGGGGACAACTTTACCTGTATTGGCCTTAATATTGCGAAGGTTTCCTATCGATGTGAATTCGTGCAGTTGTATTTGATTTTATTGGCCTTGATTATGTATTTTGCGATGTACATATGTGCCCCATAAATTAAAGCAAGGAATTAAATAATCAATTTAAACTAGAATGTGTCTGCATTTTTTTTTTGGCTAATACATGAAGAACTTTGCTACATTGGTAAGCTTTAGGTACCTTGTAACCGGGTACTAAATCTCTCTGACGGAATCGGGTATTTTTCTTAGGTTACTGGCGCCCTGATATTTTACGGTTTATTCTACTTGAACCGCACGACCACTCCCGACTTGCGGCTGGCCTAGCATTCCGTAAAGTTTACCACCTTACCGCTTCTGTTTATAGGAGGCTGGAACCCCCCTATAGTTCAGATAGGTGGCACTCTATATGTTTTTAATGATTAATATCTGATGATGGCGGCTCATTTCTTTGTATGATGCAACAATCAAATTCTTTGGGATTTTCAGTAAGTTTATTAGGGGCACTAGAATTACCAATTACCAGCAGTCCTATCTTGAAAATAATCTATTTTAGACCGTAATTATTGCACTGGCCTAATGTCCTAAAATCTAAAAAGGCATCTATCGTATTTGAAGTCCTGGCGATTTTACTGAAACCGCATCGTCTTGTTGATAAAACCGTTGCGCTGAAAATTGCCCAGTGCCCTCTGACAATTTATCAAATCGGGTATGGGCGCAAGCAGTGGTTATAACACAGTGGTGGATTCTTTTACTCGTATAATTTGTACCAATTTACTCCACTTAGCGATAGAAGGCAAAGGCATTTTTATCTGGAAAATCTACAGAATTGTAGATTACATTTTTCAAAAGCTCCTACGCTAAGCTTTTACAGTTAATGTCGACCAGTAAGAAAGACATATTGTAGAAAGACGTTACCACAATTATACGCAAATATAACAGATTTACAAAAGAAATCCAAGAAGTTAAACCGTTATAAGTTAGGTTGCTAGTAACACATGAAGTAGCGATGCCTCACAAGTTCCTCTTAATAACTAGAAACACACTAAACGCAATCAGCAAAAATGCTGCGTCTTCTGTAAGCAGTTTTATGTGAGCATTATGTTAATACCTTTAGTGTATTTTTATTTTTAGAGATGTCTTGTTGGCTTAGCAGAGCCAAAGACCTTCAACAAAATGGCAGACAAGGAATTCAGTAATAAAAACATCTTAAATTATTATATATCCATTACATGACAAAATTGAAACAATACAATTGTATTTTGTTTTAAAAAATTTAACAACAAAACGGATTTAATTATTGACAAATTAAAACCCAGATTTGGTAATTCTCATGAGAAAAAACAGTTCAAGAGGGTTTTTAAAATATTGAATTGACAGAAGTTGAAATATCTATTATTGAGAAGTTCCCAAATCTCTTAGCAACAGCTTTATCACGACATAGGATGGTCTTGACAACAAAGTTTGCTCATTCGAAACTGCTGAACTTTCTCTAAAGACTGATTCCCAGTTTATTTTTTCATTAACAGTGGACGTAATTCTATATTATGGGCGCGAAACGGTTTCGCGCCCATAATATCCTATACCTATCCTATACCTGTGTTCTTTTTTGTTTGTTCGGGCCCCTGTGACAGGCCATTTTTGCCACATGGTCTGGGTATGTGTTTACTAATTAATTTTATTCGCGATTACCTGTTCAGTTTTACTTAATAATTTACCTTGATTAAGAGGCTGAACCTTCACTCTCACACTGGGTGGGCTGGCATTGCCCTGTGTTCCAGGTTAGTCCCTGTCCATCTTGATTGCCCTTTTATCTGGTCCAAATCGGCTTAACATGAGCTTGTCCATCTGTTGTAGTCTGCTTTAAAATCTTTCTCTCTTTGTTTGGGCCCTGAATTTTCGCCTTGCTTGTAGTCCTCTCTGTGTATAGACAAGTTGCCCTTAGTCTAATAAGCTAACATGTTTAAATAGTAAATTTTGAAGACCAACCTACCTTTTAGAAATCAGCTGGTTACATTCTCTGACAACATTGGGACACCCTTGATCTAGGGTTAGTGTTCACGTTGCCTTTACTGTCGTGGATTTTTGGATTTAGTTTTCTCTAATATGTAGATTCGTGGGCAAACATTGTCTTTGCTCAAACATTAATTTTTTTAGAAATTCTGTTTTAGTTCTTGTGAATTTTGTGAAGGTTAGGCAGGTGGTGTGTATGTTTCGCCTGCCGGAGCTGTAAGCGGGGCAATGTCAAGTTAAGTACAACATTATCTAAGTTCGAGCCGCGAGGTCGATTCACGCAGCGCTTTCGAGAGCCGTCGATTTGTGAACACAGCGGCTGCAGTGGCATTTTCTCGTGGGTGGGCCGCTTACTTGACGTTTTGTAGTTAAGGCCACAGGTTCTAGCGGAAGATTCCAGTGCAGTACGGAAATCGAAGGACTCCATTTTGATATGTGTCTGTGGTGGGAGGAAGTGTCAAGATTCTTCCGACACGAGGCATAGGCCGGTCACTTCCACTCTACCCTTCGAAGCAATTGTTCCATGGTCCCTATCTTAAAGCTTCAGTTTTTGAAGCCCAAGTAGTTTTTGGGTTAAAATCAGGGACTGTGTGTAAATTCTTACTGAATTTGTTTCTGCAGGACGCAGGATATTTTTGGGCGACTTCGTTCGATAATCGGGTAAGTTTGGATACGTTTTTTTTTGTCTATGTGTAGATCCCACGTGCATGGCAAATTTTCAAGCCTAAGGGTGTTCTTTCTTTTACTTTTATCAGCCATCAACACCGGCCTGACGTTTTGGAAGCCGCTGGCAGCTGCCCCCGTTTTTGGTATTTTGTATGTAGAGAATTTGGAATTTCCATCCCTCTTTATCCTTGAAGAGGTAAGTCCTTGAAGTCTTTTTTTTTGGTCCCACGATTTTTTTTTGATAATACTTATTAATCGCCAATTTAAGCTCATAAAATTATAATTTAAAATTTTAACGAACCATAATTATCGTTCTGCTTTACGGTACTATGTTTTAAGTAAGACTCTAGTTTTCTCG
This sequence comes from Philopedon plagiatum, assembly GCA_963971165.1. Taxonomy (NCBI): domain Eukaryota; kingdom Metazoa; phylum Arthropoda; class Insecta; order Coleoptera; family Curculionidae; genus Philopedon; species Philopedon plagiatum. The sequence goes on along the minus strand of OZ020191.1, from coordinate 73,804,205 downwards.
GGTGGTTCTTATTGCTACACCATATTTTGAGTTATAGTAGTCAAGCCTTCAATTTCTTAAATATTAATATCACTTTAACTAATTCGCAATTAACCTTTTGACTCTTGATGGTTGGCTGTAAAGCCTGCTCGTACAATCTATAAGTTATGTTTAGGGCCTCTTTATACCAGCTTACGAGCCTGGGTTTATTTGAATTAAAATAGTCGGTCACCCGCGTAGAATGTAGATTGTTTTTATCAAGTTTTTTTTTATCGACTTTATGCTGTCGCAAATCATTTGCAGTGGGTTGCTATTTGTAGCGTTAAGTTTCAAACCGTAATTTATGTAGATATAAAGGAGTTGGTGGTACTGGTACTGTGTCAGTATGGTTGGTTATCGTAAACGCCAAGTTGAAAATTAAGCTTTATAGTAGGTGTTTTTTTTTTAAATATGAATTTGTTTCCTATTATTATGGTTCGGTCGCCAGTCTGTCAAGAATACCACCAGATCCTTTATTTTCCTGTTTTTTTTTATAAGCTAAGACGTGTACGGGCTTGAGGTTTTACGGGTTTTATTTCTAGAAAGCTGGAAAATTTAAATTTATTTTTGCGTTTGTTTATAACGGGGGTTATATAATATTTTTGTTTTCAGAGGTTCATTAACCTATTATTTTATTTTAAATTTGTCATTTGACTATTATTTTGGTGCACTTAGAATTATATATAGAATTATAGAATTATATATATAATATTAGGCTTGTACACGTTTTACACTTATTTATCATATCGCACTATGCTTGGATGGGACTTGAGGGTGATTATGTAGATGCTTTGTATATATCTATGCTTATACTTTTGGTATCTCGATGCACATTAGCGGTATATTTTGGTTTTAATTTAACATTTGTGTTCTTATAAATGTACATAAGCGGTGTATTTCCGATTATTTCTCTTTAAACTGTTTCTCCCTCTCTTCATTTTAATGACTAAAATTTTTCTGAAGTCAATTATTATTCCTGTGTTATCTTACATTGATCCACTTTATTTACACAAGTAGTGTTAACGCTTAGCTTTTAAGTCAAGCTAACTGGGGTTTCATTTTTAGTTATTTTTACTGTCTTTGCTCAAGCCTTTTGCTTTGTTTATACCTGTAATCTTGCGTGAACTTGTGATTTAATTATCAATTATTTTTATTTTGTTGTACTTTTATTATTTTTATTGGTAATGTAAGATAACATAATATAGTGTTAAACTGGTCATTTAGTGAACACTTAGTTTTTGTAAATATTAACGTTTATCCGTAAAGTAAATGAACTTTAAAATTTAGTTATCGATGCCCTTTAGGTAATAATAATTTATTTTGTTTATTGACATAACCTTTTTGTTTAATATTATCCTAAGCTTGCTTAAATTTTGCAAGTGGGTTTTAATCATTGCTTTCTCTTTTTAGTAACCTTTTTTTTGATATTAACGTAGCTTCTTATTTTTAAATATTTTTCTACTTACCTAAATTTTGCATTTGATTTCAAGCCACTGTCTTTCTCTTTTATTATTGACACTTTATTTAATATTCTTAAATTTTGCGGTTTAATTCCAGTAAATTGTTTCTCTCCAAATATTAACTTTTTCTATTAACGTAACTTGTGTTTTTAATTATTAACGTAACTTCAAATATATTTTTTTTATTATTGATTACATTTGAATTACTGAAATTACTGGGAATTGTTTTATTCCTAGGGTCTTCCGTGGGGGCTACAAAGCATCCCAATATTTATTTTTCCTGTGGGAGCTAGGAGTCATCCTACTCTTCCCTTCGGTGGGTGCTAAGGAGCCAGCTTATTTTTTTTATGTTTCTGAGGACAGACTTCCTCAAGATTTTATATATATTTTTTTGTAATTGATTTAATTATTTTGCGGGGCAGAATCGCCCAACCATATTTGTACCAACATTTCGTATAATTTAATTTATTTATTTTGGCGGGGCAAAATCGCCCGACCATATTTGTACCAACCACTTGGTAATCTTTTTTTTATTTTTCTGTAAATATATGTACAGTGATAAATGTATTAAGTTGTTTTCATCCAGCTCACTGCGCCCTCTGTTTAATTTTTAATTATGAATAGCGGGATTGTTGTGTGAGAAGCAGGTCCCTAGACCAACTAGGCGACTTCCAGTTTGCGTCGGTGTAAAAACTGGTGGCGTCCAATAGAACCTACCCAGCCTAACTGAGCTGAGGGCTAATTTGCAACGCGCTCTACTACACCTGCTTCCCTCAGAACACCCGGTTGTTCCTGTGTTTTTCTCTAGAGTACCTTTAAGAGTTATTTTAATGTTTTCAAGTTAAGCGGTAAGTACTTGGTCAATGATACTCATCATAGTATCTTTGACGGTTTTTAATCAAACGCTTTTTATTGAACAAAGTGCGTCGCACCCCGAACAAACAAAAAAGAACACAGGTATAGGATAGGTATTTTACCCGATGATAGTGTGTTGGCGGAAGAATATAAATCTAATTCCGAAGACGACACGGAACAAGAAAACATTCTTGATACAGAAGAAATTATGTTTTGCTTATAAACAACCTTAAAACCCTCTGCGGCATCTTTTTCCTTTGAAACCACTGCGTGACATCGCTGACCGAATTTCAAAAACAGATATACTTACATAAAAAATATAACAGAACTAATCCAAAAGGTTTATAAATCATGGGCGATAATATGGTGTGGCAGATCGATTTTAAAAGCTTTAAAAAAAATGGAAGAACATCTTAAGCTGTTCAGGGCCCGTATTTCAAACTTCAAAACGCTCAGCACTTTGAGACGCTTAGCGCAAATGACGTCACTTTTCGATTAGCACGTGCGTAACAGACCTGAGCGTTACACAATACGGGCCCAGGACTTGTATTTCCTTTGATAGCATATTTAGCAGCCCATCAGACAGCAATGGCTACCATAGCGGGGGTTTTGTCTAGACGCTGTCCGGCTTCTAGTTAACGCCACTTGTTGTACCACAGTTCTACTGCGGATAGTTAAATGACTAAAATGGTCATGCTTTAATTTTTACAAAATAATATTATCATATTTATAAAAGCAAATAAATACACATAAATATAAATCAATGTTACCTTTCCAACTAAGCTAAATTAAATTCCTTGAGAGCTGTTTGCATGATTGTATCTTTAACAGCACAAAACACAAGTTTAATATTTTCAGTATCTGATTGATTTTAAAAATTAAGAACAATATCCAGTATCCATGGTAGAGTATGCATGCAAAATAAAAAAATAAATATAAAAATGCCATTTTGTTACCTTATATGCATGGGAAGCAAACCAGGCTAAGCATGCAGAACTGTTTAAACCAAAAATGCGGATTGTAAGTGAAGTAATATACATAATCAATTAGACAGAAATAACTGCAGACGTATATTTTACTACTGATAAAATTGATGTTGGCTACCTTGAAGATTTTAGAGGTATATCTTTTTGATATAAAACCGTTTGATACAAAACTGATTGTTTTGGGCAGTTCTTTCTACGGAAGAAATTTCAGCACAACCCTTCCCATATAGTTGTATAATTTTTCTTATAATATGATTATCAGGGCCGGCGCGGCGCTAGCATGAATCGGTGAGGCGATCGCTTCAGGCGCCATGCCAGGAGGGCGCTAAAATATTTGTACGCTTCACTAAAAATAAATGCTAGCGCCGGCGTGATGATTGTACATTTCTCTATACAGAACATTTAAAAAGTATGAAATCAAGTAGGGCGACTGTGGATCTTTTATTTTGATATATGAAAAGTTTTAATTCAAAAAAAGGATAAAAAAAATAAGAACTATTGACATTTAGACAAGCAAAAAATTTATTTTGTATTTATTTATTGTATTTACACTGGCATGGCATTGGAATTAACGGACTTACTATCGCTAAGACCAGTCTACAAATAAAACTGTGCTTTTTTTCAAATTTGTAAAGAAAAATTTAAGTTATCTAGGTGTATGATTTTTTCAATCATAGAACTAAATTCATTTTAGCAATACATTCCAAGACAATAATTATTTGCCCAATGAGCAAATTGCAGAAACAATACTATAACTCATAACACAAGAACACGACCAAATCGTTTCTACACCTAATTGGTTATCTAGAGAAGATGTAAATTTAAACCCGTACAAAGTCTAACCCTTTTTAGTAAATTCCATAGTAAAATTTTTAGTAATACTCACAAAGGGGGAGAAATGGATCTTGAAATTTCGTAAAAAATAAAACATTTTTTGGCTAGGTATATCTAACTAGAGATGATATCGGAATGAATTGACAAGGAAAATATTTCTTGTAATTAATAGCCCTGTTCGCACAAGAGTCACAAACCAGTCAGAGCCAATGAAATTACTGGAAACCAGTCGGCAAACTGTCACGTTACCAAATACCTAAAATTTGATTGGTGCTGATCGGTTTGTAATTCCTCTACGAACAGAGCTATTGTTATTGTATCACTCGGGAGCAGAGGCGAATTTACAGTATACTGGACCCTAGACCAAACTTAATTGGGCCCTGTGTATTTGCAAGATTGTCGTGACACTTGTTTCGCATCCTGTAGGAAGCCAAGGAGAAAAATCGAGAAAATCAGTCCTGGCCAGATGGATTTACGCAAATTTTTGAAAACCAATTTTCCAAAATGTACAGCTTTTTCGAAACTATAATCTTTTAAAAACATCTTTTTTCGAAAGCACAGGTTTTAAAAGAGTATGAATATTTTGAAAAACCAATTTTTAAAAGTTTATTTTCAAAAAACACTTTTTGAATTTCCTTTTTGATAGTGTACTCTTTCGAATAACACTTTTGTCGAAAACACATTTTTCAAATACTTATTTATTTTTCGAAAAATGCTTTTTCGTTTCAATAAATTGTTTTCGAGTAACGTAGAAAACCTAAGAAAACCTGATCAAATCCAAAAAAGTTCGTTTAGGTTTGCTCAGAATCTTATTCTGTCTTTGATTAATTATTAATTTAATTAACATGTTCTCAACTAATAGAGGTTATAATTCAAATTTAGAAATATCATTTTTTCGAAAAATGTTTCCAATAAAATATTTTCGAAAAATTGGGTTTCGAAATTTTTTGTAGATTCGTTTTCGAAGAAGCATAATATTTCGAAAAAATTGACATTTGAAAAAGATAGTTTTCGAAAAAAAAATATTTTTAAATGGTTTTTTTCACAAAAAAAAACTATAGAAACTATAGAAGAGAGAAACTATAGAGAAATTTTTATCGAAAAAAAATTCGGAAAATTTTCTTTGATCCGTAGTCGATAGTTGGGTAAGCTAATTCGGTAACTTGTGATGGATTAAATAAAAATAACACCATATTTGAAAGCCTTTAGAGCGGCCTGTCGTCAAAAATAGCTAAATCATAATAAAATAAATAGATTTCCTATCCAATTTAACGTACAACATGAAAATTTGCCCTATATCTAATAAGTATCTAATGTGAAAGCATGTTTTAAATTGGCGTATCTCCTCTAATAACAGACATAACAAAGTTACTTAGAAACTAAACCGTTAGGAAAAGATGGGACTAAAATTTTATCCTAATTCGGAGTAACTGTTATTGTTGATACACAGGGCACAGGGCACAGGGTATGAAGAATTTCCGGGGCAACCCAAAATACAAAATTTTTTAAACAACCAAAATATGAGCCTGAATCAATTTTTTTAATGTATAAAAGACTTTTTAAAAAATATGGGTTTCTTTTCAGGAAAATTGTAAAATCCTGTGACGCGCACCAACCACAACAATTCCTTCGAATTGAAACAAAATCCTATTCTGTCATAGTTTTTTTTTGACATTTTACTTCTTAAATGGCTTTACTATGTCTGGTATTAAAGGAGATACGTAAATTTATAACATTTTTTTAACATTATGACAAATTACTTTGTACTTTAGTAATAAAGTTTCGAACATTTTTGGATGGAATTTGGATAAACTCATCATATTGACGACAAATATGAAATCTTGCTGCGGCTCGGATTTCCAAATTTTCTGTGATTATGCAAAACAGGATCAAATTGTGTCATCAACTTTATAATTCGTAAAAGTGGTGTAAATGTCTATTTATTTATTAATTGATCTCTTTATTCACTTTTTATGAGAATGTGATATATAAGATTCGTCAATAATTGTTGATTTTAGTTAACAAACCTTAATCTTCAGCCAAGATAAAATTATTTCTGAACATTTTCTTTACGTTTGGTAAAATTGAATCGGAGTTCACCCCTTGGGGTTGGGGGGGGGGGGGGGACAAGGAATTATATTTTTTCTGGTGTAGTTCAAAATTTCATTGTAGGTAATACCTAAATTTTGATTGAGGTTTATCTGTGTGATCCGTTGAATCTCGTAAATCGGGACGAATCAAATATTTTCTACTTTTTAGTTTCGTTTTTAATTTGTGGTTATATATCCAAATGGGTGTTTTTCATCAATTGATAAAAAATAGGTCTTTCTCATTTGACTATTATTTTTTTTACTAGGGTACATAGTGTTCCGATTCACCTTATGCCAGTTAAAGGTTTGTACCCTATGCCAATTAAAATTTCTTTGGATCATTGTCATAACAAACATAACACACCTGAACAAACATCTGGCAGTTAAAGTTTATTTATATCATTGTCTTTGTGTATCACATGAAACAATATACACTGCGACAATTAATTAACACACCACAAAAAAATTATCATAATTTTGGTATCCGTTTTTTCTAAATCTTTAACCCGATTGTTCATTCTTTGGGAATGTTAGTATGCCAGTATTGTTTGAAATAAATCAGTTTTTGTACAATATACAGAAATGTAACAGTAATGCTTTTCCCTAAAGTTTGTAGCGCCGCGCCGTGTAAATTAGATCAGTAACAATTGCGAATCGCATTCACCACTAGAATGTAGCATCATATATTTTTAACATTTTGTTGTTTAATTTATTTCGATATCTCAGTTATTTATAATAGATAAAATATTTAAATAGAGATGTTTTTTTTACTTAAAGCATTTTAAAAAATAACAACAAATGGAAATTACCGAATTAGTTTTATTAAGAAAATATACCAGATATTATAAACCAATACAAGCTTAAGTAACACATAAAAAAACATAACCTTAAAAATTTAAGAGTATAATAGTTTAACTAATAAACAAATTTAACAATTAAAAATTCGAAAAATAAAAAAAGAGTTAGGGTCAATAGCGGATTATTACCACCTTTTGGGCGCATAACAGTTTGACACCGACACATCATGCTTAAACTTAGTGATCTTATTTCCTTTTGATCTAGTCCATTCCAGATTTCAACAATTCCCTGTCCTACCTCTTCAAGATTGTTACTCTCTATAAAACCCTGAATCTGATAACTGAGATATCGGAGTGAATTAAAAAACTTACTTACTTACTCCTAAGCCTTTTTACAATTAGGTGTTTGAGTTGAGCGTTGTACTTTCTTCTCCATTGTTTTCTGTCCTGATTTAATTTCCTAATTTCTTCCCATGCTATTCCCTTTTTCTCTGCCTCTTCTCCAATTCTGTTGATCCTTGTTTTCCTTAGTCTTCCCTTTCTGTTTTTTTCTGGCACTCGCGTTTCAAACAGTTTTTGTCATTTTATTGTCCGGCATACGGCACACGTGTCCGAACCATCTTAACTGCCCTTCCCCGATTTTTTCATTTATAGGTTCTATTTGTAACTTTTGTCTATACTCTTCATTTCTGATTTTATCTCTATTACTTTTGTTTTCTATTTTTCAAGAAACCTTATTTCCACATTGCATTGACTCTCTTTTTCTATCTTTCCGAGAGCGTTCATGTTTCGCTATTGTACATGATCGATATGTATATCATATGTCTTTGTTCGTATTTATAAATTTTTCACTTGCTTGTCTTTTTGTGAAAATTAGATCTTGTGTATTTCTGCTCTTTCTAAATCCACATTGGTTGTCTTCTAGTTTTTAGTCTTATCTATATCTCATTTTTTAGTCTATTTTCTATTATTCTAGCCATTATTTTTCCTGAGATACTTGAAAGCGTTATTCCTCGATAGTTACTAAAGTTTGTCTTATCTCATTTTTTGTATATTGGCAATATAATACCTGAATTTCAATCATTTAGTATTTTCCTATTATTCATTATGTCATTTATCAATTCTGTTAGCTGTTTTGAACCTTCTTTCCCCATATATTTTATTATCTCCGGTGTTATATTGTCTCGCCCGGCGCTTTTCCTTCTTTCAGCATTTTTGTCGCTTCTTCCACTTCTTTTCCTTCTATTTTTCTATTTCTTCTAGTTCATGTGTCTCATTTATTTCTGTTATTAATTCTTGACCATCTATTTCAGTATATGCCAATTCTGTCAAATATTGTCTCCATCTCTCCATTATCTTATCCTCTTCCGTTATTATATTTCCCTCCTTGTCTTTTATATTCATTATATTATATTCCTTCTCCTGTCGCACTTGTTTTAATGTTACATAAAACAATTTTTGGTTTTCTCTATAATTTTCTGTCATCTTATGACCAACTTTTTTCCAAGACTCCCGTTTTGCTCAGGTTCGATTTTTTCGTTTACTTCTTTTCGTTTTTCTCTATATATTTTGTAGTCAAGAATTTTTTCTATTTTTTGTCTTTTTTATCTTTTATAATTTTCCCTATGTCTTCGGTACACCATTTCGTCTTTTTTTATTATTGTTTGTTATTTTCGTTATTCCGCGAGTTTCTTTAGCAGCCTCAAGTACACTGTTTTTAAAGTAATCCCATTTTTCTTCAATTTCCTTCATTTTTTGATATTCATTTAGAATTATTTTCTTTTAATTTATAACTCCTGATCTTCTTATTTACTCTCTTTCTTCTTTTGTCTATTTTCCTTTCTTCGTTTCTTTTTAGTGTCATCATTACCAGGCAGTGATTGCTACCAATCTCAGCTAATCTTGTAACTTTTACATCGTTTACTTTTTCCACTTATGCCTATTAATCAAGAAGTAATCTATTATGGTTTTTTCATTTCTGTGTTCTACTACTCTTGTATATTTATGTATTTTCTCATGTTTAAACTTGGTACTTGCTATGACTAGATCGTTTTCAATGCTTATTTCAATGATTCTTTCTCCATTAGTATATAAGGTCATTTCCCCTTCTCTGTCCATATATTCTTCTATTTGTGTATTTTGATTTCCTACTCGTCCATTTAGATCCCCAATTATAATTATATTTTCTTCCCCATTATTTATTTTTGTCGACGTAGTTTTTCACAAAACTTGCCTTTCTTATCCTTTCGTGCATTTTCGTTTTCTCCGCACGCTATTACTATAGTCCATATTTACTTATCCAACAATTTCATTTTTACTGTTAGCAAGCGTTCGCTGTCTTCCTCTACCACATCCTTTAATCTATGGCGCAATTATTAATCCTACTCCTGCTTGTGCAAATTCCTTGTCTTCCACTCCCGTCCAAAATAACCAATAGCCTTTATGTATTCTCTTCATTCCCTTTCCTTGCTTTTTAGTTTCTGTAATTCCTAATACCATTACCATTTCTTCCACTATTTCTTCTTCTTTTCCTATAATACTTCGTGTATTTCATATGCCTATTCTTATATCTTTACCTTTTCTTTTTCTCTCTTGGTTTTTCATTCCCACACTTCTATTTTATCTATTTTCCTCTTTTTATCCGCGCTCCTGTCCATTTGCATTGCTGAGGTCGTTATCATATTATCATTTGTATGTATTAGTTTTTTGGCCTGCTATATTTTATTTGGATTGTTTCTTTTAATTTTTGTTCCTTTTCATCCCATTTCCATTCTCTCAAGGGGGTTGAAAAAGTTAAATTACATGAAAAAGTTGATTTAACAAATAAGATACACCTAAAAGTTGGTGTCTATCTTTACTAGTAGCAAAGATATTTGCCCATACTAAAACTTTTCGGACACCCTGTATATATACCAAGTATGACCAAGAAGGAGTTTGACATGCTTCACAATTTACGTAAAACTAAATTAGACAAGCAATAATTCTTACTTTGCCCATTGGATGGGAATTCGTTACTTTCTGACCTCTTCAATAAGTTTTTCTTTCATCTTGTACTTACACACTTCGTGGATAAATACCGGATGCTAACACACTCTGACGCCGATCTGGGCTGAATAGATAATAAACACACGTGGTATGTCGTACTGAAGCGTGTTTTACGCCTCTGACGTCACATCACAATATGTACGTTCCTATTTAAAAGAATGTAATAGATATTTCTATACCACGTGTTAACATGTACCAACACGTGCTAACACGTCAAGTGTTAATAATAATGTGTCCGTATCTTAACTCATGCTGATTAACAGGTACTTATAGGTTCTAATAGGTGTTATCGGACAATCAGTAAAAAGTAAATACGCGCAACTATTTCGAATGGGTCATGGACATAAATGTACTGATCTAAGAAGAAAAAATATAACCCTAAGCCCTGGATGTAAAAGACCAATTTAAATTTACTTCAACTAAATGTCTGTCAAACTAAATGCGATTTGGCACCAGTACCTCGCTATAAAGTGTAGCGGCCTAACCGCAATATATAAATAAAGTAAATAGTATTTTATTACTTTCAAGTTGAAGCTCATGAAACTACTGATAAAGCACAGGTAAAAAAATCCGAACAAACCTGACAAAATTTAAACTTTAAATCAACACCAAAAAATTTAGAAAATAGTTTCTAATAGTTTCTAATAGACTGGTAAAAAAATGTGAAACAGGCCAAAGGACTAAATCATAAAACAATCTCGGTGTCTGGGCTCAAATTTGAACTTCCTTGAAGTGGCGTCGAATCGGTCAATTCATCCATCCAGAGTAAGGCCGACCCTGAGTGTTGCCATGCTCGTGAAAATAATAATTGTTTTGTTTAATTCGTAAGTATAAATTTATTATGTTTGTTAGCAGCTCATCGACGGATGCAGTATATTGCTTTTTGTATGTCATATTATTTTTTCTAAATTTAAACAATGGTAATTTTAACAAATTGCTTCTTTTGTAACACCAAGTGAAACAAAAAATCTGAAATGATTTTAAAAAAACTTCACTTACAATTCCATTTTCTTACAAAAAATAGTGGAAATTTAAATACCTGTAGCACAAGTAAAATGTGAGTATATAATCTTTTCACTGTCTGGGTTAAGGTCTACAAACATCCTTAAAATAAATTCTCTAGCTGCTATTGCATCTCGTTGAGGACCTAAATAAAATAAAACTAGCAATACTTCTAGCAATTTAAATTAACAGGACAGTTTTGTGGGGTTAAGAATTTTCATCAGAGTCGTTTTAAAGTTTCCCAACAATACAGCAATTGGGAAAATAATTGTACAGTAGACGAAGTTGTTTGTGTTAGAAATGCTTAGAGCCTTTAGAAGGAAATAAGCAACAAAATTAAAGTCTAAAAATCCGTATACACACAAAACATATTTAACTCCTTTTAACTTTGTTGCAATAGTTTAAAAAGGAAAAAATGTACTTTTTATACCAACATCTTAAAGAAGAAATCTTTCAATATAGGTGCTGGTGTATTCACAGAAAAAAGCGTACAGAACATATGACCAATCTTTATATTTTAGTTGTTTTAATCGGACTTTGAGATTGATAGAACCGGGATACAGACAAGTGTTGAGACTTGTCTAAACAGGTTTAGGCTCGCGCAAGTACGACGCGTGTGGACGATAACGAGCCGAACGAGCGGCCCATTCAGCCCAAAGCGCAGCATGAACTGCATCTGGCGGTCTGATTTTTCAAACAAAGTACAACCAGGGTTGCCAGATCTTGCAAATGAAAAAGCGGGACACGTGAATCTGTGACACGTGTTTAAGGGTATAATATTTTAATGTGTTAATGTCAAAAAAATGTTTCACTGTTTCAAGGACAAACATCCCAAATAAAAATTTCGATATTGCCGCGCAAAAAAAATTCAAAGAACATGCTTTTCCTTTAATATATATTATAAACTAAAAATAAACAAAAACAAACAAATAAACGAAAACTATAACAAACATGTACATTGTACATTGCACATAGGTTTTAATAAAAATAAAGTAGGTGTTTATTTACCACTAAAGAATAAGGCAACATGTAAATATATTTGGTTGAAATTAAATCTGCACTTTTTAAAAGTATTCAAAAATCGGGATTTTCGACGTGCAAATCGGAAAGCGGGACAAAAGCGGGACAAATGGGTTATACGATTAAAATCGGGAGAGTCCCGCCTAAATCGGGACGTCTGGCAACCCTGAGTACAACAACAGTACAAAGACAAACTTGACGTATGTCTACAAAATCGCTGTCAGTCTTCAGTTCCAAGTTGTTTATTTACAACTACAACAATATTGAGAACATAAAATTTGAAAAGAATGTATCAACCGGAAGAGCGTTTTTACACACGCTGGATCTGGACCGAAACCGGGTACTCGGTAAGGTCTGCCCAGTCTCGTGAGGTGTATGGGATTAAATGAGAGCTTTCACACGCTCCGATGCCATTAAGACGGCATCCGTTAGCCGGATTGTCGCCAGACACTACTAGTAAATACCCGGCTGCTACCCGGCAACTTAGTTCGCAGTGGTTAATTGAATGCAATAGACGCTTTCACACTTGCCGGTATTTTAGTTTTCCGGTGGCATCTACAAGGGCAGTACAGTTTTCTTTTACGATTTTCTCCACTATGAGTAGTCAAATAGACAGTGGCTAACTAACTCCTTCGGACGCCGCCCCGGGCCCCACCAGCAGGGCCCGCCCCGACCCCCTGTTGGTGGGGCCCGGGGTGGACCGCCCCTGTAGTCCGCCACTGCAAATAAGTGAAATTGATGTGGAAGTATTAATCTCATTACTCCTGTCTTTCCTTATACCTTTCTATATACAAGAATAAAAATGCTACAAAAAAGGCATGGACAGATGCGATTACGATTGGTTAGACCACATATATCAGGGCCGAGTCCGCAGCGGACTCCGTACGGATCACGAACGTCAACCGGACCGGATGGTCTGATTCTACAGTCTTCCGAGCTATGTACGCTATTGTTTTAAAAAATTAGTCTACTTGAAGATTTATGTGCGGTTGAATGCAAAATTACGAACCTATTACAGAAAGAAATGCTTTCCATTATACTTTTCCAATCGCGTGGCGTGATGTAGGGTAGTTATGAAATAAAATAACCTTGGAAATAACATTCAAATTGTATGCTTAACAAAAAAAATTGAAAATGCATAATACACGATGACCCGAGCCAACACATAGTCGCTCATAAATCTATCCAAAAAATGCGGATACTAAGCTCTAAAATGTATGTTTACTCACGGGGTTTACTTAAACCACTGTCGGTTTGACGACGATCCGGACAGGAAAAAGTAAACAAAACTATACTTCTATACTACTTATACTTATACTACTTTACTTCGGTCCGTTCCCAGATACGGAAATCTTACACGCTCCTGAGATGGAACGGAGATGTGTAGATATACGTATTTATTTCTGTTGTACTACTAGTAATCCGGACGACGTTCGTGGCCCGTACGGAGTCCGGTCCAGACTCGGCCCTGATATGTGTGGTTTAACCTTAAAGTTAAACTACAAGTATCAACACAAATAAATACGAATGTCTACATATCTCCGTTCCGTCTCAGGAGCGTGCACGATCGCTGTATCCGGGAAGCATATTCGTTAACTGCACCCATTATAGACCGTTCGGAAAGCCGAGCGTTACCTTGTTAACTGCAGACGATATAGATACCTTTGCAACTATATCGTCTGCACTGGACATGATTATTTTTTATACCAAGTACACACAAGATTATTATGAAAAGTAAAAAGCATTGTCAGCACATATTAAATTTCGTTTTTATTTTTCAAGAAACAACACATGTAAAAATACGATTAAAAAATTAATTGAGAAAATTATTTTTTTATTTATTATCTCCTAGAAGAAAATTCAATTTAACGCATTTATTAAGAGCATGAGGTGCTTTTCTTTTTTTTTATCCAACATATTAATTTTCCGACCAGCCTGTTGTGATCTCCTCCCTGAAAATTTAGTTTTCCTTCGAGGAACTGAAGTTGGTTGAACCGAAATTTTTTTCCCTTTCCTTTGGCATATTGTTTTTTGTACTTTTGATGGCAGACCTAAAAATGTTGAGGAAATATTAATATAGAGGTAAGTAAATAGTTTGCTAACTTACCAGAATATTTAAAAGCCGAATGAAGTCCTGACAACAAAGATTCTGAGGAGTGAGGACTGAGCATATTTGTTTCGATTTTCGAGGAAAACTTTGACAGCTGGATAAAAACATACAGTGTCGTCATCTAGATTCTTTAGTATTGTTTCAGAAAAATCTTTCCATTTTTCTTTCACCTCTAAGACTTCATACCGACCTAAATACCGACCGACAGAATTTTTTTTTGCTCAAATTACTTTTTCTACACGTTGTGGGACATTTTAAGCCGATTTAGCTAAAATAAATTTTTGAAAATTCTTGGACCGTTACTAGACCTACTTCCCATCACTTTGTGATGTGGAAGTAAAATTATAGTTTAAAAAAACTAAACAAACACTCTTTTAATGCACTTAAAATAATATAGTAATTTAATGTGCTTAAAATACAAATATTTTGTTAAAATGCGTGAATTTTACTGCTCATATAGTTGCTACATATCTACATACGTACCTATTAATGTTTAATGACTAAGTACAACAACAAAAATTGTGGGGCGCTTTAGAGTTTAGTTTCAATACTTTCAATCAGTGGCGGTTTTTGTGTAGGATCACTTGTGCAGTGAACACCCAAAAATCTACGAGAAATAATGGATACGTCAATCATAATTTGTTTTAATTTTTTATTATTATAATTATTTTAAATTTGACATATATTTTTATAACAGTCAAGCTCTTTTCTTTTACCGTCTAACATTAACATTAACACGAGCTCTAGCGCGTTCACCGAGCGCCACGAGTATTGGCAAAGACCGTGTGTGGGAGAAAGAGGAGTACGGCGCGTGAGACAAAACATAATATCGTAAATTTAGCTTTCTCGCGTGCACTGCACAATGCACCAGCGTTGCCAGAACTACCGCTAAAGCGGTCAGTTAGAGAGTCATCTACTACTACCGTTCTCCAGTTTTAGCTCTGTAACATACCGCTTTTCGTTTGTACGTAAATTTGCTAGAGCCATTTCTTGGTGCTAATGTTGAGGGAGTTTCTTCAACTATAAATTTGTTAAAAACTAATCAAGGAAACCGTTTAAGAACTGATACTATAATGGGAATACTATTCAGCAAGCGGCTCATTACAAGTTCTTGTTTTAATTTTAAGAGAAACAATGAATTAAGACGGCGGATGACCCAAGATATTTACAAAAATTAAAATATTTTAATGTACCTAAGATAAAATTATTAAATAAATTTGGTGGTTACCAAATTTATTATGACTTTTAAAAAAAATAATATATGAATATTATAATATAAAATAATAGTATTTGTGTTAAAAATCTTGTTTATGTTTGTTTGATATAATACATTAAAATAAGTGGAGTATTATTTCACAATTACATTTAAGCAAGAAATCATTTAAGTACTTTCCATGGGGGGGGGGGGGGGGTCTAAACCCAAACCACCAGCTATCTGAAAAAAAAAGATTTTCATTTCGATTTTATGACGAACTTCGGGCGTGGCCTCTAAAAATTACTGCGACCACCAAGTTCAACACCCAGTTTAATACCTCACGAGCCGCCACTGCTTTCAATTGCTTTTGAAGGAGCATATACCGCTTTTGATTTATTCTGAACAAAGTGACCCACGCATTCTATTGTGGTACTTAGTCATTAAACATTAATATGTAGCAACTATATGAGCAGTAAAATCAACGCATTTTATTAAAATATTTTTAGCAAATTACATTATTTTATACTTTTTAGTACATTAAAACACTAACCCAAGTGAGATCGGAAAACCCATACATATTTTCATAGGTTATGTTATGCACACCGTGTTTTTTCGCGGGAATAAAATATGCTTGGTTTCATTGTAAACTAATATTTTGCTTGCCTCTACTGCCTCTTTGTTTCCTAACGTTGTCCTAATCGTAGCACTATCAGTCCTATAATATTGAAAATCTGTTGGCAATGAATCCATGTTTTTGAAAATTTTATGTAACCACGTGTTTGTTATCACTGTCGCGTCGTAGAGTTAAGCGCGGACGCTATAATAGCAAAATTTTTCCAAAACGTCGATAGTTTAATTCATAAATGTCAGCATACCAATATGACAGAATCAGTTAAGTGCAGACGATATAGTTGCGAAGTTTATCTATATCATCTGCAGTTAACAAGGAAACGCTCGGCTTTCCGAACGGTCTATAATGGGTGCAGTTAACGAATATGCATCCGGGAACGGACCGAAGTAGTTTTGTTTACTTTTTCCCGCCCGGATCGTCGTCAAACCGACAGTTGTTTTTAGTAGACGCCAGTGAGTAAACATATATTTTAGAGGTTATCAGTATTTTTTGGACAGATTTGTGAGCGGCTATGTGTTTGTTCAGGATATCGTGTATTACGCATTTTGAAATTTTTTTATTAAGTACCTATACAATTGAAATGTTATTTCCAAGGTTATTTTATTTCATAACTACCCCAAATCACGTCACGTGAGTGAAAAAGTATAATAGGTTCGTAATTTTTAATACAATCACACAGAAATTCCGAAGTGGACTATTTTCTTAAAGCAACAGCGTACATAGCTCGGAAGAGTGTAAAATTAGACCATTCGGACCGACTGACGTTCGTGGCCCGTATGAAGTCCGGTCCGGACTCGGCCCTGATATGTGTAGTTTAACCTTTAGAGATGGCCGGAGAACCATCAAATATTAAAATTTATCAGTCATCTATTGGAGTTGTCAGAAAATATAAATTTGGAGCAACACTAAAGTAACTTTATTTTTGACAATATCCAATATTGTTAGAAAGAAAAGTTGTTTCGAATTAAAAACTACATTCCAATATGCAGTTATATCCATCTACCTTAAAAATATATATATATTTAGACATTGAGTGTGGAAGAAAAAATGTTAAGAAACGTTTTCTGTAAATA
This sequence comes from Philopedon plagiatum, assembly GCA_963971165.1. Classification (NCBI taxonomy): domain Eukaryota; kingdom Metazoa; phylum Arthropoda; class Insecta; order Coleoptera; family Curculionidae; genus Philopedon; species Philopedon plagiatum. The sequence goes on along the minus strand of OZ020191.1, from coordinate 73,787,089 downwards.
GGAGGCCATGGCTGTAAACTTAGATAATTTTTCTTTTTTAAGTAGGTAACGTTTTGTCATTAATCCTAATAAAAAAAAGTCCTCTATAGGATCAATTTTTAATTTTTCATTTTTTGATAACCCTATATATGCTATGTCAAGTTTGAACAGTTTAATATTATTGTTTTAGAAAACAGAACTTTCCATAAAGAATGAATTTTTCTCATAACATTAATATAACATTTAGACACAAAGTGGTAACCATTTGGTGTCAAATCAAATGCTTATCAGAAATAAACAAACCCTCAAATTTAAAATATTGAGACAAATTGCTTTACAGTAACAGTAACAACGCTGCATATATTTATTTACATATTATATGCATTAGTGTTTGGTTCATCTGCATATTTTGAACGTAATTTAAAGAATGGGGTTTGGACCTCCTCTAAATAATATTCTTTTGAGAAGGTCACGCGTCGCTAGGTAGTATTATCTAGATTTATCTGCAGATTTTAAACATCATTTAAAGAATAGGGTTTGGGTATCAAAATGTCGTTTGGTTTCTTTCTGATTTCTCAATTATAGGTTATTAGCAATGACACGACGTAAACTTTTTTAAAAATCGTTCTAGGTGGTTTAAAAAATATAAATTTTCTTGACATTTTTTTAATGTTTTATATTTATTATTATTTTTCAAACACACAAACTGTATCAAGAGACAGTGTACACCGTTTAGAAAAACGGTATTTCGAGAAAACGCGTTTAAAGTTAACCGAGCAGCTTTTTTTTCATATAAATTATGAAATTTATATAGCTTACCTACTGATTATCTGAGATTGCTGCACTATGCACAAGGCCTTTTTTGAAGGTTTAAAATATTTTCTAAAGAAAATTGTTTTTTTTTATAAATTTCAATAGGATAAGTAAGTCCCAGAATCTTGTTATTTAAATCATTAACAAACTTGAACTAACTTAAGCATGAGATTAGTACCAAAATATATGTTTATAGATGATTTAAAAATTGTCTACCTCATTTGATGAATTCAAAAAGTCAATATTTTCTTGACAAATGCATTTGGTGTGGGTTTTACACAACCAATAACAGGACCAATTTTTAATAAGAGGCGATGTTATAATATAACAAAGTAATGCCGTAATATCCCTTTTATGACTTTTAAAATAAATAGGCTAAGGGGTTATCAAATACTCATAACATAATCAAAAAGCCTATAAATTTGTATTACTGACATAGCTGTACAAAATCGGTCCAAAGGGCATCGAGCTGTAAAGAAATTCATTTTAACGCAACAATTATATGCAAGTTTTTTTGACATGCTTGGAAAAGGCATAATATAAATTATTAGAGCCAAATTAAACTTGCAGCGGTAGTGGTGACCGAGAAACTCCGTTGAAAATTTATAGTTAACAAAAATCTCGGCTTATGGCGTTATTTACAAAATATCATAAATTTAGAAAATTTAGTACAGAGGAAATTATCTTTGTGTTTTTTTTTATTACGGTTGGAGTGTTTACCTAAAACAGGTGTTTAGTATCATACTCAAAAATGATGTTTTCACTCAACACGCATATGTTCTAATGGAGTCCCGTCAATTCCGTATATGATTCTCGCCTGTAACATTGCTCATTTTTCTGCGTATAAGCGGCTTTAAGCGTTTTATGCCAAATTGTGAAAATTCATAATTTTTCCAAGGAATAAACTTCCCTTATCAAATTTTACTTGCGCAAAAATCACCGTGTTTATTGTTTTTAAAAAGTAAGGTCAAATTAAGATAAGCTGCCTGTCTTTTAAATTCGTCGATTACGGCTATTCTACAACAGACAAAATCATGCGCATGTACTGTTTTTCGTCTTCCTCCCTTGTCATTGCCTTACGGATCAGTTAATCTCTCTCCTTGCGCTTATGCTATGCTTGTTATGCGATTATAGAAAATCCCTTACAGTTTGTCGTATCATAATTGCCATCAGTGGCGGTTGGTGAAATTTCAAAGTTGTGTATCTCTGTTCATACTTACAGGACCCGTACCAAATTTAGGGGTTTTAATAGTGAGCCCACTGGGAATGTTTTGGTAAAGAAAAAAAACATTTTGTAATTTGCGAAAAAAAGTTAAATTTTTGGTGCGGCCCACCCAAGAAAAAAGTGAACACGTCTAGGTATTTGCTTTCTTTTTTTTTCTAAACAAATTTTAAATCATTTTGTCGACAGGTTTTAAATTTTGAGAGAAAAAAATGTGTTAGGAGAAAGTTATAGTCATTTGAATTTTTTGTAAAATTATATTTTAGGCTTAAAAAAATTCAAATGACTATAACTTTCTCCTAACACATTTTTTTCTCTCAAAATTTAAAACCTGTCGACAAAATGATGTAAAATTTGTTTAGAAAAAAAAGAAAGCAAATACCTAGACGTGTTCATTTTTTTCTTGGGTGGGCCGCACCAAAAATTAAACTTTTTTTCGCAAATTACAAAATGTTTTTTTTCTTTACCAAAACATTCCCAGTGGGCTCACTATTAAAACCCCTAAATTTGGTACGGGTCCTGTAAGTATGAACAGAGATACACAACTTTGAAATTTCACCAACCGCCACTGATTGCCATGTCTACAATAGACACCATACAATATCTGCCATGAATGAGTGACCGTAATATAACAGTATTCTTTCCTTCATATTGTAGAAATTTTTAAAAAGTTAGCAAAACATTTTTCACTTTATACATGCATTGTTGAAAAAAAAACTATTCCTCTTGGTCATAACTAAAGCATTGTAAACATGGGTTATTCCAGGGACGACTCTACCCTAGTTGGAAATAAAATTAGGATCCGATTTGAAAATAAAATACAAATATTTATTTACCTCCAGTGTGTAATGTAAAAATGCTAAATAAGAAAAGCCTTCAGTTAAAATAATAGAAAAATATTTTACTCACTCAGTGCATGGATATCACAATATACCCTGAGACCACACGCGTGTAATTAGTTTTGGTCTGTGTAAACTCCTGCATCATTAAAAGACCTTCAATAGAAGACTCTTTTAAGCTGCTTTGAAGTAAAGATTGCACTGTATTTTGAAAATGAACGCTCTACATCCAAATATGTAATGTTTGGGTATCTAAAACACTACAAGTTACTGCCACAATTGTCCGCACTTACGCATTGTCCAATATCACGGCGTTGCGCGAGATCCGAATTTTTGTGTAGCAAAGACTTAAACCTGCTCGCAGCTTCAACACCAGGGCCATCTTTTAGAGTTTGTAGAGCTGTATTTACAATAGCTCTGTTCGTAGAGGAATCACAAACTGATCAGCGCCAATCAAATTTTAGGTATTTGGTAACGTGACAGTTTGCCGACTGGTTTCCAGTAATTTCATTGGCTCTGACTGGTTTGTGACTCTTGTGCGAACAGGGCTAATATCAACTGTGTGAAACGAGTCAGGAAGTGACAGATAACTATGTTGGAGGCGATCAATAGCATCTACTAATACTCGATAATTTGCGTTTCTAGTACGCAAATCTGCTTCGATTGTAGGGTTATTAAAGTGTTGTTGACTTTCCTTAATGCAGATGGAACTTTTTGGGTTGAACTGCGAAACTACAGATTTAACATCTTGGAAATGTTGATGGTAATAAAATGCAGCATTCAGCCACGTTCCCCATCTAGTTAATACGGGCTGTGGGGGTTCGGTAATTCCGGGGTACAACTGGTGAAATTTTTTAATCCGTTGTGGAGATTTTGTAAAAACCTTTTTGGTGCTGACAATTAGCTGGATATTTGCTTCGAATTGTTTCTGCCACTCGGTGAAAAGCATGTAGTAAACAGGTTACATGTAATAAATTAGAACTCACAGTTTTAAGCCATCTCGCTGCATTTACCATATACGCAGCACCGCCTGTAACTAACAGTACGATATTGTTCATATTAATGTCAAACTTTTCTAGAGTTGGCGTTAGTAGTTGTTGGATATTTTTCAGTGTGCCTTTTTCTAATCTTTTACATGCAAGTACATATGGCTTCGTTGGTGAATTAGGTGTTAATATGCGCACTAAAATATTTCCTACTTGGTTATTTTTGGTATCTGTACTTTCATCAACTGTTATCTAAAGCTTTTGTTTATCACGTAATGCGGACCTAATGGTAGTTTCCATTTTTTCTTTGACACGAGGAAAAGAGTACCGTAATTGCCACTGGGTCGGTAGGGGCCACTTACGCACATATTTTCTCCAAAAAGATCGCAAATGTTCGTTTTGAAGAACGTAAAATGGAATATTGCAACAACTTAATATAAATATTAGATCATATATAAAGCCTCAATAAGGCATCTGCAGCTGCCGGTTTAACACATGTTTTTTACTCTGAATATGTCGTCTGCAAGTAAAGGAACTCCAACCCACGATGCAAGTGTCACAAACAGAACACTGTATTTCCTTTCCATTGTACTTTAGGTCAGGAAAGCGATATAAAAATCTTCGAACTTTGTACTCAAACGGCAAAGAGACACGAGAGCTCGACATCGTCATGCTAAACGCGAATAGATAAGCAGCCCGCTGTGCTCCCGGTGCTTGCTGCTGCGAAACTAGCCGCTCTGTCGCCTGACGTCGACGTCGTCGTCCGTCGCTGGAATTACCCACGTTTGCAAAGCTTTAGTTCATAACATTTAATACTCTTTTATCATAAAATTTAATTCAGAATTCTAACTAGTCATCAAATTTAATATTTTAATTACTAAAGCATTGTAAACATAGGTTATTCCAGGGACGTCTCTACCCTAGTTGGAAATAAAATTAGGATCCCATTTGAAAATAAAATACAAATATTTATTTACCCACATTGTGTAATTTGAAAATGCAAAATACGAAAAGACTTCGGTTAAAGTAATATAACATACAGGGAGTCTGAAAAGTCTTAGTATGGGAAAATATCTGTGCTATTAATAAAATAGAGACACCAAATTTTAGTTGTGTCTTATTGGTTAATTAATCTACTTTTTTATGTAATTTAACTTTCTCAGCCCCCTTGAGGGGTGACGGTAGGGAGTTGAGGTCAAAAATTTTAAATGCAATGTCCGGGCGGGGAATAAATCGACCGGTAGTCGACCTCTTGTGCCATAAAGTACCAGCCTGCGCAGTGCATGTGCACGCGGCAACGTTAAAAATTTGTATTTTATTTTCAAATCGGATTCTAATTTCATTCCTAACTAGGGCAGATACGTCCCTGGAATAACCTATGTGTACAATGCCTTATTAATTACATGTTTTTCAGAATATGTATTTACTTTTTTAGAAAACAAAAATTGTACCTTAGAATATGGAAAATTCGCGCAATTATCACCCATGTAAAAATTTACTTCATGTGAAATATTGTAATTTAATAGGCACAAGTAAATTCTGTACGTCATAAACCATTATTGTCTTCGTTATTATTCTAGATATTTTGTATTTTTGATCCTCCAGAAACTTTACAGGCAAAGAAAATATTTCTTTATATTTTACGCTAAGCGCGAAATGTGGCATAATGGCACCCTAAGCAGGGAGTAAATTAGTGGACGTGATCCGATAATTGTCAAAGTTCAATTTATAGGCAACACAATTGATAAAAGGTCGATTATGATTCAAATAGCGACGTGCCCTTCATGCAAACAGCTTGGTATTTATTTAACCCATGGTTTAATACAATCCGACGAACTTCATGATAAGTGGGTAGACCCGAAATAGATGTGCAGTGAGCCACAGAAAACCGAAACTTCGTTTAGAACAAAAAGTTAAATGGCGCATGCTCTCATACTAAAAACTTGGGTTCGCATGCTGGGGATGGCACCACCATCGCAAGAAATATTAAATACTGAAATAAAAAACTGTAATATACAATTTTCGCCCATTTCCGTAAGATGGCACCCTTGTAGGATTCTCGGAAAAGATGTTAATTTTGCGATTGCGTGAATGGCCTCGTCCTGTTTTTCGACTTGTTCAAATCAAGACGGAGCGTTAAATTTTTGCCTTCGTGTTGTTAGTTGCTATTTTGCGAGTTTTTGAAGCTATCATAACAACTACATCCTTAACGTTTAAACGTTAAATATGGATGACTTTGTGTATGTGCCTGCAGTGAACCCAAAAAAGTGTTGTGTAGAAAATTGCACAAACAGATCTAGTAAACGGCATCGCTTTCCAAAGAACGATAAAGAGGTGTATAATATTTGGCTTGAGCTTTTGAAGCCTCCAAATTATAAAACATTACGTATAGAAGAAATTTATAATAAATATTATGTATGTGAAGAACATTTTGATCCCAAATGCAATATACCATCCCGTAGCAAAAGGGGACTGAAAAGGAACGCAGTTCCTACAGTTAATGTTCCAGGTAAGTAATTGCTTTTATATGCACTTCGCATGCCTTATTAAGTTTGTTTATTTGACAGCTGGATAAATATTTAATTTTTAAAAATTGTGAATCCTCAGAGATACCTTACCAAAGACAATATCTTACATTCAGTCTAATGTTGGACCTGGGAACCTGGGAAAGCCTAAGCCTACCATATTTTTTTTTTGGTAATATACGGGACACATGAGAAATAGATACAAAAAGATTTGATTAGAAAAAAGTAATTACACTGTCTTTTATAGGGCGGCAATAGTAAGCAAAGAAAAGTTTTCAAAGATATTTATTAGGTTTAGATAAAACTAAAATAACATTTTTTGGTACTTAACAGAAACGTATGTTTGCACAAAATAATACATGTTAGGTTTTTAAAAACTTAATTTCATCTTGTAGCAGTAATGTTTATATTTGTCACTTTTGTGAATTTTTTTACAGAATTTCTTGTCTTCTAACAATGTATCATAGATTTCTGAACATGTCATATTGAGATTATATTGCAGAATTAGAGCAATAATCGATTTACTTTGTTCTATCAATTTATATTAAGAGATTTTAAACTTTTACGTTTTTTTGCTGAAAATGTGGGAACGCCGGATGTAAACCTTGAAATAATGGACTGCCCATACTTAGAAAGCCTCAAATGTTACATCGAGTAAATAATGTTAGTGTTCTGTCTAAGGATGATTTTGTAAAAAAACATTTTGCAATAGGTGTAGTCTTAAAGAACTGCATGGTTGTACCTGTTTGTGTATATAATACCAACTAATATTAAAATTAACATTTTTTGAACCAAACCCACATTTATAGTAAATCAGCTACAGGAGTTTCTATGCACCATAAAAATGGGGATTCAGTAAAATGATGAAATTGATGACCAGCAGGCCTTTTTTGATTTTTAGTATCTTTAGGTTTAATTTGTTATTTACTTTCATTTCTCTTTTTGTTTAAGGCTTTCATAATTTTGATTTGGAAGGTGTTGCAGAAAAAAGAGCTCGACTGATTGATGGTGGATATGTCCAAGGTAAATTAATAATATCGATCACTGGATATGGACTTGGTAGTTACGCATTTAACCTGTATGTAGTGTAACCTTTTTTGTTTATGCCCTCATAATAGACTGGTTTTGATCTGGTAGATAGTTTTACATAAAAATATTGTGAAAGATTTAGTAATTTTTTACAAGACATTACAGACAAGGAATTACCAAGATGTAGAATGTTACTATAGAAGCAGTAATTTTTTTCTCAGTCACTCAGTGCTAAAACAAGAGAAATACAAAATTAGGTGTTTTTTATTCTGTTTGATATTTTTATGTTAATGATTTTTATGTAGAAGCTTTTCTTCTGTATAAAACAAGAGAAAATAAAAAATTTAGACAAAATAATTTTTTTAAACCTGTAACCCCTTAACAAAGTTTTTTACAGAGCCAGAGTTACCAACAGTTATGCCCAGCACGTCAGGTGTAAAGATTCCACCAGTGACAAAAATGAGTACTTTCTTACCAAAAGTAATGCCCAGCACCTCGGGTATAAAGAGTCCTCCAATGACACACATGAGTACCATGGATGGTAAGTGATTTGGTATATTATGTATTTCTCCAACACTTATTTCTGACTATCATGGCATTGCAATATATATTATAAACAAAGTTAGAAGAAAGGGTAAAATGTATTTAACAAAGTTTTTTCTACAGAGCCAGAGTTACCAACAGTTATGCCCAGCACGTCAGGTGTAAAGATTCCACCAGTGACAAAAATGAGTACTTTCTTACCAAAGGTAATGCCCAGCACCTCGGGTATAAAGAGTCCTCCAATGACACACATGTGTTACGCCTATGTATATTTTGAGATTGTTATCACCAGTTGCCGCGATGTAAACATCCGAACGCCACCAGGAATCGCGATATAGCCTTGTTTTGGGTTATGGCACGTATTTGTATGAGGAATATTCAGATATGGACAATAAGTAGTTAGTTGAAAATAAGACAGAAACCTGTACGGTTAGCCGGTTGTATAATCAATACGTATTTTGAATAAACCTATATAAAGCTGTTAAATGACTTTTGATAATTATCTGGATTAACAAGTCAGAAGTGGGATACTGTATCTGTGCCTACAGAGTGTGTAACCTACTGACAAGATGTCCGACCTAGAAGAACGAGCGGCGCGCTCCAGAAGTACAAGCCCTGAGCGTTTATATCAGCGTTTATTACAAGAGGAAATTGAACGGAAAATCAACGCAGCCATCCATAAAGCGTTGAGTGGTACTGCCGGTCCGAACTTGGATCGGGACGATGGTGCAGAGGGTGGACCATCGGGGTCAAATATCATTAAAGGAGACATTTTGCCGCAGTTCGACCCCGACCAGAAAGCAATGACCGTTACATCCTGGTTGCAAAAGATAGAACAGTTTGGCCAACTCCATAAATGGACCGATTATGAAAAATCGTGCTACATGCAAAATAAATTGAAAGGATCTACACGTGAGTGGTACAATCGGTTGGATGATTATGACAAAAACTGGGTACAGTGGAAAACTGCCCTGACGCAAGCTTTTCCCCGTCATACCGATTATGCTACGTTGTTGGAAGAACTCGTTGCGAGATTCAAACGTCCCGAAGAGACTATGACACATTATTATCACTCCAAAATTGCCTTGGCTCAGCAGTGCCGACTTGATAATGACGCCACCATATCTTGCGTTATCAAGGGTTTGCCCTTAGAGTTGCAAGCAAATGCTCGAGCGTTTAAGTGTGTTACACCAGATGAGTTGTACGCTGGGTTTATAGCACCGATGGACAATTATCAGTCTCCAGTCTCATCCAGTTCTGCGAAAAGACCTAGAATTGAGACACCCGTGTTTGTGCAGAAAACCCGAACTAATTTTAACCATTTTAGCAGCGTGCGATGTTATACTTGCGGTAAAAGTGGACACATGTCGCGAGATTGCCAGCGGCGTAGCGTGAGGTGTTTTACGTGTAATAGAAGGGGACATTTGAGTTCTGAATGCCACTTTCGCAAAGATGAAAAACGGGAAAATGTGAAAAATGTAAAAATAGTTGTAAACGATACCAAAATTAATAATACTTATGTAAAGACTTGTAAAATAAATGGCGTGGATGTCATCGGCTTTATGGACACCGGTAGTGAAGTAAACGTCATAATAGAAAATGTTGCCGAAAAATTGCGACTTAAGACAGCGAAAACGGACATTGTGCTGAAAGGGTTCGGAGGACGCTTTATCTATTGTAACGTAGAGGTGAATTTTTCATTGCTGGTGGACGGAATACAATTTCAAACATCGGCAGTAGTGTCTGACGCTTGTCTAGATGGAATTGACATAATTATTGGACAACCCATACTAAATTCGGTTGGAGTATCGGTGGTTATAAATGGCAGTGTCGCAAGCATTGTAGAGGGTTTGTGTGATTGTTTGAAAAATATTACCATTGTCGAAAATGAAGAACGTCCAAAGACAATCTTGGCAGAGACTGTGACACTTCCTCCGGGCGAAACCAAAGTTCTGTCTGTGTTAATCAGTGGCGTATCAGAAGGAACCAGTGTTTACAACACAGCAAAATGTTTTCCACTTGGCCTGCCCATTCTGTGCATGCCAGGAAGTGTTCAACAAGCACCGAAATCTCAAATGATGATTACCAACATTGGAAGCCGTAGTGTAACTTTTCCAAAGGGGCAGCTGTTAGCCCGCGGTGAGGAATGTATTGAAGTAATCACTGAGGATGTGGAAAAATTAAGTTTAGCGGTGAGTACATGTGACCTTGCATGGGATAATAATTTTGATTTGAGTAGTATAGATATGAATGAGTCACTAGAGTTTGAAGTACGAGAAAAGTTGAGTAGATTGTTGAGAAAGTGGAGACATTGCTTTGCGAGTACTACCAAAGAATTGGGAGTTGTGAAAGATGTTGAAATGAGTATCACGTTAAAAGATCCTAAGTCCGTGTGTTACAGGCCCTATAGACTGTCTTTTAAAGAAAGGGAAATTGTGCAAAGTAAGGTAAAATATTTACTTGATGCGGGAATAGTTCGAGAATCTCAGTCAGATTTCGCAAGTCCAGTAATTTTAGTAAAAAAGAAAAATGGTGATCACCGCCTATGTGTTCTTTGAATAAACAAACTGTCAAGGACGTTTTTCCTATGAAAAATATAGAGGAACAATTAAATAGCTTAGCTAACAAAAAGTATTTTACGAGCTTAGATTGTAGTCAGGGATTTCATCAAATTCCGGTCGGACTCAGTAAACAAAACAGCTTTTATTACAACTGAAGGTCATTATGAGTATTTAAGAACTCCGTTCGGTTTGATGAATGCGCCCGCTGTGTTTCAAAGATTAATGAACAAAGTTATCGGTAATTTACGATACGAAAACATTCTTGTTTATATGGACGATAACTTAGTTCCGTCGGCTACTATTGAGGAAGGTTTACAGTTGTTAGACAAATTATTCTTTGTCATCAATAAGTCTGGTCTTAAACATAACTTACAACAATGTTCGTTTTTAAAATCTCAAGTGGACTATTTGGGTCATACTGTAAGCGCTGCCGGTATATCTCCGGGAAGTCGCAAAATATCAGCTGTAGAGAAATTTCCAGTGCCAGGAAACGTGCATGAAATTCGCCAATTTATAGGCTTATGCGGATATTTCAGAAAATTTATTGAGAATTTCGCAATAATTGTTAGCCCGCTAACAAATTTAACAAAAAAAAAATATAAAATGGGAATGGGGCGAAACTCAGCAAAACGCATTTGATCTCTTGAAACAAAACTTATGAACCAGCCAGTCTTAGCCTCATTTGATGTAAATTTAGAAACTGAAGTACACACTGATGCGAGTAGTAGGAGGATTGGGTGGTATTTTAATACAAAAACAGAAAAACGGAGATAAGAAACCCGTAGCTTATTTCAGTAGGGTGACAAGCGCCGCGGAGAAGGTTTATCACAGTTACGAACTTGAGACCTTAGCTGTTATCGAATCCTTGAAACGCTTCCGCGTGTATTTAATATGCTTACATTTTAAAATTGTTACTGACTGCAGTGCGGTCCGCTATACTTTTAATAAACGGGATCTTTTACCTCGAATTGCTCGTTGGTGGTTGTTAATTCAGGAGTTTGATTTTGAAATCTCTCACCAATCGGGAAAATTAATGAATCATGTAGACGCATTAAGTAGAAATGCGTCCCAAATAAATATCGCTCAGCTTACTAGTTTAGAGGATTGGTTTTTAACGGTACAATTACAAAATAATAAATTAAGAATTATTATAGATCAGTTGAATAGTGATGACAAAAAAGGCGTAGAGAAGGAATATGTTAGGAAAAATGACCGATTATACAGGAAAACTCGTATTGGCGATAAATTAGTTGTCCCTAAGTCAGCTAGATGGCAAATAATGATAAAATATCAATGTGCCTGAAGTTAGCTTCAGATTCAGACTTACTTTTTCCAACGAGTTTTGAAAATATAGAGAAAAAATTTTTTAATAATTTTTCAAGTTTTTTTATGATAGTAGCTTGCAAATATTACAAGATGACACAGGGTATAACTTTAAATCACATTAATAAAAACTTTAACCTTATAAACGGCCCCAGAATTGAAGTGGCCTGACCAAAAAACAATTAAATAACTTCGGTTTGGCGTCGGAGAGTTTGCTCATTTCCGGCATATATAATTATTGTTAAATGTGTCACACTTTGATATGGTCGCCATAATTTGTCACCACCTAAACGCCCCCAAAAATGAAGTGGCCAGACCAAAAAACTTGCATAACTTGAATTTGGCTTCAGAGAATTTGCGCATTTTTAGTATGTGAAATTACTGTTATAAACCTCACATTTTAATAAGGTCGTCATAATTTGTCACCCCCTAAACGGCTCCAGAAATGAAGTGGCCAGACCAAAAAAATTGAATAACTTTAATTTGGCTTGAGAGAATTTGCTCATTTTTGGGATGTGAAATTACTGCCATATGCCTCACACTTTGATGTGGTTCTTATAATTTGTCACCTCCTAAACGGCCCGAGAAATGAAGTGGCCGGAACAAAACATGTGAATCCCTTTCGTTTGGCTTCACAGAGTTTACTCATTTTTTGTGTATAAAACCTCTGTTATATGCCTCACACTTTGATATGGTCGTCATAATGTGTCACCCCCTAAACGGCCCCAGAATTGAAGTGGCAAGACAAAAAACCTGAATAACTTCAGTTTGGCTTCAGAGAATTTGCTCATTTTTGGTATGTGAAATTACTGTCATATGTCTCACACTTTGATGTGGTCCTTATAATTTGTCACCCCCTAAACGACCCCAGAAATGAAGTGGCCGGACAAAAAAAGTGACTCCCGTCCGTTTGGCTTCACAGAGTTTACTCATTTTTTGTATATAAAACCACTGTTATATGCCTCACACTTTGACATGGTCGTCATAATTTGTCACCCCCTAAACGGCCCCAGAAATGAAATGGCCGGAACAAAAAAAAGTGAATCCCGTCCGTTTGGTTTCACAGAGTTTACTCATTGTTTGTATATAAAACCACTGTTATATGCCTCACACTTTGACATGGTCGTCATAATTTGTCACCCCCTAAACGGCCCCAGAAATGAAGTGGCCGGACAAATAAAAGTGAATCCCGTCCGTTTGGCTTCACAGAGTTTACTCATTTTTTGTATATAAAACCACTGTTATATGCCTCACACTTTGACATGGTCGTCATAATTTGTCACCCCCTAAACGGCCCCAGAAATGAAGTGGCCGGAACAAAAAAAAATGAATCCCGTCCGTTTGGCTTCACAGAGTTTACTCATTTTTTGTATATAAAACCACTGTTATATGCCTCACACTTTGACATGGTCGTCATAATTTGTCACCCCCTAAACGCCCCCAGAAATGAAGTGGCCGGAACAAAAAAAGTGAATCCCGTCCGTTTGGCTTCACAGAGTTTACTCATTTTTTGTATATAAAACCACTGCTATATGCCTCACACTTTGACATGGTCGTCATAATTTGTCACCCCCTAAAAGACCCCAGAAATGAAGTGGCCGGACAAAAAAAAGTAAATCCCGTCCGTTTGGCTTCACAGAGTTTACTCATTTTTTGTATATAAAACCAATGTTATATGCCTCACACTTTGACATGGTCGTCACAATTTGTCACCCCCTAAACGGCCCCAGAAATGAAGTGGCCGGACCAAAAAAAGTGAATCCCGTCCGTTTGGCTTCACAGAGTTTACTCATTGTTTGTATATAAAACCACTGTTATATGCCTCACACTTTGACATGGTCGTCAAGATTTGTCACCCCCTAAACGGCCCCAGAAATGAAGTGGCCGGACCAATAAAAGTGAATCCCGTCCGTTTGGCTTCACAGAGTTTACTCATTTTTTGTATATAAAACCACTGTTATATGCCTCACACTTTGACATGGTCGTCATAATTTGTCAACCCCTAAACGGCCCCAGAAATGAAGTGGCCGGAACAAAAAAAGTGAATCCCGTCCGTTTGGCTTCATAGAGTTTACTCATTTTTTGTATATAAAACCACTGTTATATGTCTCACACTTTGACTTGGTCGTCATAATTTGTCACCCCCTAAACGGTCCCAGAAATGAAGTGGCCGGACCAAAAAAAGTGAATCCCGTCCGTTTGGCTTCACAGAGTTTACTCATTTTTTGTATATAAAACCACTGTTATATGCCTCACACTTTGACATGGTCTTCATAATTTGTCACCCCCTAAACGGCCCCAGAAATGAAGTGACCGGAACAAAAAAAGTGAATCCCGTCCGTTTGGCTTCACAGAGTTTACTCATTTTTTGTATATAAAACCACAGTTATATGCCTCACACTTTGACATGGTCGTCATAATTTGTCACCCCCTAAACGGTCCCAGAAATGAAGTGGCCGGACCAAAAAAAGTGAATCCCGTCCTTTTGGCTTCACAGAGTTTACTAATTTTTTGTATATAAAACCACTGTTATATGCCTCACACTTTGACATGGTCGTCATAATTTGTCACCCCCTAAACGGCCCCAGAAATGAAGTGGCCGGACAAAAAAAGTGAATCCCGTCCGTTTGGCTTCACAGAGTTTACTCATTTTTTGTATATAAAACCACTGTTATATGCCTCACACTTTGACATGGTCGTCAAGATTTGTCACCCCCTAAACGGCCCCAGAAATGAAGTGGCCGGACCACAAAAAGTGAATCCCGTCCGTTTGGCTTCACAGAGTTTACTCATTTTTTGTATATAAAACCACTGTTATATGCCTCACACTTTGACATGGTCGTCATAGTTTGTCACCCCCTAAACGGCCCCAGAAATGAAGTGGCCGGACAAAAAAAGTTACTCCCGTCCGTTTGGCTTCACAGAGTTTACTCATTTTTTGTATATAAAACCACTGTTATATGCCTTACACTTTGACATGGTCGTCATAATTTGTCACCCCCTAAACGGCCCCAGAAATGAAGTGGCCGGAACAAAAAAAGTGAATAACTTTGGTTTGGCTTCACAGAGTTTACTCATTTTTGGTATGTGAAATTACTGTCATATGCCTCACACTTTGATGTGGTCCTTATAATTTGTTACCCCCTAAACGGCCCCAGAAATGAAGTGGCCGGACCAAAAAAAGTGAATCCCGTCCGTTTGGCTTCACAGAGTTTACTCATTTTTTGTATATAAAACCACTGTTATATGCCTCACACTTTGACATGGTCGTCATAATTTGTCAACCCCTAAACGGCCCCAGAAATGAAGTGGCCGGAACAAAAAAAGTGAATCCCGTCCGTTTGGCTTCATAGAGTTTACTCATTTTTTGTATATAAAACCACTGTTATATGTCTCACACTTTGACTTGGTCGTCATAATTTGTCACCCCCTAAACGGTCCCAGAAATGAAGTGGCCGGACCAAAAAAAGTGAATCCCGTCCGTTTGGCTTCACAGAGTTTACTCATTTTTTGTATATAAAACCACTGTTATATGCCTCACACTTTGACATGGTCTTCATAATTTGTCACCCCCTAAACGGCCCCAGAAATGAAGTGACCGGAACAAAAAAAGTGAATCCCGTCCGTTTGGCTTCACAGAGTTTACTCATTTTTTGTATATAAAACCACAGTTATATGCCTCACACTTTGACATGGTCGTCATAATTTGTCACCCCCTAAACGGTCCCAGAAATGAAGTGGCCGGACCAAAAAAAGTGAATCCCGTCCTTTTGGCTTCACAGAGTTTACTAATTTTTTGTATATAAAACCACTGTTATATGCCTCACACTTTGACATGGTCGTCATAATTTGTCACCCCCTAAACGGCACCAGAAATGAAGTGGCCGGACAAAAAAAGTGAATCCCGTCCGTTTGGCTTCACAGAGTTTACTCATTTTTTGTATATAAAACCACTGTTATATGCCTCACACTTTGACATGGTCGTCAAGATTTGTCACCCCCTAAACGGCCCCAGAAATGAAGTGGCCGGACCACAAAAAGTGAATCCCGTCCGTTTGGCTTCACAGAGTTTACTCATTTTTTGTATATAAAACCACTGTTATATGCCTCACACTTTGACATGGTCGTCATAGTTTGTCACCCCCTAAACGGCCCCAGAAATGAAGTGGCCGGACAAAAAAAGTGACTCCCGTCCGTTTGGCTTCACAGAGTTTACTCATTTTTTGTATATAAAACCACTGTTATATGCCTTACACTTTGACATGGTCGTCATAATTTGTCACCCCCTAAACGGCCCCAGAAATGAAGTGGCCGGAACAAAAAAAGTGAATAACTTTGGTTTGGCTTCACAGAGTTTACTCATTTTTGGTATGTGAAATTACTGTCATATGCCTCACACTTTGATGTGGTCCTTATAATTTGTTACCCCCTAAACGGCCCCAGAAATGAAGTGGCCGGACCAAAAAAAGTTAATCCCGTCCGTTTGGCTTCACAGAGTTTACTCATTTTTTGTATATAAAACCACTGTTATATGCCTCACACTTGGACATGGTCGTCATAATTTGTCACCCCCTAAACGGCCCCAGAAATGAAGTGGCCGGACCAAAAAAAAGTGAATCCCGACCGTTTGGCTTCACAGAGTTTACTCATTTTTTGTATATTAAAACCACTGTTATATGCCTCACACTTGGACATGGTCGTCATAATTTGTCACCCCCTAAACGGCCCCAGAAATGAAGTGGCCGGACCAAAAAAAGTGAATCCCGTCCGTTTGGCTTCACAGAGTTTACTCATTTTTTGTATATAAAACCACTGTTACATGTCTCACACTTTGACATGGTCGTCATAATTTGTCACCCCCTAAACGGCCCCAGAAAGGAAGTGGCCGGACAAAAAAAAGTGAATCCCTTCCGTTTGGCTTCAGAGAGTTTACTCATTTTTTGTATATAAAACCACTGCCTCAACCTCCAATCCTTGAAATCCCATGTCAATAGACAGCATTTCCCTTCTTCAAACGCCCACGGTACCTTAGTGCTTAGACTTGAAGTCTACGTTGGATGACTTAGATAAAAAAAACATTCTCGTATTCAGCGTGTCTAGTTAAGTTCTCTACACATGGGAAACTTTGTTATTATTAATTTTATGAAAAAAGTTACTTTTTATAAAAAGTACTGCTTCCTGGAAAAATAATATGACTATTAAAACTTGAAATAGCATCTACAGAGTGGTCTGAACATGGAAAAATTTATAATTGACCCAAGAGAGAAGTATCCTTAATTTTCATATTAGGGAATAACAAAATAAGAAAATGTTGCTTAGAAGTAAAAATTATATCTATGTTTAAGTCCACTGCTTTCCATAAAAAAATAATTTTAAAAATTTCAGTATGTTAATTCTTAATGGCACCACCAATGTCTTGCCACCTTTTCTCACCTAGATACCAGCAAAACTTCCTTATTTGTCGATAATTGATAAGTGATTAACGATTATTAACTTGAGTTGCATATTTACATGTATTTTTTAGTTATTTGAATTCAGAATTGACATATTTAAATTTTTAATATTATTTTTTAATAGAAACCAATTGATTTCAACTTAGACATAATTTTCAATTCTAAGTAACATGTCCTTATTTCATTTTGCTCTAAAATAAAAATTTAGGTACTTCTCTCTTGGGTTAATTATAAATTTTTCTATTTTCCAACCACTCTATACATGCTATATCAAGTTTTAATAGAATAATATAATTGTTTTAGGAAGCACAACTTTTTCGTAAAATTAATAATAAAAAAGTTTCCCATATGTAGAGAACTTAAGCAGACACACTTTATGTATATATATATATATATATATATATATATATATATATATATATATATATATATATATATATATATATATATATATATGTATATATATATATATATATATATATATATATATATATATATATATATATATATATATATATATATATATATATATAAATGTAAACGCGAAGATTTACTTCTTCGCTAGTGTAGCGATAAGGCCGTGAATGAAAAATAAAAATAATGAGGACTATCTTTGATTCTGGTCTGGGTGACCTCCTGCTATCGATTTCTGGGCCCTTACCCATCAGCGGGCAGGCTTACACCCAGGGTGGCTGAAGAACAGACCACGATTTGACCAGAATCAAAGAGAGTCCTTATATCCAAAATGTTCGGAAAGGATGGGTAAGATGTAGTGGCTCGCGCCAACTAGTTCACCCAGTGTTGCTCCAAAAATGTTTGGCTGCTAACACAATAATACTCGAAAGTATGTCGATGTCGACTTTCTCGACATCGACGGTACAAATGCACCATTGTACAACAATAGTTAGGCCAAGAAATCTTCCATTTTTCTACTATATATATATATATATATATATATATATATATATATATATATATATATATATATATATATATATATATATATATATATATATATATATATATATATATACAGGGTGATTCAAAAGTAAGCGGCATCCTTTCGGGGGCGTAATCCTTGCATAAAAATAAGGCAAAAAGTTCCTATTAATATCGCTCCGAAAAGGCTTCCTAAGGGAGCTACGCCCCTTTGAATAGGACACCTTAAAGACGATTTTTTCTCTATAACTTTAAAACCCTTTACAATTAAATTTTGAAAATGGGTGTACGGTATAAACATTTGATGGTAAATAAGATTCTAAATTCAAAATTTTAAAATCTTATTCAGGGGCGTCACATGCGGGGTAGGGTGAGGGTAAAAACATCCCTTTTTCTTTTACTCTTTAGGTTAATGTGATTTTGTTTGGAAATTGTAAAATTCCAGAGTTTTTTACGTAAAAAAGGTACTCTTAGTTCAATTCGATAGAGCGTACCATTTACGAGAAAATCGACTTTGAAAACTTTCTGGTAGTACGTTTATTCATAATAAAATTACTAGATACGCATTCAAATCGAAGTTCAGTGCCTAATTTAGCTTGTCGTGACGGTAATGGTAATAATTTTGAACATTTTCTCTAAATTGGTAAATAAAATGTTAGTAAAAAAATGTGTTTTTTTTTCTATGGTAATGCAGATTAATTTTCACCAATAAACATATGCATCAGAAAATTTTCAAAGTCGATTTTCTCGTAAATGGTACGCTCTATCGAATTGACCTAAGAGTACCTTTTTTACGTAAAAAACTCTAGAATTTTATAATTTCCAAACAAAAGCATAACAACCTAAACTGTAAAAGAAAAAGGGATGTTTTTACCCTCACCCTCCCCCGCATGTGACGCCCCTGAATAAAATTTTAAAGTTTTGAATTTAGAATCTTATTTACCATCAAATGTTTACACTGTACACCAATTTTCATAATTTAATTGTAAAGGGTTTTAAAGTTATAGAGAAAAAATCGTCTTTAAGGTGTCCTATTCAAAGGGGCGTAGCTCCCTTAGGAAGCATTTTCGGACCCATATTAATAGAAACTTTTTGCCTTATTTTTATGCAAGGATTACGCCCCTGAAAGGATGCCGCTTACTTTTGAATCACCCTGTATATATATATATATATATATATATATATATATATATATATATATATATATATATATATATATATATATATATATATATATATATATATATATATATATATATATATATATATATACTTGCAACAAACATGTAAAGAATGTAACGTTGTCAAATAAATATATATCGATCTATCTATATATATATATATATATATATATATATATATATATATATATATATATATATATATATATATATCTATATATATATATATATATATATATATATATATATATATATATATATATACTGATTTATGATAAAGAAACGGATCATTTAATTTTTACTTGACACTTTTCGGTTTGGACGTAAAAATTTCACCATATATTATTTAGATCCAGCTAGGGGAACTTGCGACGAAAGCAGTATAGAACTTTCTAAAATGAAAAGATTTTTAGTTACACGTAACACGTATCAACCTACGGAGAAAATTAGACAATTAGAAAGTGCGCAATTTGAAAAAATAAACCATTTCCAAAACAGCCAATAGGGGATAATAAAACTGTGGAGTTTATGTTTTATAGTATATTTATAAAATGATGAGCCTGGAAACATTGATGATTTTTAGACACAAATTGACGCAAATTTCAACCCTGAATATATTTATTAAATTCTTTTATTACAGTCTGAAGATGTCTCTACAATATGCATAACTTGTGGAAAACCATCAAACGATATAAGATATAAAACTTGTCGAAGATATTCTGATGTTTGCAACTGTTGAGGTAGTCAAGATAAAAGTGACGATTTTCTTTGTAGACATTGTTCCTCCCTTAAACCTTACATGAGTATTCGAGATAAAGACATACAGCTTCCACCATTTAAAAATATTTTGTTTGGCTTTATACTGTACAACTTAAAAATATTCACGAAACTAGAGATCACAACGGAAACTGTCGACGATATGCAGAATTAAACGATGTTAAACAGACTATATGGGATTACTCTTCAGCATTTCAAGAATTATTCGTTGGTACTTGCCTTTTTTATTGGATATCAGTTTATTTGCTTCGCCTTACGCCTTATTATACTAATAGAAAAATATTCTACAGATGGTATGGGTATGACGAAAGCCGCGAGGAAGAGACAATGTTACGAATATTTAAAAAAGTGCACGGACTATCTGACTATCCATCACCATACACACTAGATGAAGTATTAGAAAATGTGATTAGAAATTAACAAGACAATCTTTCATCAAATACGGTTATGGAGAGGAGTAACCTTGGATCCGACAGAGTGGAGATAAGAGAGCTCCGGATTCAATACTGCAACTAATATCTTGCAACAGTAAGAAGGGTTGCTCGAAGCTATGCAGTTATGTTAAAGTGGGATTACGCTGTTCAAGAATGTGCTCTTATTGTAACGGACAAGGTGGCTTGAATTCACCACCAGAGGACGATTTGCTTACAAAAGAATCCATGGATGACTAAAAACAGTAAATATAGAAGTGGATTAGACCTACGACGGAAACCACTTTTAAAAAATACGCGCCCAGAGTTCTACTTCAGGGGTGTGGAAACGAGCTCATATTTCGTAATACGGGTTTACGGAACTATCGGAAAATGTATATACGAAAAATAAAGAAAACAACTGTAATATATGGATTGTGTAGAGAAAATTCTGCTCTACTGTCTTTATAATAAACATTTTTTTTTCCGTAAAATTAGCAGGTTTAGAGATATTTCCTGTGAAAATGATGTCATACCGATTTTTTATCGAGTGCACCAAACTATTCCCTAATTTGAAGGCTGATTGCGAGAAAAAGGTGGGAAATAGACACAGTTTATAGTGTAATAATTTTATGTTCGCTGGGTTATAGGAATTAGTGAAACTACATGTTGTTGCTATAAATCCCCAGTATATTCTATCTCCCAGTAGGTTACCACAATATCAACAAATCGGTGATTTGTCCAATCAGCAGAATATTGTTTAATAGTTGCTTGCTTACATTAGTAACCTACTTATTAGTCTTATTACTAAACAATATAATATTAGAATACACTATACAGGGTATTCCTACCATATTACAATAGGACATTTTCTATGTAGAATTTCATAGAAAATTTTATACCAGTTGTTTTAAGCCAATCAGATGCCTTGTTTTTGACAGGTTGCTATGGCAACAACCCGAATTTTTCGGAAATTTTTTCGGTCACGTGACCTAGTTGAAAAATTAATAAGTGATAATTTCCCTGGCTTGACAGCTGTCACGTGCAGATGTCAGAATAACAACAGAAGCGTAGATTAAGTTTTACAAATATTTATTTTCAATTCAATAATAAGTAGGTAGGTACATGTTATTTATTATTAACAACATCAATTATCAATTCCAAATATTTCTGAAATTCATTTTCCACTTCTTTGTTCATCAATGGCGAATAAAGTAAAAAGCCGTGGGTTTTCTTCACTAAATGTCTATGCTTCATGAAATGAAAGTAATACTTCGATATGATTTTGTTCTTCTCAACACTGGATTTATGGGTGAAATATGGAATAATTTCACGAAGAATATTGCTCATACCTCTGAATAGATCTTCTTGTTCGGGATTTAAGCCAGAATTGTTCACCAAATATGTTAAATATTTTATATTTTTGTGATAAATTTCAATATGCCCAGATTCCGTACAAAAGGAACAAAGATTGTACAATTTTCTATTCATTTTATGATATTTTCTTTGCGACAACAAAATATAATATGACGAATAATAATTAATAAACAAAACAAAAAGATATTGGTGAAATGTCATTCCACCAATGCGCTGCAGCAGTCCCAGCCAACTTCGCGGATTTTATGTTTCCTACCTAAATACTTACCGCGTTAAATTGTCATCGACTTTGCAAGAGAATAATTAATTTTCCCTTCTCTCTAGTAGTATAAGATTATTAGAGTATGAAGAAATGTGTTCATTTCGGGATTTTAAGAATCGTTTTTTTTTTACTAGGGCAAAGGGAAAGTGAAAAAAAAACAAATTCAAACTATTTGAAATACAAAACACCTAGCGTCCAATATAACACATGTGCCTGTACACCTATTTTTCCCTATCCTCTAGTACTATAATATAAATAATTTTTGGTATAAAATTTTCGTACCGAATCTCCCGCAAGCTTGAATTAATCTTCGAAAATTTTTTCTCTGTTGCGAATTTTTATAAGAAAATTTCCCTCGGCTGACGCCTCGGGAAATTTTCAAAAAATTCGCACCTCGGAAAAATTTTCGGAAATAATTCAAGCTCTAGGGAGATTATAAGTGATAATTTTTTTTACTCCAAGTTGTTTAGTAGTAGTGACGGTTTCTGAGAAAAATGTAAAAAATTACGTGAGCTCCGCTTTTGGAATGGTTTTTCGTCAAAAAGGGACGTTTACTCCACGGGATGGGGGAACTTCTCGAACCCCTTGTTACAGAATCATGTGAACATAACATAGTATTTTAGTTTCTTGTGTGCATATTGGCTTGATCCATTTGTTGATGTGGCTTTATCGTGTTTACCATTGTGTTGACAAATAAAGGAATTTATTTACATTAAATATAATTTATATATAAATTATGCTGATTTCCGTATACTAAAATGAGGGCCTTTAAATAGTGCAAAAATCATTGCTAGCGGTTTAATTTATTCTATACTGATAGTACGATTTAGCGGCTTAATTTATTCTATACTGATAGTACGATTTTTATTACTTTCTACTTTATTACTTAAGAATAGTTTGTGTCACTACTATAGATTTTATGTATTTATTTATGGATTTAGAGAAACCACCAAACCGATTGAAATGTTTTCTACTTCCCTCAGAGCCACTCCCTGTTTTCTGCTATATGTATTATGCTTTTAAATCATCAGATATAATTGTACATAGTATATTGGAAGTTAGGGTTAGGTGATCTTAGGACTCCTTAGTGGAGTCGTGCACGCAAATCAGGCCATTAAGTCTACCCATATAGTTTGTCTAAAAATAAAATTTATAATGCTTTCAGAAAACATTGATTTAAACCTGAGACGCAAGGTATCATTTCATTACAAAGTAATTCAATTTGTATATATAGTAACAATAATTATAAAAATTCCCAATTATTATTGTTTTTTTTTTAATTTAAAGGTCAAGCCTTTGAACATCTACCAGATCTCTTATCCTCAAAGCAAGGCTTAATTTTTTTACCTTTACAAAACAATGAGTTGTTTATTCCTACTATTTGCGCGACAAATAATTGCATATTTTACTTTTTTTTTATTCTATTTTATATGTCATTTGGCCAAATTTTAAAATGGGGGTGAATATTTAAGAGACATGTTATCTTGTGCAATGTTTTTCGCCTTATGTACTCCATTCGTGTCATACCTAATTCCTTTTATGGTAGAAATTGTATAGGTAATAATATAATGTTATGTTATTTCAAACTTTAGTCACTTCGTAGGCATTTCAATTTATCAGTAATGGACGATTCTTAGGGTTTGTTCATTGTCAAGGTTTATAAAAGCCCTGAGCCTTTCTTTCTTTAGGTAGATTAAGTTAACTCTGCTCTCTAACCCCCATTCTTTGTGATTTTCTTAGAAACCGTTTGCTTATTACCATCCTCGATTTGACGAATAGTACTGTATTTTTTTTTTTGTCTCACTTTATACTGTTAGGTGACAAATATGCCTAAACTATATAGAAACAAAACCTTTTTTTTATGATGACCTATTTTTGCAAAGTATTTCGCACGAGGCGACATGTGTAATATAACAATACGTTAGCATATCAAAAATAAGCAACTTTTGGTCACTTTAGTTATGGGGCCGTTTAGGGAGTCAGAAATTATGGCGACCATATCAAAGTGTGAGGCATATAACAGTGGTGTTATATACAAAAAATTAGTAAACTCTGTGAAGCCAAACGGACGGGATTCAGTTGTTTTGGTCCGGCCACTTAATTTCTGGGGCCGTTTAGGGGGTGACAAATTATAAGAACCATATCAAAGTGTGAGGCATATGACAGTAATTTCACATCCCAAAAATGAGCAAATTCTCTGAAGCCTAATTAAAGTTATTCAATTTTTTTTGTCTGGCCACTTCCTTTCTGGAGCCGTTTAGGGGGTGACAGATTATGACGACCATGTCAAAGGGTGAGGCATATAACAGTGGTTTTATATACAAAAAATGAGTAAACTCTGTGAAGCCAACCGGAAGGGATTCACTTTTTTTTGGTCCGGCCACTTCATTTCTGGGGCCGTTTAGGGGGTGACAAATTATGACGACCATATCAGAGTGTGAGGCATATAACGGTGGTTTTATATACAAAAAATGAGTAAAGTCTGTGAAGCCAAACGGACGGGATTCACTTTTTTTGGTCCGGCCACTTCATTTCTGGTGCCGATTAGGGGGTGACAAATTATGACGACCATGTCAAAGTGTGAGGCATATAACAGTGGCTTTATATACACAAAATGAGTAAACTCTGTGAAGCCAAACGGAAGGGATTCACTTTTTTTGGTCCGGCCACTTCATTTCTGGGGCCGTTTAGGGGGTGACAAATTATGACGACCAAGTCAAAGTGTGAGGCATATAACAGTGCTTTTATATACAAAAAATGAGTAAACTCTGTGAAGCCAAACGGACGGGATTTACTTTTTTTGGTCCGGCCACTTCATTTCTGGGGCCGTTTAGGGGGTGACAAATTATAAGGACCACATCAAAGTGTGAGGCATATGACAGTAATTTCACATCCCAAAAATGAGCAAATTCCCTGAAGCCAAACTAAAGTTATTCAATTTTTGTGGTCTGGCCACTTCATTTCTGGAGCCGTTTAGGGGGTGACAAAATATGACGACCATATCAAAGGGTGAGGCATATAACAGTGGTGTTATTTAAAAAAAATGAGTAAACTCTGTGAAGCCATACGGAAGGGATTCACTTTTTTTGGTCCGGCCACTTCATTTCTGGGGCCGTTTAGGGGGTGACAAATTATGACGACCATATCAAAGTGTGAGGCATATAACAGTGGTTTTATACACAAAAAATGAGTAAACTCTGTGAAGCCAAACGGACGGGATTTACTTTTTTTGTGCGGCCACTTCATTTCTGGGGTCGTTTAGGGGGTGACAAATTATGACGACCATATCAAAGTGTGAGGCATATAACAGTGGTTTTATACACAAAAAATGAGTAAACTCTGTGAAGCCAAACGGACTGGATTTACTTTTTTTGTGCGGCCACTTCATTTCTGGGACCGTTTAGGGGGTGACAAATTATGACGACCATATCAAAGTGTGAGGCATATAACAGTGGTTTTATACACAAAAAATGAGTAAACTCTGTGAAGCCAGACTGGATCTACTTTTTTTGTGCGGCCACTTCATTTCTGGGGCCGTTTAGGGGGTGACAAATTATGACGACCATATCAAAGTGTGAGGCATATAACAGTGGTTTTATATACAAAAAATGAGTAAACTCTGTGGAGCCAAACGGACGGGATTCACTTTTTTTGGTCCGGCCACTTCATTTCTGGGGCCGTTTAGGGGGTGAAAAATGATGACGACCATGTCAAAGTGTGAGGCATATAACAGTGGTTGTATATACAAGAAATGAGTAAACTCTGTGAAGCCAAACGGACGGGATTCACTTTTTTTTGTCCGGCCACTTCATTTCTGGGGCCGTTTAGGGGGTGACAAATTATGACGACCATATCAAAATGTGAGGCATATAACAGTGGTTTTATATGCAAAAAATGAGTAAACTCTGTGAAGCCAAACGGAAGGGATTCACTTTTTTTTATTCCGGCCACTTCATTTCTGGGGTCGTTTAGGGGGTGACAAATTATAAGGACCACATCAAAGTGTGAGGCATATGACAGTAATTTCACATACCAAAAATGAACAAATTCTCTGAAGCCAAACTGAAGTTATTCAGGTTTTTTATCTTGCCACTTCAATTCTGGGGCCGTTTAGGGGGTGACAAATTCTGACGACCATATCAAAGTGTGAGGCATATAACAGAGGTTTTATACACAAAAAATGAGTAAACTCTGTGAAGCCAAACGAAAGGGATTCACATGTTTTGTTCCGGCCACTTCATTTCTGGGGCCGTTTAGGTGGTGACAAATAATAAGAACCACATCAAAGTGTGAGGCATATGACAGTAATTTCACATCCCAAAAATGAGCAAATTCTCTGAAGCCAAATTAACGTTATTCATTTTTTTTTGGTCTGGCCACTTCATTTCTGGAGCCGTTTAGGGGGTGACAAATTATGCCGACCTTATTAAAATGTGAGGTTTATAACAGTAATTTCACATACTAAAAATTAGCAAATTCTCTGAAGCCAAATTCAAGTTATGCAAGTTTTTTGGTCTGGCCACTTCATTTTTGGGGGTGTTTAGGGGGTGACAAATTATGGCGACCATATCAAAGTGTGAGACATTTAACAATAATTATATATGCCGGAAATGAGCAAACTCTCCGACGCCAAACCGAAGTTATTTAATTGTTTTTTGATCTGGCCACTTCAATTCTGGGGCCGTTTATAAGGTTAAAGTTTTTATTAATGTGATTTAAAGTTATACCCTGTGTCATCTTGTAATTTTTGCAAGCTACTATCATAAAAAAACTTGAAAAATTATTAATTTTTTTTTCTCTATATTTTCCAAACTCGTTGGAAAAAGTAAATCTGAATCTGAAGCTAACTTCAGGCACATAAATATCATGACCAATTTGGACATCCTGGTATTAAGAAATGTGAAGCGTTGATTGAGGAAAATTACTGGTTTGCGGGAATGACTAGATTCATAAAAAATTATGTCTCGGCTTGCATTGACTGCGCTTATAAAAAGGGAAATTATGGGAAACATGAGGGAGAATTACACCTGGAACTGCTCTACCCCCAGTCTATTCATCACGTGACAAAGTCAATCACGTTGGCTGTAATCGTCTGGACGCATTACCTCATTTTCCTACGTTGTGTTTATTTCAGGTTCTTTTAAAGTTTGGTACAACAGTAAATTTTATATCAGATTTTGATAGTTTTTAATTATATTTTCCCCTTTTTAGTCTGTCGCATTATAGATACAAGAAATCAAAGAATCAATCTGTTTTAATCATTTATTTATTTGTACAGCTGTTAGTTATCAATTTCACATTCAAAATAATAATAAAATATATTCAAAATAACAATAAAATATGTATAACAATTTACAATTCAATATATTAACATAGGCCTTTGTCTGTCTCCCGTAATTTGTACCCTTTTTCACTTTTGTCACCTGTTTATGTCTGCGACACTACAGGTGATTTTCCTGACTACACTTTACCGGTGATTTTCTTGGCTGCGCCTTTACCACTCATAGCGTACACATCTAATGTCTGCGACACTAGATGGTAATCCTCGTGAAATATTTCTCTACCTATCTTGGCTGCGCCATTTCCCCTCATAGCTCACCCATCTAATGTCTGCGACATTGATGGTGATCCGCGTGAAATGTTTCTCTACCTATCTTGGCTGCGCCATTTCCCCTCATAGCTCACCCATCTAATGTCTGCGACACTGATGGTGATACTCGTGAAATGATTCTTTACATGTTGTTTTTCCCAAGACCCCTATACCTGTTACTGTGCGTCTGCAGCGAACCTCTGCATGCACTTTATCTTACCAAAACCCCTATACCTGTTGCTGTGCGCCTGCAGCGAACCTCTGCATGTACTTTATCACTTCGTCCCTGTTTTCATAACACCCCTTTTCTGATATTACCCGGTAATCTTGCATTTTATTATTGGTATCGCCCCTCTGACGTGTACGTATAATTTTCATTTACTCTTTAAATATCTTTTTATTCTTTAAATACCTTTTTAACACTTAGTATCACCCCAAAATACGTACACGCTTGGCATAATGCTACTACGTAGGGTGGAAAGCCTCCAGCGGAACCCCACTTTCGGACAGTCCGTGAGGAGCCGAAAACCTGAACAGTGGAACCCCACTGTTAAATTAATTTACTGTAATTAGCCGATTTACAATCAGCACAATACCCAAACAAAATATCGGACACCTCAACGTATAACATATAAAGGTGCAATAAAAGTTAGGAGTCCATCCGCCCATACGCATGTGTCACTTTTCTTCTCGAGCAGATGTTGTTTTCTTGTTACTTAGATACCGAAAACTACGACAGCGGCACCATCGTCGGTTATAACCTTTTCCCAAGAAAACCCATCACACCGTTTTATATATACCTATTATCTGTTAACGTTCTACAGGTAGCATCATGTCAATACCTACACCCATGCTTTATTTTTATCATTGCCAATCTTGATAATACGATTGTCAAACGCGATTATTCATATTTTCTCCAACCCAACCCTTTTTATTTTTATTCTTTAATAATGCAGATTACCTTTAATTTATTTACAACATCCTTTTTATTTTATCTACCCTGTCGGTTTACTGACCTTTGTTTTTTCTTTGTTAAGCCAATTAAACCCCGGAAGACAAACTGGCCATCTGTATTTACAAGAAAGGTGCTTTTGCACTAGCCCTAACAATACTGACCCAAATCTCGAAAGCAAAAGTTATTTGACACCATCTGGTACCGTTAGAAATTAGGTCTCTCTTTCAGTCATAATTTATGTAAAATAATATTTGATAATCTTATTTTTTATATACTTTCATTTTAAATTCTCCCCCAAATGTTGCCCCGTTTTTAAGATTTAGTTTTTAATTTTAAACAGATTACTTTATATCGTTTATTAGATTAACTGTGACGTACGACTGCCAGTATTTGGATTAACATAATATATTACCTTAAATTACAGTAAAGGATTTAATTTCGTTACCAAAGATACCTATATCCACCAGTTAGATCAGCCTCGGCGTAATCCACCGCCAGCTGAAATCGGCGTACAAGGTACCTCACTAAGTAAAAAGAAATCCAATTTTATAAAGAATTATTAATGAGATAAAATTATATTTTAAAGCAGTTTCATGGATTTAATTTCGTTACCGAAGACACCTATATCCACCAGTTAGATCAGCCTCGGCGTAATCCACCGGCAACTGAAATCGGCGTACAAGGTATCCCACTAAGTAAAAAGAAATCCAATGTTACTACTTGCTTAATATTACAACACAAATTAACGTAATTGTACTTTGAACAAAGAGCAAAGGACTTACTGGCAGTTTTTCAACACAGAAAATTTACTAACATAGAACCCACTGACATCGTCACAACTTAGCTTTTAAAAAGAGGAAAATTTGAATGTCTATCTGATATCTGAATGCGAGTCGAATGTGAATCTCAATCTGAATGCCATTCTGCCGTCTCATCGAGCGCTTAAGTAGTCGCGCTTCCTCCCTCTGCGGGGGATGTATCGTGGCTTGTTGGTTCCCAGGCTTGGCTGGGCCATCTGGATTCAAGAATTTGACCTGGAGACCTTTTAATCTGCACACTTTTGCCGTTTCCCACGTTTTTAGACTATTTTAGAAACAGAGATTTTTATGTATGCATATTATTAGAATTTTTTATATTTTAGAATATTCATTTTTCTTTAGAGATCTTGCAAAATTTCCCAGATATACCGACCCGGGTACGGGCGGTTTCACTCTCCCCCAATTTTAAACTATGCCTTTTGCAGAAAGGAATAGTGTAAAATTTATAATGGTTTCATTTAAAATCAATGTTACTTTTGCTTTCGTTACATTTTTACACTAATAACACCCAAGGAACAACATTGTTACAATTCATAAAATATGCATAAGAAATAGGTATATACTACAAAAAAACTAATAGCAAAAATTCTCATACTGCAACCATAGTATGTACCTACTTACTTATACAGTCTGTTACCCATTCTCCCCCGGACCGATGGCTGTGGACCCCTCGCTACTCCTTTCCTGGACCTGGACCTGCTAGTTCTCTGCATGTCCCTGCTGGTACGCCTGCTGTCTCGTGACTCGTCTCTCCGCGCTGCTGCGATGCACCTTGACCCCATCTGCGCTGTCGGTAGTTGACAGCGTGGCTGTATTGGATCCTTATACTTGACCCTTTTCAGCTCCTGCTGGCCTGCTGCTGCTGGTGATGTGGATGCTGTCATCTCCAGCTGCTACCCAAACTGGCCTTTATGGTTCCCCTTTTCTGACACAATCGGCTCTGCTCCGGTAAGAAGTTCCTGATCGACTTCTCTGCATACAGCTGTCTAGGCATGGACAGTTATATGCTGCTATCAATTTTCCATGTATCATTTTGCAAGTTCTTACTATGCGTCTGGTCATCTGGTTGTCTCTGAGATTGCTGCTAGTACCATTTGCTTGTTATCACTAGATGGATTCTTTTTGGTTGTACCAATTTACTGACTTTACATCCTGGTCACGGCACCAGTGAAACTGCTCTACCACCAGTCTATTCATCACGTGACAAAGTCAATCACGTTGGCTGTAATCGTCTGGACGCATTACCTCATTTTCCTACGTTGTGTTTATTTCAGGTTCTTTTAAAGTTTGGTACAACAGTAAATTTTATATCAGATTTTGATAGTTTTTAATTATATTTTCCCCTTTTTAGTCTGTCGCATTATAGATACAAGAAATCAAAGAATCAATCTGTTTTAATCATTTATTTATTTGTACAGCTGTTAGTTATCAATTTGACATTCAAAATAATAATAAAATATATTCAAAATAACAGTAAAATATGTATAACAATTTACAATTCAATATATTAACATAGGCCTTTGTCTGTCTCCCGTAATTTGTACCCTTTTTCACTTTTGTCACCTGTTTATGTCTGCGACACTACAGGTGATTTTCCTGACTACACTTTACCGGTGATTTTCTTGGCTGCGCCTTTCCCACTCATAGCGTACACATCTAATGTCTGCGACACTAGATGGTAATCCTCGTGAAATATTTCTCTACCTATCTTGGCTACGCCATTTCCCCTCATAGCTCACCCATCTAATGTCTGCGACATTGATGGTGATCCGCGTGAAATGTTTCTCTACCTATCTTGGCTGCGCCATTTCCCCTCATAGCTCACCCATCTAATGTCTGCGACACTGATGGTGATACTCGTGAAATGATTCTTTACATGTTGTTTTTTCCCAAGACCCCTATACCTGTTACTGTGCGTCTGCATTGAACCTCTGCATGCACTTTATCTTACCAAAACCCCTATACCTGTTACTGTGCGCCTGCAGCGAACCTCTGCATGTACTTTATCACTTCGTCCCTGTTTTCATAACACCCCTTTTCTGATATTACCCGGTAATCTTGCATTTTATTATTGGTATCGCCCCTCTGACGTGTACGTATAATTTTCATTTACTCTTTAAATATCTTTTTATTCTTTAAATACCTTTTTAACACTTAGTATCACCCCAAATTACGTATATGCTTGGCATAATGCTACTACGTAGGGTGGAAAGCCTCCAGCGGAACCCCACTTTCGGACAGTCCGTGAGGAGCCGAAAACCTGAACAGTGGAACCCCACTGTTAAATTAATTTACTGTAATTAGCCGATTTACAATCAGCACAATACCCAAACAAAATATCGGACACCTCAACGTATAACATATAAAGGTGCAATAAAAGTTAGGAGTCCATCCGCCCATACGCATGTGTCACTTTTCTTCTCGAGCAGATGTTGTTTTCTTGTTACTTAGATACCGAAAACTACGACAGCGGCACCATCGTCGGTTATAACCTTTTCCCAAGAAAACCCATCACACCGTTTTATATATACCTATTATCTGTTAACGTTCTACAGGTAGCATCATGTCAATACCTACACCCATGCTTTATTTTTATCATTGCCAATCTTGATAATACGATTGTCAAACGCGATTATTCATATTTTCTCCAACCCAACCCTTTTTATTTTTATTCTTTAATAATGCAGATTACCTTTAATTTATTTACAACACCCTTTTTATTTTATCTACCCTGTCGGTTTACTGATCTTTGTTTTTTCTTTGTTACGCCAATTAAACCCCGGAAGGCAAACTGGCCATCTGTATTTACAAGAAAGGTGCTTTTGCACTAGCCCTAACAATACTGACCCAAATCTCGAAAGCAAAAGTTATTTGACACCATCTGGTACCGTTAGAAATTAGGTCTCTCTTTCAGTCATAATTTATGTAAAATAATATTTGATAATCTTATTTTTTTTATACTTTCATTTTAAATTCTCCCCCAAATGTTGCCCCGTTTTTAAGATTTAGTTTTTAATTTTAAACAGATTACTTTATATCGTTTATTAGATTAACTGTGACGTACGACTGCCAGTATTTGGATTAACATAATATATTACCTTAAATTACAGTAAAGGATTTAATTTCATTACCAAAGATACCTATATCCACCAGTTAGATCAGCCTCGGCGTAATCCACCGCCAGCTGAAATCGGCGTACAAGGTACCTCACTAAGTAAAAAGAAATCCAATTTTATAAAGAATTATTAATGAGATAAAATTATATTTTAAAGCAGTTTCATGGATTTAATTTCGTTACCGAATACACCTATATCCACCAGTTAGATCAGCCTCGGCGTAATCCACCGGCAACTGAAATCGGCGTACAAGGTATCCCACTAAGTAAAAAGAAATCCAATTTTACTACTTGCTTAATATTACAACACAAATTAACGTAATTGTACTTTGGACAAAGAGCAAAGGACTTACTGGCAGTTTTTCAACACAGAAAATTTACTAACAGAGAACCCACTGACATCGTCACAACTTAGCTTTTAAAAAGAGGAAAATTTGAATGTCTATTTGATATCTGAATGCGAGTCGAATGTGAATCTCAATCTGAATGCCATTCTGCCATCTCATCGAGCGCTTAAGTAGTCGCGCTTCCTCCCTCTGCGGGGGATGTATCGTGGCTTGTTGGTTCTCAGGCTTGGCTGGGCCATCTGGATTCAAGAATTTGACCTGGAGACCTTTTAATCTGCACACTTTTGCCGTTTCCCACGTTTTTAGACTATTTTAAAAACAGAGATTTTTATGTATGCATATTATTAGAATTTTTTATATTTTAGAATATTCATTTTTCTTTAGAGATCTTGCAAAATTTCCCAGATATACCGACCCGGGTACGGGCGGTTTCACACCCAATTAAAAAATCGACTACGCCTATGGAAACTGTTCATGTTGACCATGTAGGCCCTTTCCCCAAAAGTTCTATTGGTAATATGTATATTTTAACAATAATTGATTCTTTTTCAAAATACTTTCTTGTGATGCCTTGTAAAACTTTAGCTGCTAGGGAAGGAGTTAGGCACTTACATAATGTGTTTGGCATTTTTCTTGGATATCCCAGAAGGATGATTACCGATAGGGGAGCGACTTTTGAAAGTTGTAACGTCTTTGCGTTTACAAACAGTAAACAAATTAAACATATTTTCAATGCCGTGAGTACTCCAAGGGCCAATGGCCAAGTAGAAAGGTTTCATAGAACATTTCTGAATTCTATCAAACCCTCAATTGACGATGAAAAATACTGGGACGAGAAAGTTGTCGATGTAGCCTGGGGAATGAATAAACGTGTTATAGCGTCGGTTTTTGCTGTATTTTATAATCTCTTATAAAGATGGGTGCCAGTGTAATGCTTACCCACCTTAAAGAGAAAATATACCGCAAAGCCACTGCTGCCACATGCTGCTAAAAATAATTCGCCCTAACCTGTTATCCTACAGATAACAATTGTGATCCAGGTACGCCCTGAGAAGGTTATCTACTTACAACTCTTACCTAATCGACCAAATTAAGCTGCTTGTAGAACACCTCCATACGCTAGCTCTATCTCAAGGGTAGGTTCTTTTAGTGACAGATGAGCGTTTAGCTTTTAAAGTCAAAATCGGTATTTTAGTCAAAATAGAGGCGCCACCATAGTTTTACTTTCTAAAATTTTGGCTCTAAATGGTTGTCCGTTTAGCCTTTAATGTTGAAACAAAACCAGGAAAAGAAAATTAATATGTCAAGTCCGGTATTAAAAATTACGGGGTAAGCAAAACAAGTTATTGTTTAAGGCCAATACATTTAATCTTTGAAAAATGTTTAGGATAAAATAACAAGTCCTATTTTTTTAAGTTAAATGCAAGCTCCTCTGAGACAAAAATAAGTTAGAGTTACTTACGTGACTTACAATAAATGATGAGTGATAAACTCATCCAGTAGGATTGGTCCGGCTTGGACTAACAAGGCCTGGTATTACGCTTGCGTGTTGTCGACAATCCGCCCACGTTTACACGTCACCGGCTCTTTACATTTGTTCATAAGCACCAAAGAAAAAGGTTATTAAAAGACTAAAACAAAATGTTCATATTTTATAGCCAATGATTGATCTGAAGGACTCCGCCAGTACGGTTCAAGACATTGATTCCCCCAATAAGACTTTCCAAAATAAACGTACCTCGATAAGATACAGTCAGTATGGCATAAGCCAAATTAAAAAATAGGGAAAATTACTCCTTGGCAAAAATCAATGTCGGTAACCCCACGGGTAGGTAAAACTTAAAAAGCTACACTCAGCTGTCTGAAACCATCCAAGTTGCCTCTCAGTGCATGTTAACCATGGAGAAGGGTTCTCACTTTGCCTGCCAAACCTTGTCGTCGTGACGTGGACAGGATAAAGAAGCTTGTTCCAAAACGGACACCTAACAGGTCTCAAGGTCCTCGGAATAAAATTGTGGGTTCTACCATAAACTACTCCTGGTATGTCTAATCCATAAGTTCAGGTACTTTAAACCAAACTTAAAGCGTTTAATCCAAAAATTAGGTACTTTAACCCAATCATAAAAAGTTTAGTCCAATACTAAAACTTTAGTCCAACCCTAAAACCCTTAAGTTAATAAGGGTTTTTCAGCACCGGGGGAAAACACATATTTATCGGCCTCCTGGCCAGGGAATGTATACCATCCAAATACCATACCAAAAACATTCCAAAAGGGATGATTCCAAGAAATTATATTTGCCAATGTGGCATTTTCCAAAAAAACGAAAATTCACTTGGATTTTCCCATGTGCTCTCCTCTTGACGATGGCTGACGACGTAAACAAAATCAAAAGACCGATGACACGTCATTTCCGCTTAAATCCCCAAGATACCCAAGAAAATATGGTTCCTTTAACCATTGGACCAACCATAACTCCCGACAACTAAAATTCCCCAAAAATTCCGCTTGAAAATCCAAAAAGGAAAACCGTCCATGTCAATGTCAACGTCCTGACATTGACCCAAATTTCGAACAGCTGCCTTATTTTGTCACTACATTTCAAAATAAATACGTTTGAAAATGAAAAGCCTAATAACTGTTCAAAACAAATTTATCCCGAAAATTCAAGGCTAGACGACCAGCATTATATGCCAAGAAAAACTGTCATAAAATTCAAACTATTTGACATGGAAAATAATCAAGAAAAACCACTTGAACAAACATCAAGTATCATATTAATCCTTCCCTTTTAGCAAGGGTTCCAGAAAATATAAGGTATCGTTTATTAAATTATTATCTATTTGCTAAGTAAGGTTTCTAAAATCCCACAATAAAAATCTTTACTTACAAAATGAAGTCAAAAAAATGGTACTTTATTATAAACTCAAAGCTGCTGTTTTTCTGCCCGTAACAAAGGGTCAATGCGAGTACGAGAAATACTGCGTTTGAGCTAATGTTTGGTTATAAAGGGCGACTGTTGAACGATATAGAAATAGAAAGTGCACCGCACAACACAACTAAAATAAAAGAGAAAAGAGAGGCTGCTGGTAAAGCTTTAGAGAAGATTGCTGCACAAATGAAAGAACGGTATGATAAGAAGCATAAGCCGCCAAAAAAATACAGAAAGGGTGAATTAGTGCTATGGAGAGGAGTATCGTGTAGTCAGACAGGGGTAAATAGAAAACTCGATCCACGATATTCCGGACCTTATGTTATTGTGCGGTTGTTGGGTCATGACAGATATGAGATTCGAAGCATAAAAGGGCTTAGGGGGTATAAAAATTTCAAAACAGTGGTAGCCGCAGATAGTTTGAGACGATACTATAGTACTCCAGGTGATTCTAGTAGTGATTCAGTGACTGATAACGAGTAAATGAGAACATGAATTTGTTGTGCCTGACTGTTGTATTACCAACCGTCAGAGGAAATCGCAATTTCTGAAACTAGGGCAGAATACTGCCGTTTGTTAATACCAAGTAGGACTTACGAGAAAAGGCAGAATACTGCTGTGTACAAAGATTGCAATATTATTATCAGAGCAGGGTGCTGCTGATTACGACAGAAGGATGAGTGTCCTATGGCAGATGTCTGCTGTGTTGCACCAGTTTATATAATTACTCACGTAGGTGCCGGACTGCTTATCGGAATGTCGTCGGAATATTCATAGGTGCGGAGTTTCGGTGTTCTGGCCAAACGATGTGGACCCGTACGTATGTCTATTCTCTATGACACTGGAATCGGATGTGCCGATTGTGGGCTAATGTTGCATTTACATCCATAATACGTAGTACCTATTTATAACAGTTTCAGAAGTTGTGAGTGCATTGACAGTCAGAAAATTATGATGTTGAGACTGTAAGGAGTATTTATATTGTTTCAGAACTAAAATACTAAGTTTTACAACCGTGCCGCACCGACTGAATTCGCGAGGACGCGAATTTTTGTCAGGATGGCCGACTGTTACGCCTATGTATATTTTGAGATTGTTATCACCAGTTGCCGCGATGTAAACATCCGAACCGCCACCAGACCCATGATGCTGAGTCAAGAATCAAGGAATCGCGATATAGCCTTGTTTTGGGTTATGGCACGTATTTGTATGAGGAATATTCAGATATGGAGAATAAGTAGTCAGTTGAAAATAAGACAGAAAGCTGTACGGTTAGCCGGTTGTATAATCAATACGTATTTTGAATAAACCTATATAAAGCTGTTAAATGACTTTTGATAATTATCTGGATTAACACATGAGTACCATGGATGGTGAGTGATTTGGTATATTATGTATTTCTTCAACACTTATTTCTGACTATTATGGCATTGCAACATATATTATAAACAAAGTCAGAAGAAAAAAAAAATTCTTAATTTTTTTCAACGGAGCCACAGTTACCAACAGTAATGTCCAGCAGCTCGGGTATAAACAATTCACCAACACCTACAATTAGAACCTTGGAGGGTAAGTGATTTAACATACCTATGTAGGTATTTCTTCAATACATTACATAATATTATGGCATTCAAGTATAACGAACAGTCAGAAACAGAGGGTCAAAATTATTAAATGAAATTCTTTTACAGAGCGGGCGATATCAACAGTGATGGCCAGCACCTCATGCATTAGATTTACATCAACGCCGAAGAAAATTACTTTTAAAGGTAAAATGTCTGTTTTCATAGTCCATTTTATTCTAATTTCTAAGATAATTATATGTATAGTATAGGCGGCATATCCCAGTATATTGTAACCAAAAAAAAAATTATAATTTGAAATATTATTTTCAGTAGCCACTATTGTAAAAAAAGTTTCTATCTTTAAAAAATTGTAATTTAACTATGTGTATTTTAGGGTTCTGGAAGGTGTATATATATATATATATATATATATATATATATATATATATATATATATATATATATATATATATATATATATATATATATATATATGTATATATATATATATATATATATATATATATATATATATATATATATATATATATATATATATATGTATATATATATATATATATATATATATATATATATATATATATATATATATATATATATATATATATATATATATATATATATATATATATATATATATATTAAATGTAAACGCGAAGATTTACTTCTTCGCTAGTGCAGCGATAAGGCCGTGAATGAAAAATAAAAATAATGAGGACTATCTTTGATTCTGGGCTGGGTGACCTCCTGCTATCGATTTCTGGGCCCTTACCCATCAGCGGGCAGGCTTACACCCAGGGTGGCTGAAGAACATACTTTCGAGTATTATTGTGTTAGCAGCCAAACATTTTTGGAGCAACACTGGGTGAACTAGTTGGCGCGAGCCACTACATCTTACCCATCCTTTCCGAACATTTTGGATATAAGGACTCTCTTTGATTCTGGTCAAATCGTGGTCTGTTCTTCAGCCACCCTGGGTGTAAGCCTGCCCGCTGATGGGTAAGGGCCCAGAAATCGATAGCAGGAGGTCACCCAGACCAGAATCAAAGATAGTCCTCATTATTTTTATTTTTCATTCACGGCCTTATCGCTGCACTAGCGAAGAAGTAAATCTTCGCGTTTACATTTATTATATTACCTATAGGCCAAGAAATCTTCCATTTTTCTACTATTGTTGTACAATGGTGCATTTGTACCGTCGATGTCGAGAAAGTCGACATCGACATACTTTCGAGTATTATTGTGTTAGCAGCCAAACATTTTTGGAGCAACACTGGGTGAACTAGTTGGCGCGAGCCACTACATCTTACCCATCCTTTCCGAACATTTTGGATATAAGGACTCTCTTTGATTCTGGTCAAATCGTGGTCTGTTCTTCAGCCACCCTGGGTGTAAGCCTGCCCGCTGATGGGTAAGGGCCCAGAAATCGATAGCAGGAGGTCACCCAGACCAGAATCAAAGATAGTCCTCATTATTTTTATTTTTCATTCACGGCCTTATCGCTGCACTAGCGAAGAAGTAAATCTTCGCGTTTACATTTATTATATTACCTATAGGCCAAGAAATCGTCCATTTTTCTACTATATATATATATATATATATATATATATATATATATATATATATATATATATATATATATATATATAATATATATATATATATATATATATATATATATATATATATATATATATATATATATATATATATATATAGGGTGGCTGAAGCCACAAATTGGTGCACTGGCTCCTGTTTGTAGTCCTCGTTAAATATATTTTTTTCCTTTTCTAAGGTTACACCCGTAACTGCGTATGTGACGTTGTGCATCTCGACTTATGTTGAGAGGCACAGTCACATACGTGGGCCTGATGAAGCCAATGAGCAGAAACACGTGTCGTACGGGTTACCATTCTAACTTTTCATTTTACTGTTCATTGCTAGCGGACATGCCCACAATAATTCTCCTCTCTTTTTTATGAATCGATCCGCGCTAGTTTCTAGCATTTATATATATATATATATATATATATATATATATATATATATATATATATATATATATATATATATATATATATATATATATATATATATATGAAGAAATATTGATCCGGGAGTACATCCGTTCGTTTGTTAAATTCCTATTGGAATCTGGCAGACGTTTCGCCAAGGTCTCACTTGGCATTATCAATGCTTACTCGTTGCTGTCAAGTCGTAAACTGATGAATCTTTGTCGTGACTCTCGATATTTATAGCCTGCGCCGGAGGTTGTAGCGGTTCTGGTTGGCTGGCGTTGGCTCCGCCCCCTCAGTCGTTGCTTCGTTGGCTGTTTGTTGTGATGTGGTTGCGAGTGGATGCGCTTCGGCTTGCCGTTTTACTATTGTCTTCCATGTACTGGACAAATGCAGAGCGTCGTCCCTTTTGTTTAGATGACCGGTCTTTTCTATTTCGATGGCTTCTCGTATTA
Organism: Philopedon plagiatum; assembly: GCA_963971165.1. NCBI lineage: Eukaryota > Metazoa > Arthropoda > Insecta > Coleoptera > Curculionidae > Philopedon > Philopedon plagiatum. The sequence goes on along the minus strand of OZ020191.1, from coordinate 73,747,058 downwards.
TTCTAGTTTTGTAGTTTTCGACGTTTGCCAGTTGTCTGCAGCTATCAAAGTTGATTTTGTGTCCTGTTTGATGTTGATGTTGAAACAGGGCCGATGTAGTTTGTTTGTTTCTGATAGCCAGTTTGTGTTCTTCTAACCTGGCTGAAATTCGTCTGTTGGTTTGTCCGACGTACATTTTATTGCAGCTACCGCATGCTACACTATACACACCTTGGTTTTCTAGTTTAATTTTCTGTTTTGGATTTTTTAATGTTGTTCTTATGGTTTGATGTGGTTTATATACAGTGGATATATTATGCTTACGAAGAATGCGACCAATCCTATCAGTAGTCCCTTTAATGTATGGCAATATGGTTTTTGGCCTGCTTTCAGAGTCTTCCTGTTGTTTCTGTCTTGGATGCTGTTGCAGTTCTATTGCTTTTCTAATTGTGTTGTCTTTATATCCATTCTGTTTTAGAGCAGTGGTTATCTTTTCTAGCTCATGAGGTCTATTGTTGTCGCTGGTGAGCCGGATGGATCTGGAGATCAGCGTGTTTGCTACTGCCTGTATTTGTGATGGGTGGTGATGTGATTCGGCATTCAGGTATCTATTGGTGTGAGTTGGTTTCCTGTATACCGTGTGTTCTAGTCGTCCATGTTCATTTTTAAATACATGCACATCTAGGAAAGGAAGCCGATTGTTTTCTTCGAGCTCTAGTGTGAATTGGATTCGTGGGTGTATCGAATTTAGATGGTCTAAAAATTTCAGAAGTTTCTCTTTGCCAAAGGACCAAACAACAAAAACATCATCGACGTATCTAATCCATAGTTTTGGCTTAAGATTAGCTGACTCAAGAGCTTTCTTTTCGAAATACACCATAAAAAGATTGGCTACTGCAGGTGACAGTGAAGACCCCATTGCTGCTCCATCAACCTGTCTGTATATTTGTCCATCGTACATGAAATAGGCGTTTTGTAGGCAGTGTTTTGACAGTTCTATTATGTGCGTCGGGAGCTGTTCATTATCTGCTATTTGTTGCAGTGCTTCATTTACTGGTATGCTTGGGTACAGAGATTTGACGTCGAAACTTGCGATGATGTCGTGCTGATCTATGGTGAGGGAGTCTATAATATGAGTGAAGTGTTCAGAGTTTTTAACATAAGAATCTGCTTTTTCAACTATACTAGCCAGGTATTTCTCTAAATTATGTGGAGGAGAGTTGAAAGCGCTGACAATTGGTCGTAAAGGTGCTCCGTCTTTATGGATTTTTGGGAGACCGTAGAATTTCGGGCATCGACTCGATTTTTCTCTAGGAATGAGCTTCTGTTTAAGATCTTCTTCTATGGGTGATCCTATAATTTTGGACTTCGTTGTTTTTTCCAAGTATGTTGTAGGGTCTCTGGAGACAGGTTTGTAGCTTGGATCGTTTAGGAGTTGTTTCATTTTTGTGTTGTAGTCCTCAGAATTCATGATGACAGTGGCATTTCCTTTATCGGCTGGCAGAATAGTGATGTTTTCAGCCATATTCAGTTTCTTGAGAGCTTGTTTCTCCTGGTGACTTAGATTAGGTTGAGGTGGTTTGGAAGACTTCAGGATCCTCGTGACATCTTGTCGTACTTGTTCCGCCGTTTGTTAGTCTAAAGTTGATAGGCTTGTTTCGACGTTAGAGATAATATCTTCCATAGGTATTCTTCTTGGGGCAACCGCATAGTTGAATCCTTTGCTTAGTATACTTGTTTCGGCGTCGGAGAGCTGGTATTTTGATATGTTGTGAAAGTCTACGTTCAAACATTATACACCTCTACGGGGAGGAGACCTTCAAAGCCACTAAATTCTACGAAAAGCTGAGAGAGACAAGATGTACTTTGTTATGCAACCTCAACTTTTTAATAAACTGCCGCAATGGGAACCTGCGCCCAACTTTCACGAAACTCTCCTATCACACCAAAACTAGGAGAATACAAGCCATACTGGACAAAGCAAGCACCGCTCTACTAAAGGAACAAATAAGAAGAACCCGTCATGAAGTAAGTGATATCGAAGGACAACTTTACAAACTTCACCTAAGCCTTAGCCGCCAAATTCATCAAACGCTGTGGGACCGTCTTGAGCTCCTAACGCACTGGCGCACCGAAGCTGATAAACAATTAACATCCGAAAAACTTCAGAAAAAGCTAGAAAATCTGCAAGCAAACTCCAGAAGACAACCACAACGGCCAGTGTCGAACAACAGCCATACGGTACACAACATATCAAAATACCAGCTCTCCGACGCCGAAACAAGTATACCTACTAAGCAAAGGATTCAACTATGCGGTTGCCCCAAGAAGAATACCTATGGAAGATATTATCTCTAACGTCGAAACAAGCCTATCAACTTTAGACGAACAAACGGCGGAACAAGTACGACAAGATGTCACGAGGATCCTGAAGTCTTCCAAACCACCTCAACCTAATCTAAGTCACCAGGAGAAACAAGCTCTCAAGAAACTGAATATGGCTGAAAACATCACTATTCTGCCAGCCGATAAAGGAAATGCCACTGTCATCATGAATTCTGAGGACTACAACACAAAAATGAAACAACTCCTAAACGATCCAAGCTACAAACCTGTCTCCAAAGACCCTACAACATACTTGGAAAAAACAACGAAGTCCAAAATTATAGGATCACCCATAGAAGAAGATCTTAAACAGAAGCTCATTCCTAGAGAAAAATCGAGTCGATGCCCGAAATTCTACGGTCTCCCAAAAATCCATAAAGACGGAGCACCTTTACGACCAATTGTCAGCGCTTTCAACTCTCCTACACATAATTTAGAGAAATACCTGGCTAGTATACTGCAACCCATAGTTGAAAAAGCAGATTCTTATGTTAAAAACTCTGAACACTTCACTCATATTATAGACTCCCTCACCATAGATCAGCACGACATCATCGCAAGTTTCGACGTCAAATCTCTGTACCCAAGCATACCAGTAAATGAAGCACTGCAACAAATAGCAGATAATGAACAGCTCCCGACGCACATAATAGAACTGTCAAAACACTGCCTACAAAACGCCTATTTCATGTACGATGGACAAATATACAGACAGATTGATGGAGCAGCAATGGGGTCTTCACTGTCACCTGCAGTAGCCAATCTTTTTATGGTGTATTTCGAAAAGAAAGCTCTTGAGTCAGCTAATCTTAAGCCAAAACTATGGATTAGATACGTCGATGATATTTTTGTTGTTTGGTCCTTTGGCAAAGAGAAACTTCTGAAATTTTTAGACCATCTAAATTCGATACACCCACGAATCCAATTCACACTAGAGCTCGAAGAAAACAATCGGCTTCCTTTCCTAGATGTGCATGTATTTAAAAATGAACATGGACGACTAGAACACACGGTATACAGGAAACCAACTCACACCAATAGATACCTGAATGCCGAATCACATCACCACCCATCACAAATACAGGCAGTAGCAAACACGCTCTTCTCCAGATCCATCCGGCTCACCAGCGACAACAATAGACCTCATGAGCTAGAAAAGATAACCACTGCTCTAAAACAGAATGAATATAAAGACAACACAATTAGAAAAGCAATAGAACTGCAACAGCATCCAAGACAGAAACAACAGGAAGACTCTGAAAGCAGGCCAAAAACCATATTGCCATACATTAAAGGGACTACTGATAGGATTGGTCGCATTCTTCGTAAGCATAATATATCCACTGTATATAAACCACATCAAACCATAAGAACAACATTAAAAAATCCAAACCAGAAAATTAAACTAGAAAACCAAGGTGTGTATAGTGTAGCATGCGGTAGCTGCAATAAAATGTACGTCGGACAAACCAACAGACGAATTTCAGCCAGGTTAGAAGAACACAAACTGGCTATCAGAAACAAACAAACTACATCGGCCCTGTTTCAACATCAACATCAAACAGGACACAAAATCAACTTTGATAGCTGCAGACAACTGGCAAACGTCGAAAACTACAAAACTAGAATAATACGAGAAGCCATCGAAATAGAAAAGACCGGTCATCTAAACAAAAGGGACGACGCTCTGCATTTGTCCAGTACATGGAAGACAATAGTAAAACGGCAAGCCGAAGCGCATCAACTCGCAACCACATCACAACAAACAGCCAACGAAGCAACGACTGAGGGGGCGGAGCCAACGCCAGCCAACCAGAACCGCTACAACCTCCGGCGCAGGCTATAAATATCGAGAGTCACGACAAAGATTCATCAGTTTACGACTTGACAGCAACGAGTAAGCATTGATAATGCCAAGTGAGACCTTGGCGAAACGTCTGCCAGATTCCAATAGGAATTTAACAAACGAACGGATGTACTCCCGGATCAATATTTCTTCACATTTCTCCATCCGTGAAAGTCTACGCTCAAACATATATATATATATATATATATATATATATATATATATATATATATATATATATATATATATATATATATATATATATATATATATATTCCGATGTAATTTGTTTTTTGCCTTCTCAATATATATATATATATATATATATATATATATATATATATATATATATATATATATATATATATATATATTGAGAAGGCAAAAAACAAATTACATCGGAATGAATGCACTATTTAATTATTATTATACAATACAGGCGCAAGACGAACAATTGAATAATAATACTGTGTCTGGTATTTTAGGTGCCAAGAGAAGATTATTATTAAGGGACTTACATACAACTCGTAGTGTTGATTTAACACCAAAAGCAAAGAAATTATACCACACATTGACTGACTGGAGAAGTAAAATTAATTACATGCAGAAGAGATTGAAATCTTACAAAGAACGATTAACAGTTGCAGAAAATTTTGTACAGTCTTCTGATTTCACTAAGCTGTTAAATTATATCAATCATCCTACATACAAATTTGTTGTATGTCAGGTAAGAAATCAACTACTAGAACCTAGAGGTAGGAGATATACCCTGGATGAAAAGATTTTGGCTCTCAGCATTTTTAAATCAAGTGCAAAAGCATATCGTTTTTTAAGTAAACTATTTTCCCTTCCCACACCAGCTACTCTTAGGACTCTTCTAGCTAAGATTCCACTGAAGCCAGGAATAAATAATAAAATATTCCAATCTCGAAAAAATCATGTCATGAAAATGAAATCAGAACAAGAGAAGATATGTATACTCATCTTTGATGAACTTTCAATCAATGCCAGTATCAAGTATGATAAAAAAATGACACTATTATGGGTTTAGAAAACTATGGGCCTAAAACAAAGGGTTTTTTAGCAGATCACGCCAATGTGTTTTTTCTTAAAGGCATCTATAGGCAATGGAGGCAGCCCCTCTCATTTACCTTTAGCAGTGGGCCTATAAAAGCAATTGTATTAAAAGAAATGATAAAGACGGTCATAATGGAATTCCAAAAAATAGGCCTTCAAATTCTTGCAACGGTATGTGATCAGGGTTGCAATAATCAATCTGCGATAAATATGCTGTTGCAAGAAACTAACGAGGAGTTTGTACGCAAAAAGAAAGAAGAAAAGAAGAAGAAAGCATACCATTGTTTGATGTGCCACATCTATTTAAAGGCATTAGAAATAACTTGCTTTCAAAAAATTTACATTTTGTTATGGATGGAGAAAATAAAATTGCAAAGTGAGTTCACAAAGAACAATTTTATAAATTAGATTCTGCAGAACCATCTTTAAGACCAAGGGCGTAGCCAGGATTTTGAGCAGGGGGGGGCAGAATTAGGTGACCGGGAGGGCAGATTTTCTGGACCCCAAGGACGCAACGTAGTAGTACGTAGTCTAGTTTTTTTAGTTTTTTTGTAATGAAATATAAAAAAAAACATTATTTAAAAAAATATATATTCATAGATAATGTATAGTATATAGTACATACGTATTATTATTGCAAATTAGAAACTCGAATCAGTTAAAAAAGAAAATAATGAATACCTGCTAAAACAGAACATCGCTTAACAAAAAGAATGTATAAAATTTATCTACATTTTATTTTTGCGAAACATTTTATGAAAACAAATTATTTTGCAAAAAAAAACAATAAATTGTTTTCATAATAAGCCGGTAAAAGTTTGCGGTTTTATTTAAAATAAATTGAAATAAATTTAAAAAATTTGAAATCATGCTAAAATTGTCGATTATGGTGCAGGTATAGTATAGGATATTGTTAGGCCAATTTTGTAAGAAAAATTATATTACAATTTGATAAATATTTTATATCTGAGATCTGCGTGAACACAAACAGAGTGAACAGGAACAGCGCACGGCAGCCACCTTTAATTAAGTTATATAAATTTTAAATGTAAACTTAAAAAATATTTGCGTGGGGTAGGATTGGAAGAATGATTAATTTTCATCAAAATTTCTACCCATTTGTGCCAACTAGTATGTTCCCGTAATTTTTAATTCCTTTGGCTGTTACAGTTATTGCTATTGTACTTGTTATTACAATTCTTTATTATTGTACTTTTATTTTTCTTTGGCACAAATAAATGTATTTATTATTATTATTATTATTATTATTATTATTATTATTATTATTATTATTATTATTATTATTATTATTATTATTATTATTATTATTAATTAACAGCAAAAGCTTTCTTACCACTTCACACGTTTGCGCCACATGCAGCAGTGCTGCCATTTCGGTACAATTGTACTGAATTCAGTACAAAGTGGCCAAATTCAGTATGTCAGTACTGATCTTGGACAAACCACTAATTTTAGTACGAACTTTCAAAACGAAACTAAAACCAAATAAGCACAAAAAATTTTGAAAAATTATTGTGACTGAAAATATATTATGAATTAAGTTTAGTGGCTTTTCGATTGATGAAATTAGTGTGATACGAGTACTACTCTTTCTTGTACTTTGTGTCGTTAAAGAAAATATAAATTGCCTGAATATAACTACGATGGAGTACTGTAAACAAATATTAAAAAACAATACTTGTTTTTCATTGGAGGCTGCCGATGAATTGATCGATTAAAAAAAAATCTGTGGAAATAAACTGATGGTAATACATAAAACTACTGATTTTTTAAAATTTGTAATTAAGTAGTATACAAGTACCGATTGTACCTGTCTATTGGTATAAATTAAAACTTTTTATATAATGTTAATAATTTAATACTATTTTTTATTTTTGAAAAAAAAAACAGTGTTTTATTTAACCACCCTCAATGATTTTAAACTGCAGAGAAAGCTATTTTAAATGTTTTAAATTCTTAAACGTTTCGATTTTTGAATCTTCTGCCCTACATTCAGTACGCTTTGAAAATCAGCTGCGACAGCACGGGAAATTTGAATGGCACATTGGTAAATCTTGGCTTTTTGCTCGTGCCAGGGGGGGGCACGTGCCCCCCCCTGCCCTCCCTTGGCTACGCCCTTGTTTAAGACTGTGCAGTAAGCTAACGGACCAACATGTTTTACGCAATAAAATAAATAAAATGAAGGTTATACTATGCACACAAGTTTTTAGTCATGGAGTTGGTGCACTAATGAAGGGACTTTCCCGTTGGGGTAAGTATATATATATATATATATATATATATATATATATATATATATATATATATATATATATATATATATATATATATATATATATATTTACTACAAAGTCTGCGTAGATTGAATGTAATTAAGGATCAAATACATTTACATATAATTTGCAATATTAATCATGAGTTAATTTTTTTTTCTTTTAGATACGCAAGACAATCTTAATTTGGGGTCCAGAGGTTGGTGATACTGCCGATTTAATTTTATTTTTAGATAATCTTTTTGACAGTTTAAATGTGACCAGAAAATCCAAAGCGCACGCCAAACCGCTGAAATGCTGCGTCACTCAAAATTCACCACATAAACAATTTTGGGTACAGGCATTAAAGGTAATTGACACTATGAAGTTTTACTGTTTTAAAAAAAATTGTTTCTAATCCTACATTGAAAAACTTAAAGTTCACTATATCTGGATTTCTCTATTTAACCAAAATGCTTTTTGAAAAACGAAATTTTAAATTTATGCTTACTGGAGCAATTAACCTAGATCCATTTGAACATTTTTTTAGTTACATTCGTAGCCATGGTGTTAGAAACACAAACCCTGATTGGTTTCATTTTATTGCATCTTTTAAGTCAAACAAATAACTTTATGGCAGTGCATTCACCTGGGTCAAATTGTAAAAAAGATTCTTGTGAAGAAGCCTTAGACAACTTAAGAACTTTTTTGACAGGTGAAACTTTGGCTGGTGTAAAGTCTCTTCAAAATGAAGAGAATTATCTGCCAATCACAATTCCAAAAGATATCAATGTTAATAAACAAACACGAATTGGCAAAAGTACAGTGGTATATATGAGTGGATTTTTCGCAAAATATATTTTAAGAAATACCCAGTGTGACATATGTAAAAATACTTTATTAAAAAGAGATGGGTCGCGTATTGATGACGATGTTATCGAAGCTAAACAATACGAGCGGGCACATTTGATGAAGCCAGGTAATTATTTATACTTTTTGGTGTCAAACTCACTACTTTTTTTATTTTTTATAATACCAAGAATATGTTTAGAAAATTATATTGCTAAAATATTACATCAGCATTTAAAAACAAAATTAAATTTTGAAATTTTAAACTGCCCCCAACATAATTTGGGTGATAAAGTTTGCCAGGCAATTATCAAGTGCGCCTTATTTTGGTGGTGTCGGAGTGTGAATAAAATAACTAAAGGAGTTGATACCAAATTTAAAATATTTTTATCTAAAAACCCAAGTCCAAGTTTTATTGATCCAGTTAAGCTACAGGCTTATAAAAAATATGAGGCAAGAAAAAAGTATAAGCCTAAAAAGTAATTGAACTAAAGTTAAGAGAAATTTGGCTTACTAGAATTCGTTTTACTGTTTTACTGACTATTTATATAAATAAAATAAAATTACCTCAAAGTTAAAATAAAGAACGCTTCCAACGCAGTTATAAAATGAAAGCATTATTTAAAGTGTAGTTTGTAACATTAATTATTGTGAGTTGATATTTGGCCAAACATTAAATTTGTTCATTTGTGCTACACGGAACTGCAGCTTTGGAACTGGTATCCTATTTTTAAAAACCACAAAATAAAATGTTTTTTATAGACTTCTTTCTGTTTACTTTTTGTGTGTGCCTTTGTACAGAGAAATTATTCTTTGTCTAAGTTACTCATCGTAACAGAAAAGCTCAGGAGGTACTTCCAGGGATTGCACTTGCTATTAATTGAAGAATAAGATTTCTGTATAAAAAGTGCAGTTTAGGGTAGCACAAACAAGTTTCTTAAAAGAAATTACACTGTGAAAGACATTTTTTCTTGCTTTAATTAAGAAAACAATAGTCGTTGGTAAAAACTTGCAAATGATGGTGTACTTTTGTAAAATTAATACTGTTAGTTGATTTGTAAAAAATAAAACATGATACAAATATATATATATATATATATATATATATATATATATATATATATATATATATATATATATAATAGTATTGTTTTTCCTGACCGTTTAAATTATAATATATGGTTTTATTTTTCCATGGGGTTGCGGTCAAAATGTTTACATTAAAACAATAGTCATCTTTGACGTTTCGGTTTATTGACTGACTAAACCATCATCAGAAAGTTAACTACAAATTTTTAAAAAGAACTTATTTTATCAGGTTTACTAATAATTACACAAATAGACATACCTTTTAACTATGATGAACAAACTTAGCACTAATACTACTACATTTTAACAACCATGTACTCTCTACGAGACACAGAGTTAAACTATTATTTACTAACTTGCCTTAACAACCAAATTTGCATCGTACCTTTTAGAAGGTATAATGGATGAAAAGTCCACTATAGGTACAAATTGTTTTGTGAATAATGCAAAAATTTTATTTTTATGACATAATTAGGCCTCCAAAAACTGAACTTAAATTTTCGGTATCTGACCTGAAATTGATGGTGTTATTGGTTTTTTTAATATGAATCATTTCTTTAATATTCCTTTTTTTGTTATTCGATTCAAACTCTAATATTTGAACATTATTGAAATTGAAATTATGTAGTTCGTCAAGAGCATGTTTAGATAGGGCTGTGGGGTTATGGTTGGTATTACGCAGGCTATTCTTATGTTCTTTTATTCGGTTTTTAATGTAATAATAATAATGTTTGCTCCAGTTTGGTCATTACTAATACAAGTTGTTCCGTCATCATCAGTTTCAGTTTAACATTTTTCGTATGCAAAAAATTTTCATTTATAAAATCTTTGATACAATCATTTAGATCACTGAAAACTTATTTACTATTAACATGCGTTGAAGGCTATACAACTTTTTTGAAGAGATACTAAAGAAACCCATTGGTAATTTTTTTACCTTTCACTAACAATAATTTCTAAACTACGTAAACTCTTGTTTTAACACTATTTTACCTATTATAGTCAGTTACTAAAAAATCTGGTGGCATTAGTGATCAAAAATGTATACAATAACGCATTTAATGTTCCAGAATGACAGAAAATAGGAGACAATTCCTTATCGAAGAAGGCCCTAATGAAGAAGTCGCAACACATTTTTTGTATCTGAAACCTGGAACTGTGTTTAAAATTGTGACAGAAAGGGTATCATCGCTATACCCTCTCTGTTACTATCACGTATTTTTTATTCTTTGGGGGTTTTTCCCAGCAATCGAGCTGGCCCACTGTTAACCCCTTGTAGAGACGTCATAGTCACTTTTAAACATGTTTTCAGATTCTATTGACACAAAAAATGTGTTATGAGCTCTTACACTATTAGGGTTTTATTCGGTAGGGAAATGTTTCTTATTTGCTGGCGCCATTATGTTTGGGACCAGTTTTTTTTATCGCAGTGGCTATATGTCCGCCGGCGGAAGGTTACAGTTAGGCTTAGAATTCCGCCGCAAGGCGGACTCATGCAAATAATAAGAACTTATCCGCCGTAAAAATTATAGTGCGGCGGAACGCAATGGTTGATAATTCATTTTCCGCCTTTAGACGGATTTTACTGCATAGTAGCTAAGATCCGCCGACAAAATTTTGGCAAGCTTATAAAATTTTTAAAAAAATGGGATAAAATTAAAACTACTAAAGTTGATTTGCTGTTCATTACAAAAATAAAAACAACTACTCATGTACTAAAAACTGTAATATTATAAAGTCCAACCTAGACAATGCCTTTCAAAGATATAATTAATAATAAAACATAATTTCCTAAAAACCAAGGGAGAAAAATTATTCGTCCACCAACATTTTTTTTCGAAATTCGTCCAAACATGCCAAAACTAATAACGTGTGTGGTACCCTTTTGATTTTATAATTTGTTGTAACCTGTTAGGCATTGACTCTACCAGTTTTATAACAAAACCTACCAATTTTTGATCATACTTCTTGACATCTTGCTTTTAACGCCTCTTTGTTGGAAATTGTATGTTCTTTTACCCTTTCTTTTGGTTCCCTCCATAGATGTTCATTCAGGTTAACGTCTAGGGATTGCGGTGGCGTTTCCAAACTCTTGGTACGCTATACAGTATCCACTTTTTAACGATCCACCGCTCTATGCTTTGGATGTTGTCTTGTTAAAATAAGAAATTGTCTCCAATTCACATTTTCTCAGCGCGTTGTCTTAAATTCTTTTCTAAAATGTCCAATGTCTTAAGTAATCAATAAATAATAATGTTTGTCAGGTAGTAATAACACAGAAGGTCTACTTCCTTGTCAGATAGTAATCTAATAACACACACATACAATACAATGCCGGCGGTATCTCATATACAAACCAATAATTCCGCCGGCCGGCGGATTAATTACCGTTCCATTAAATTGTCCGCCGATAAAAATATTATATTTACGAGCCGCGGCGGAAAAGTGTTATTTTCTAAAGACTTCCGCCGCTTGGCAGAATGTTCCTGTATTACAGTTAAATTTCGCCGAAACATAACCTATAACTTTCACTCTACATTGTAAAAGCTAGTGTGTAGTTGTATTATATTTTGTTACCTAAAAAATGGTTGCATGTGTGTGTTATTATTACTACCTGACAAACATTATTATTTATTAATTACTTAAGAATTTTGTAAACCTACCTAAGTACCAGTACATCTTATAGATATATAATTATAAAGCTTGCCAAAATTTTGTCGGCGGATCTTAGCTACTATGCAGTAAAATCCGTCGAAAGGCGGAAAATGAATTATCAACCATTGCGTTCCGCCGCACTCACTCGATACTATATTTTTTACGGCGGATAAGTTCTTATTATTTGCCTGAGTCCGCCTTGCGGCGGCATTCTAAGTCTAACTGTAACCTTCCGCCGGCGGACATATAGCCACTGCGTTTTTTTATAAATAATGTATTCGTGACCTTATGGCGAAGAAGGTCGTCAAATCACCTTTTTTATAAATTACAGAAATCTTACTTAATTTTATTAGGGACTTTTCGTTCTAAACGAAGTTTCGGTTTTCTGTGCAGTGAGCTTTGAAATTTAAGTTTGACTGGACTAACAAAGCGCAGTTTCTTTCCTGTCCTTTGAAAAAACATCATATACGAGATGTATTTCGCGAGCTCCTTTGCTCAACTTGCTCAGCTCTAGCTACTCATCATTTTTTTAAAATTAAAACGAATTTATTTCAGAATATCCCTTGTGCGTATTTCATTGAAATTTTCTATGCTATAGGTGATTATTGATAGCCGAAAATACTTGACAGAAGTGGAAACAGCACATGTGACAGGCTATTCGAATTACTTGGACCGAGGTAAATTTAGACCCAGTCGATTGACAAAAATTAGATCAATCCGAGTGACTTTACTCCAATGTTATATGTTTCTATCAGCCTTCTTGATTCACCTTATTTTAGGTCTTTACAAAAACTATGATCGGGTTAACCGTTAATCCGATCATAATTTTCGTGATCGCCTTTTGTTGCTAAAAATTCAAAAATTGAACCAAATGGATTCGATCATTTTCAATCGAACACAGCTCTTGTGGGATTCCAGAAAATCGATCGCCTTATCTCTGACATTAAGTAAATTAATATCTGAACTTTCATTCTAAAATTTAGCAATATTCTAACGAATTCTCCTGTATTAACTAATTTTAGACTACGATTTTTAGGGAATTTCTAGCAGAATTTAATGGAAAATCTAGCGTACATGATTGACAGATCGTTGGTAACACTGGACTCAATGTTATAAACCGTAGCAAAAACTAAAAAAAAGAAGCGAATAGAAGTCATTTTTAGGAGATTCTTTGCGGAATAAAATCGTTTATTGTATACAGGGTGTTTGGTAACGAACGGGCCACACCTTAGCAGTGGCTTCCTTGGCTCAATTTAGGTAGATTTAACCTAACTTATCTTGGCACAAAAGATGATAATAAGAGAGATACAGGGTATTAAAGTTAAGATTGTATTTTACATTTTAATCGATATGTTTTGAAAACTAAATAAATTTAGAAAATTTGGTAAGAGGGGTTTTTTTGGGGATGGGAAAACCAAATCCGTTCTCAAATTTGCTTTATTTATTAGGGCACAGACGGCATTAAATGCCGTTTTACAACTTCCCAACTTTTTTGTGCTTTAGTGCTTCAGTGTACACAATTCCTGAATGGAACTTATTATTCCCCTACCTTTTTTAGTTAAAAAAGGTCCACCTTATTAATATAACGACGTTAATAAAGTGAGAAGCAACTGATTTTGAGAAAAATGCATTTGAATTCGGTGTTGCACAGAATAAACAGGAAATACAAATTTTAAAGAAAGTCTTCCAAATGCCATGAGTTCTTCCAAATGCCATGAGTTGATTTTTAGTAGATAAATTTTGCATTGTTCATTCGTGTTTTATTTGGTTTCATTATTTTCAGTTGATGTTTGCATTTCCTTAATCAAAAAGGTTAATTTTTTGCTGCTACTAAATTTTTTTATTTCCTATTTAAAATATGCAACATAGAATTCCAGTGCATTTTTCTCAAAAACAGTTTCTTCTACATTTTTTTTTAATTGGAAACACCTATTAGGTATTTATGTGATTACAGCTAATCTACATCCTAAGATTGACGAGTAATATTGTTCTGTTAAAAACTTAAAACTAAAAACTTAAGCTAAGGTTACCCACTGGGGTTCCTCAGATATTTCTCACTTGCTCAGAGCCTCTTGGAGCTTTTCACTGGCTTGTTCAGTTCTTTCCATTGCCAGCACGCCAGTGTCGTCAGCAAATGTAGCAATGGTAGTTTGTTGTGTTAACGGTATATCATAGGTGTATAATAAATACAACAGTGGACCTAGAACACTGCCCTGTGGTACACCAGCTTTAACTGGCTTCAGTTCAGAGAATTTATCATTACATTTGATTCTGAGCATTCACTGATATAAGATTTAAGTAAAAGGATGTGCTGTTTTGATAGAAGTTGTGTTAGCTTGTGTTCCAATCCAAGACGCCGAACTTTTGTCAATAGCCTGAGCAACATCCAAAAACACTGCTGAACATAACTGCTTTTCAAGTGCTTTCTCTATTATATCTGTAAGTCTATGGACCTAATCTACTGTCGCATGCTTTTCTCTGAATCCGAACTGATGTGTGGGGATTATACATTTTTCTTTAATGATAGGTTTGAGTATTTTAAGTGGCAGTTTCCCATACAGTTTTGATATCACCGGTAGCAGTGAAATGGGTCTGTAGGAGAAGATTCCATTGATTGGCTTTCCTGGTTTAGGAATTATAATGACCTCTGCTGTTTTCCAGCACCTTGGTACATATTTCAGTCCGTATGAAGCGCTGAACAGATTCGTTAATTTAACCATTGCTTTTCTTGGTAACTGTTTTAGTATTTCACCGGTTATTAAGTCATAACCGGACACTTTTTTCGGATTTATATTTGTTTTAATCTCTTCCATAATTTTTTTCGATGTTACAAGCTCTATTTCCCTTGAGGTTTCTTCTGTTATTATTGGCAAGTTTTCTCCCATTTCTTCATCATTTGGTTGTAATGTGACTGGCAAATAGCAGAGTTGCTCCATCAGCTTTTCTTAGAAGAGGGTTCTGAACTATTGGTCTTTTCATTGTTTTGGTTGCTTTCCACAACGAATAGTCTGTGTCTTTGTCATATGTAAGCTCTCTGAGGGAAGAATTTATAGGTACTTTCTTAATTTTCTTGATTTCTCTTCTTTGTGTAATGTGTTGATTTCTTGTGTAATGTTGTGTATAAATCCTGGTTTATGCAGACCACTTTAAATTTAATTTAACCCTAATTTTACTTTACATTTAATTTAGTGCGAGTTAAATACACATGAAGGCATAAGAGCTTTTATCCACAACTTTAATTTAATTTTGCTTTAATTTTACTTTAAGAAATTCGCCAACTTTTATCTTCTTAAGGTTAAATTAAATGAAAATGGAGTTGCGCATGTGCGAGCTTACCTGGTAATATAAAATTCCCTAGACCGAAATCGGAACCAATTCTAACCCTTCTCTTAATGATTATAACGTTTTTTTCTGGTAGAAAACTTAATTTTATCCATAATTTACAAGCAATAAAAACCACGAAACGATAAAATGCAGAAATGGAAATGACAGCTGACGTAAAAATTTCCCAAACCAATGCCAACCTTTCACACTTTTGGTATTATGTGCGCCTGCGTAAGTGAAACATAAACAATCTGTATAAATGCCCTGAAATTTTCTTAAAGCAAAATTAAAGTTAAATTTGGGTTAAATTAAATATAAAGTGGTCTGCATAAACCAACCTTAAAACAAAAACATAAGTTGTGGAAGTGCATCTGATTAAATTTTGGTCAACGTGGCAACGCCGCATTCGACACAACAAGGTAGTCAGCTGTCATCGCGACGAGAAGGGTGTATGGCTAGCATTGCCGTAAGCCATAAAAAGAAAAGAAGTTTTGTTGTTTTATTCGAATTAGACTGAAAGGTTAATGTTCATTTTGATAAAAATAAAAGCTAGTTTGGATACAAAGAAGTGTATTTTAGGTTGAAACCCTATACTCCTAAACACGTTTAGTCTATTTTTGTTGATGGATGTCCTGTTTTGCTGCCATTGTCTTCTTAACCTTCTTTTTTCAGCTACCACGTTTCTTATTTCAGCTGGATAGATATTTTCAGCTACTTTTCTTGCAATTTGTTTTGTGTTCAACTAAGTTGCTTGCTGGATATCGTTATTTAGCATTTCTGCTTCTGTGTCTATTTCTTCCGTTGTTTTCAAGCTGACATTGAGTTGAATTCTGTCATCTAAATCTCTCTTAAAACTTATCCGATCTGTAATTTTATTTTCTAATCTAGGATTATCTTCTTTTGTTATTACATTATCGCTTAATGTGATAATGACCGCAGAATGGTCTGTTGCCAGATCTAAACTTTCTTCTACGTTGATGTAATTTTGTGAGATTTTTCTCGTTATGGAAAAGTCCAGCAAATATGAAATTTTCTGCACGTCCGTCGGTCAGTATGTTGGTTTACCAGTAGAGTGGAAATCAGTTTAGATCTCTGGCCGCAGCAAACAGTTCTCGACCTTTTGTAGTAATTAATCTTGATCCCCAATAGGTATGTTTAGCATTGAAATCTGCTCCTAATATGAATCTTTCTCCAAAATTGTGTAGTAGTGTAGTGTAGTGTTCCTTTTTCAGACTGTATCTTAGTGGACAATATATGGAAGCTATTTTTATGGTTTGCGTTTTACAATTCATTGTTACTAATGTAACGTCCATTTGTTCTGTTTTTATTTTAATCTCGTCATAATGCTTGATGCCTTGTTTTACTATCACTGCACTTCCACATCTAGCTGCATTGGGTGTATTGTGTGATACAATAACCCCTTATTTTAATATACCTTTCACTTGTAAAGTGTGTTTCCAAGATTAAGTAAATGCCTATTTTTAGGGTGTCTAAGTACATCCGCAGTTCTTCTCTATGCTGCAAGAGACCGTCGGCATTCCACGCTAGAATGCTAACGTCTTGAGGAGCCATTTCTTGACCGTGATGCAGTATTTTTGTTACTGCTCTCTAATTTGGCTAGTCTTGTCATGACTTCTTTTTTAAAGGTCTCTTGACTCTTTTCTTGTCATTATGCTTAACAACATTTCATCGATACTGTTATTTTGAGGTGAACTGTTTTAGCCACACTGCTCCATGTTCGTTCTTCCTTCTTTTCGTGGGCTTTATTCTGTTGTTTTGTTTGTTGCGATGTAGATGGCTGGTCTACATTTTGTTGTAGTTGTTGTCTAAGAAAGACAGATTCTGATGTCTATTTTTCCTCTTTGTAACTTTTTCTCTGTATTTCTGTAGAGTTTTGGCTACTTGGCATCCTCGATAGGTAGGAGGATTTATTTCCTTACAATTAGCACATGTTGGATGTATATTCTTTGGTTTGCTAAATTCGTTTGTGAGATGGCTTTTAGCACATTTCATGCATTTTGGAATTGTATGGCAATATTTTTGGGTGTGTCCATACTCTTGACACCTCTTGCGCTGTGGAATTAGTTTAGGCCGTCGGTCGTATAGATTCAATCGTCACTCTCATTCCCAGTATATCATGGTTTTCATATATTTTGTTCACGTCTTCTTCATTGTCAAACGTGAGCATATGGACTGGTAGTTTGACATTCTTAACTCTGTTCTCTTGAGTACTTTTTTTCAAAACTTTTTCTATTTTCTGTATTTTGTATTTCCTTTGTAACAGGTTTTCAAGAACATTTTCGTTAACGAATGACGGACTCCTTTAGAAATCACTCTTATTGGACGATTAAACCTATTCTCATAGAAATGCCATATTATTCCTTTTTCGTTGAAGATTCCGGTAACTGGTCTGTAGACTTCTTCTTGATCGAAGTTCAGTTTGATTTATTTAGAAGCTAGCAGTTTTGCTCCAGCTCCTATTCCATTTTCTAGGAGGAGATTATCCTGTCATACTTTTCCCTTTTGTCTATAATAATTGGAGGCGGGTTTTTGACTGCCTCTTGCTTTGTTTGTTGGTTCTGCTGGGTTGGTGGATCTTGCTGTGGTGTGTTTTTCTTCCTTCTCTTCAGACTTTTCTATTGTGTCCACCCAGCTTCATTTTCTAGCTCATCTTCATCGGTGTAGTGTGTAGTATCGGTGTAGTATGCGTTTTTCCGAATTTTTTCCTTCTTTATCAGTAATATTTGAATTTCCAGGTGGTTGTTGTGATATTAATTGTGTCAGATCTGCTTGCAGCTTTTCGATTTATTGCTGCATTTGCTGACACATGCTTTGCAATTAAATTTTTTCTTGTTGTGCCTGTTGCAACATTTGTTAAGATTGTTGCACCGCATTTTGTAAATTTTGTTCATTAGCCGTCATAATTTGATTATTTTGAGCGAGAACCTGATTTTGTTGTGCCAATGCCATTTTATTTAGTAGGTATCCCAATTTGTATACTCATATTTGCAACAAATTGCGGTAATTATTGTAATTAAAATTATTTAAATTTATCTCCTTTCTACCGGTACTTCCACGGATTTTGCTCTGAAGAACTAGCCGGTATTATTCCCCCTTGACTGTTTCCAACAAAACGACAAGAGGCGCGTTACGTATGCATCCCTTTACTGTCCAGCTACAAAAGTCTAGAATATACTTCTCTCGCTCATTCATACCCAAGGCCTCCAGATTCTGGCACAAATTGCCTGCAA
>OZ020191.1:73703330-73723330 GCA_963971165.1 Philopedon plagiatum | reverse complement strand
ATGCGTAACTTTGTATTAGTTTAACCCAATTTAAATCTTTTGTGGTTTCTGATATGTTATTGGTGGGGCCTGGCTTGTAACTTCTGTAACTGTAACTTCAACCCCCTAGGGAGGGTGACCAACCCTTAAAATTTTAATGGAAAGAGGGGTCTTGCGATACATCATTTTAAAGGTCTCATTAAGTACTTTATGATCCTAGAATATTACGTCATTATTCGCCCTCAGAACAAAATGGCGGCTTGTTGAATATTTCTGTAATGCATGTTAATGGGTATTGCTGAAGTTTTTAATTAGCAGTTTGAAAATACGTTTCTAATGATAGTAAGAGGCTAAAAAAATTATTTAGCCCTTCCCCACCCCCACTAACACACTCAATGTCATTTCAATAATGATTTTTGACAATTCAAATTTTATTTCAATTAGTGGGGGCTGGGGAGAGCTAAATAATAACCTCTTGCTATCATCAGAAGCGTATTTTTAAACCGCCAATTGTACCGCCATTGTACATCGTATTTTAAAATATTTGTTTAACAAGCCTCCATTTTGTTCTCGGGACGAATAATATCGTAATATTTTAGAATCATAAAGTACTTAGTGAGACTTTTAAAATGATGTATTGCAAGACCCCTATTTCCGTTTAAATTTTAAGGGTTGGTTCCACCCTTTCTAAGGGGTTGAAGTTGCAGTATTGATAATGATTGATAATGGTAACAAAAAAACCTCTCCCTTGACAAATCTAATTAAGTACGTGTACGAGCGATTTTTGTAAAAATAAACATGGAATCAGATATTCAGTCTGTTTCGTTTTCATTGGCCAACCCCGTATTTACAGTTATTGTACATAGTATGTATGCTATATATATAAATCTAAGGAAAATTTTAAAGAAAAGTAAATAAAATAATAATTGCTCTTTGTTTAGTATTTTATGTATATTTCCTGAAAAAAAAAAATAATTTAACTAAAATAAGTCTACAAAAAAATGTAAACAATATAGAGCGTGTCTGTGAATCTGCTTGCCAAATGGAAAACTTTTTTATTACCATTTGTTGGGGGGGAAATTACTCTGCATAAAAAGCTTTGCCTTTAAAAATAATAACTTTGGCATAAAAGACTTTTAATGTATTATACAGGGTGCCTAAAAAAGAACCTTTATTAAGGTTTTAGATCACCATTATTTACGTGTCAAATTAAAGAAAGGCAAATGAATATGATTTAATTAATTTATAGTGTCATGGCATAGCAATGTAAAAAAAATTTTAAACAAAAATTGCCGATATAGGACCAATAAAAAAATAAGTATTTATTTTCAAGCAAATGTGACTTTATATTGTTGGCAAGTAGATTTAGTATACAAGGAGACTAAAAATATTGATCCCTAGAGGGATCGTGTAATCTGAGTATTTCAAGGTTTCCCATGCCAATGATATTGCATACTCAGCAAAAGATAAAAAAATAGTCAATGCATGGAACGTAAAGAAAATAAAATTCTTAATATGACGGGATGAGTGTAAAAATTAAAATAAAACCCATCTACCCTACCCAACTGCAGCATAATCGAAAATATTGTATAAGATACGGTGTACTAAACCTAACCCCATTATAATAAATTTGTCTTTTTATGGATACTAATAGAGATATTCACAAATGTTATACAAAATCATTATACTAATCTTAAAAAATAAGAAAGGCCCCCAATAGGTTATTAATTTTGTATTAATCTGGGAAGTATTTTACTCAGAACTTTCCTTGCTGTTCTTAATTCAAATACCTCCGGTTCACTTGAAAATTTTACAGATGCTTTGTACGATTTTATTATTGTGTCAGAATACCGCGGACATTTAGAAAACGATATGTAAAATAAATACATGGTAAGGGCAGTTGTCTTCAATCATCTTTCATATGTTTAGAGCACTGTAAAATGCAATAAAATCGTAGCAGTAAAATTGGCAACATGGTTGGATCTCACGTTACGCATATATTTCCTAATTTACAAGGTCGGATCTCGCCTATTACAAGTATTGTAAGGGATCTCTACTTCACATTATTCTGTGTGTATATAAAAATTTGAAAATGACCTACCCCTGTGGTGGTACCATAAATTAAAACACACAATTATTGACTTTTACAACAGATTTTTTTAAATACCTTTATTTGTTCAGGTGGATCTCGGGTAGTCCAAAATATGATCGGATCTCAACTTGACATAAAAACATGTATATATATATATATATATATATATATATATATATATATATATATATATATATATATATATATATATATATAGGGTGTTATGAAATTGACTGCATATATTGGAATGGGTGACTCCTGGGGTAGTCTACAGACATATCCAATACTTTTTTTTTACTTAAATCGAACATTTTAAAAAATTTCAAAAATACCATATTCGCCGCACCTGGATAGCGAGCACATGGTCCGTCATAGCGCTTGACAGAAAATTACGCGGGAAAAACTTAAAACAATTATTGAATATGTTGTAAAGTTGCCAGACATATAAATCTTTAAGAGAATTTATTTTCTGTTTTTAAGCGTAATTTAAGCAAAGAAAAAACCTTTTCCTCAGAAAAAAACAAATAAAAAATAGTAAAAAGGCACTGCGAAATCAATCCTTTTTGTAGTAGCCTCAGTTTTAATTAATATTTATGACACCTTATATTAGGTTATAAATAAGATAAGCGTTATTCCTACTAGCTTAAATAAACTTTCTGCTAAGAAAAAGTTAAAAATCCAAACGAACAATACTAATTGAGCTCAACTACATAGTATTTGAAAAGTATAAGCAAAATTCTTTCATTACAGCATTTGTAAAAAAACACATTATTCTGTTTCACGCAGCATGTTCAGAAAGTTGTGGTTCGTCCTTCAGTTAAGAAGAAATTATCTTAAACTTACCGATTTTTTTGAAAAGGTCCCCATAAATGAGTTTTGCACCCGCAAATGTTACCATAATATGTAAATATTATTAGTGTTGTATTTAATTTAATTTTCAACCGTATTTAGCTTTTGCAGATGATACTCAAATATACCACTCAATCAAATACACAGATTTAAAAAATAGTATTTCTTTAATCAATAAGGATCTTTTAAATATTTCAAAAACTATAACTGATCATGGATTAAAAATAAATGAAAATAAAACTAACTTAATTTTAACTGGTCCTAAAACACTAATCACTAAAATAAAAAATAATTCTGATTTCAAAATTGTTCTTAACAATAATTTTAAGATTACTTCAATCGAATATGGTAAAAATCTTGGAGTAATTTTTGATCAGTATCTAAATTTTAATGAACATATAAAAAATATAATTAAAAAAGCATACTACAAACTAAGAATTTTATATAAATTTAAGGACTACTTAAATACCGATACTAAACTTAGGCTGGTTGATTCAATTATTCTAAGTGGATTTGATTATTGTGATATAATTTATCACAAAAATATCAGTAACAGAAGATAAACAGAAATTACAAATTCTTCAAAATAACTGTGTTCGTTTTTCAATAGGACTAAAAAAATATGATCACATATCACCTACCTTTAACAAACATAATATAATTAAATTAGAAAAAAGACGCGAAATCCACTTATCCTGTTTTACATATAAAATAATTTTAACTCAGAAACCTAGATATTTATTTGAAAAAATTGAATTCAGGAATAATATTCATAATGTTAATACTAGAAATCAGAACGCAATAGAAATACCTCAACATCATACTGAAAAATATAAGTCTTCGTTTAAATATACATCTTCTGTAATTTTTAATAATATTCCTTCTAGTCTAAGGGGCTTAAGCTATATAACTTTTAAAAATAATATAAAAAATTATTTAGTAGGGGTAGGATTGGAAGAATGATTTCTTATAAATCAAAATCCTACCTATTTATGCCAACTAGTATACTACTGTCATTTTTTGGTTTTCTTTTTTACTTTTATCAATTTTATATTTATATTTAAATTATTTTTATTGGCATAAATAAACATCTTTATTATTATTATTATTATTATTATTATTATTATTATTATTATTATTATTATTATTATTATTATTATTATTATTATTATTATTATTATTATTATTATTATTATTATTATTATTATTATTATTATTATTATTATTATTATTATTATTATTATTATTATTATTATTATTATTATTATTATTATTATTAGGTTAATTTAAGAAACGCTATAATCAGAGCACAAACTATTTTATACGTCGTTGTCTTGAAATAAAGCGCGAACATTAATTATTATTATTAGGTTAATTTAAGAAACGCTATAATCAGAGCACAAACTATTTTATACGTCGTTGTCTTGAAATAAAGCGCGAACATTAAGTTTTCCACTTTTATTTCAGGATTAGACTAAAGTTATGAGTTCTACATGATTAAACTTAAACTGTAGCACCTTCTTAAGCTTACACGTGAGCTAAATAATAATAACGTTCCAAATATTTTAAAACACGACACTTTTACTTAATTCCCCATTCTTGTCTGGAAGAAGTTTTTCTTCTTCTCCCTTTCTCTCGCTTTTACTGACATCTTCTGTCCCTTTTGGCGTAGTTCGTTTGCGGGCCATTTTGGCAGCACCTCATGGGATAGCCGCATGACGACAAAATATCCAAGGGCAAGGGAATAGGTCCGTAGTAGGGGTTTTAGTTTGTTACATAGCAGAGAATAGGTATGTTGAAAATGTCTTCCATTACTTGCTTCCAAACAAGCGTGCGTCCGTAGCGTATTGTCCAGAACCAGTTGAAGGATATTTGTTAGGATAATTTTAATAAACACTGGGATCAAAGTACAAACGTATTTTTTGTTGTTAATGAGCAAAAGTAAAACTTATCAGCTTAAACAAAATACTTTGTTGAACACACTACACTAATTACTTAAAACTTTCTTCTCAAGTTAAACAAGAAAACAGTATTGATATCATTAAAGCTTTGGAAACGGGGGTTAGTCCAGGGATGGCTCTAACCTACTTGGATATAAAATTGGGATCCGATTTGAAAATAAAATACAAATATTTATTTACTCACTCTGTGTAATTTGAAAATGCGAAATACGAAAATACTTCGGTAAAAGTAATATAACATACAGGGTGTCTAAAAAGTATTAGTATGGGTAAATATCTTTGTTATTATTAAAGATAGAGACACCAAATTGTAGTTGTGTCTTAGGGGTCATCCATAAATTACGTCACACAATTTTCATCGTTTTTTGACTCCCCCTCGTCCTTGTCACACGTTGTCACATTCGTGTGGACCCCACCCCCTGTTGTGACGTCACTCATTTTGCAATTTGAAATTTATAAGTTAATTAAAACAGCACTTCCAATATTATTATTTTTAAAAAATATTTTCATTAAAGTAACAATTTGTACGTTCTCAAACAATAGATAGGTACTCAAAATCAGCAGTAAAAAAATATTCTTACATTGTTTTTGGCTGAAAACTGAACTGAACTGAAAAAAATTAATCATCCTGTGTCTATGGACCAGAAGAACCTGAGTTCAGTTTTAACCACCTGTAATACCGGCCGTAAATGGATAAGATCAGTGACGAAGTAACATAATAGTATATAGGCACAGTGTCCGCCAAAAAGTCTGCACCATATAGGAAACTTTTTAAAATTTATTTCAGGTCAATTTTGACTTTGGCATCAATTTTTGCTTGACCAAGAACCTTAGATGACATATATAAAGATAGTCCGGTGACCCATGTTATCAGTCAAAAGTTAAATTTTTGAAGAAATGTCCTGAAAATGATACCTATTATTTGCTAAAATTTCGAAAAATGTCATAGAAAAAAGTTGTTTGGTTTCTCATCGATATTCTATTTGTAAAGTTTTATCCAAAAATTTTAACTTTTAATTTTTCACATATTTTTTTAGTAGGTACCTATAATAAATTTATTTAAATTTTAACGCTTATTTCGTTATTATTAAGTTTAAATGCCATGTTGCAACGTTTCTAAAGATAAGATGTTCATTTCTCAAAGTCTGCAGAGGTTTTATAGCACAAAAGTAAATATTTTTTAAAATTCCCTGAGCGCTTTGGGACTATTATCTGATTGTTTAAGATCTATAGGGCTTATTATTAACCATATCAAACACAACATTTAAAGAAGCATATCCATAGGATTTTAAAAGCTAGCTAATAAAAAACTTTTACAGCCAGATTCTCCAACGCTAGTCCGGTCTAATTTGACAGCCAAAAGTTTTAAACTGACAAGTGTAAGAATAATAAGACAACTAATTTACTATCAATTTATTTCTGAGCTTTTTCGCAAATTTGTAAAGAAAAGGCTAATTTTAGTACGTACTTTCGACAAAAATAAAACTAAATTCATTACAGCAACTCGTTCCAAGACGTAAATCATTTGAAAACCAACTAAATCGCTGAAATATCAGAATAATTCATAAGCTTTTAATGACTACTTATTAACAATGACAGGACAAAAACCTGTCAAAACATAGCTAATCAACTATAAGATCTTAATTTAAACCAGTACTAAATCTTAAACCTTCTTAGTGAATCTGAAAGCATCGTTAAAATTTTTAAAACTAAAAAATACCATTTTTATTGTAATTTAATTCAACAGTAGGCTTTAAAACAAATGTAAATATGACAAGTTGACATGTAAAAGTTTTTTAAAGATCGATTAAAAAATGCTTACTACCGAAGAAAAAATAGAGATAGTTTTAATTCACGGTAAAAAATAGGAGAAATAGGGACACTGGGAATATTTTTAATCAAAGACACCCATCAAAGTTTGTTTCGCATTCCACAATTGGGTGTATTCTGGACAAATTCAAACGAACTGGAACAGTTTTGAATGATTTTAAGAAACCAGAATAAGAACATGTGTTGTTATAAGATGCAATTGAACACAAGTAAACGTCAGTTTATAAATATTCTTAAATAAAGGGATTTTGAAGCAAGGTTTGATTTTTGTGCCTGGGTACAGGGGAATAGAAGAGAATCGGTCATTTGCCAAAGGAATAATGTTTACAGACGAAGCACCTTTTTATTCAAACGGGAGTAAGTAAGTTCTCAAAACTGTAGGTGATGGACTCATAAAAACCCTGTCTTCATAATTGAGTGCAAAGTGCAATATTCTTTTAGAGTAAATGTCTGGTGTGGAATTTTTAACGTAAGATTGATTGGGCCCTATTTTTTGTACAGAAAACTTAAACGCAGTAATTTATTTAAACTTTGTAAGGACTGAGGTAAATGTTGCTGATAACATGTCACTACCAGAAAGATTGATATTGTGATACCAAAAATTCACAGCACGGTTGAGGTCAGAAATTTTTTAGAGAATTTGTTTAGAGGAAAATAGATTGGCAGATATTATGAGTATTCATAGCAAACCTGACCTAACTGTCTCGAATTTATTTTTGTGGGGTTATCTCAAACAAAAAGTGTACCGTAAACGGCCATTTCAAAACGTGGATCACTTGGAAAACACTATAGGAGAGGCTTGCCTTGAAATTCCACCAAGATTTCTGAGAAATGTTACAAAAGGGTTTTCAAGAAAAACAATTAAATGTATGGAAAGGGAAGGACGGCACACTAAAATGTAAGCATTTTTTTTGTTTTAAGAATAAGCTTTAAATTTTTGATTCCTGTTTTAGTTTCAAAATAAGTTTTAGTAAAAAACAAATTTTATTGGTTAGCTTCTAAAATCCTATAGATGATATGCCTTTCTAACTGTTGTATTTGATATGGTTAATAATAAAGTCTGTGTAGCACTTAAAAAATCAAGTAATAGTCCTATAGCGCTCAGGGAATTTTAAAAAATATTTATTTTTGTGCTACAAAAACTCTGTAAACTTTAGATAATGTATACCTCATCTTTAGAAACGTTGCAATATGGTGTTTAAACTTAATAATAACGAAATAAACGTTAAACATTTAAATAAATTTATGATGCCAAGAAATATGTAAAAAATTAAAAGTTAAAATTTTTGAACAAAACTTTAATAATGGAATCTCGATGACAAACCACACAACCTTTTACTATTTCATTTTTCAAAATTTTTACAAATAATACAATTTTTAGGACATTTTTTCAAAAAATGTAACTTTTGACAGCTAACATGGATCACGTGACTATCTTTATGTATGTCATTTAAGGTTCTTGGTCAAGCAAAAATTGATGCCAAAGTCAAATTTGACCTTAATCAAATTTTAAAAAAGTTTCTCATATGGTGCAGACTTGCAGACTCTTTGGCGGTCACCAGTGGTGGCTCGTCGAGGGGGCTTGGAAGGGCACAGGTCCTCCCAAATTTATTTTGTCGGTTTTAATTTTAAAAATAGCCATCAGAAATATTTGAACTTATGAAAGATTAAAAATAATATTATATTAACCAAGAAATGTTCGCTTTTTTATACCTAGCACATTGACATAGAGAAATTTGAAATTGTAATTTGTGCCCCCCCCCCAAAATTTTAGGTCACGAGTCGCCACTGGCGGTCACTGTATATTATTCAGATTAAAAATTACGGTAGAATCAGGTTCGTAAACGGTAGGGCGGTAGGTCGAGGCCCAGTGGCGTATCCAGGGGGGAGGGGGCAATTGCCCCCCCCCAGAACCAAACCAGTTGATGAAAAACTTGCTGTCTTGTGTAGTGCACAAAAAGTTAAAAAAAAAAACCTAATGCATTTAGCGTTTGTTTTTTATAATATATTAGTAGCCATTATTTTCTGTTTTGTTTGTTAATTTTATATTTTTAATATTTAATTTTTTTTTGTTTGGCATTTAAATGGAGAAAGTGATCAACTTGCAAATTCTAAAATATCTAGAAAAACATTCATGACAGACAGTACGGATTTCGTCACCAAAGATCCACAGCTGATCTCCTTAGCTTTGTCACACATAACTGGAACAAGTCTCTCGAATTTTATGGCGAATCTCAGATTGTTGCTCTTGACATTTCCAAGGCCTTTGACCAAGTATGGCATGCCGCACTCCTCAACAAACTACCTTCCTACGGTCTTCCTAGCAAACTATGTACCTGGATCGGTAGCTTCCTCTCTAATCGGCGCATATCTGTTGTGGTTGACGGTCACTCATCTAACTTCCATCCTATCAATGCAGGCGTCCCCCAAGGTTCAGTCTTGGCACCAACCCTATTTCTTCTTCACATTAATAACCTGCTCTCTTCAACTACCAACCCCATCCACAGTTATGCTGACGATAGTACTCTTCACTCCAATATTCATTTTTCCAGACAAGTTTCGAATCAAGAGTTGGATAATAGACGCAGATCCATGTACCTATCCCTTCCCCAAGATCTCCAATTAATTTTAGACTGGGGTGCCAAGAACCTTGTTCAGTTCAACGCCTCCAAAACCCAGTCATGCTCCTTGTCACGGAAAAAATCTGGCAACGCTTACCCCATCCACATGAATGGCCAGGCCCCACAAAACAATAAAACATTCGATCTTGTCGGCGTCGCTTTTGAACATGATCTCAGCTGGCACAAACACATTACTTCAGTAGCCACATCGGCAGCTAAAAAGCTTGGTTTTCTCTTTCGAGCCAGAAAATACTCCTCCCCTGCCAACTTATACACTCCCTATGTTTCCCAAATAAGACCTAACCTAGAGTACTGCTCCCACATCTGGGGAGCGGCATCACCTTCGACACTTAACATCCTTGATTGTATTCAAAAGAGAGCCATTCGATTCAGGCGCGGCTCGTGAAATTTTAAAGTTGTATATCTCTGTTGCGACTTATGGGACCCATGCCAAATTCAGGTCTTTTACTAGTGAGCCTACTAGGAATGTTTTGGTAAATTTATTTATTATTTTTTCTAAACAAATTTTACATCATTTTGTCGACAATTCTTAAATTTTAAGAGAAAAAAATGTGTTAGTAGAAAGTTATAGTCATTTGAATTTTTTTAATCCTGACATATAATTAAAAAAAAAATTCAAATAATTATAACTTTCTACTAACACATTTTTTCTCTTAAAATTTAAGAATTGTCGACATAATGATGTAAAATTTGTTTAGAAAAAATAATAAATAAAATACCTCAGCGTGTTAACTTTTTACCCTGGTGGGTCAATTCAAAAATTCAACTTTTTTTCGCAAATTACAAAATAATGTTTTTCTTTACCAAAACAGTCCTAGTAGGGTCACTAGTAAAATACCTGAATTTGGCATGGGTCCCATAAGTCGCAACAGAGATATACAAAGAAATTTGAAATTGTAATTTGTGCCCCCCCAAAATTTTAGGTCACGAGTCGCCACTGGCGGTCACTGTATATTATTCAGATTAAAAATTACGGTAGAATCAGGTTCGTAAACGGTAGGGCGGTAGGTCGAGGCCCAGTCGCAACAGAGATATACAACTTTAAAATTTCACGGGCCGCGCCTGATTCGACTTATCAATGACCCAGCCCTCCCTTCTCTCGCTCATCGCCGCGCTGTTGGGGATTTATCCCTTTTCTACCGCTACTTCCACGGATTTTGCTCTGAAGAACTAGCCGGTATTATTAATTTCCCCCTTGACTGTTCCTAACAGAACAATAAGAGGCACGTTGCGTATGCATCCCTTTACTGTCCAGCTACAAATGCCTAGAACAGACCACTTCTCTCGCTCATTCATACCTAGGGTCTCCAGATTATGGAACAAATTGCCTGCAGATGTTTTCCCTTCCCGTCCCAACCTCTAATCCTTCAAATCCCGTGTCAATAGACTCAATTTCCCTTCCCTTCAGATGCCCACGGTACGTTAGTACTTAGACATGAAGTCTAAATTTTGAATGCAAACCTATGCCGTGTGGTCCCTTCTTTTAAAAGTCTTCAAAAAAGAAACATTTTACCGCAAACCCCGTATTTTAATTCATTTTTAAATGGCAAGCCTATAAAAATTATAAACCGTAAATCGTATAATCGGGCGAGGCATAAGTCGACCGTTAGTCGACCTCTTGTGCCATACAGTACCAGTCTGCTCGCACATCTATTTTTTGTTTTGTGGGGCACTTTTCTTTCTAACTTTTTTCCAACTTTTTGGACTTCTTCATTTGTCGTTTTTTATATTTTTCGTTTTTTGACATATGCGCAGTAGACCAAAATGCGTACCACGCGGAAACCAAGAGGGCTAGACATGCGCACGAAATTTCAGGGGATGTACTCTGGTGTCTACGTTCAAACCTACCCCATTTGAAGAATATATCTCCAATAGTAAAGCTACAACTACGTATTTAACATATTTCTTCCATTTTATGACGTCTTACTCTTTTGAACATTCTTAACTATGTGACATTGTGACACCGCACAACAAGAATATGGGATGAAACATCAGCAAATTTATTAAGAATATATAAACAAATTTTACGGTGGTACGGAACCCTATATGCGCGAGTCGAACTCGGACTCGACCGTTTTTTTATTTTACACAATCACAGCAACATTCATGAATAAAATCATTTTTGCCAAATACCGTATACGTACGTACTTATTTTCGGCACCGACGCCTCTGGGAACAGACCAACCGTGACAGCCTTTATAATAAGTTATATAACCTATACACACTGACGTATTTCCGGCATGGCCGCCTCCTGTTATTTATTCAAGTTTACCATAGTTATTGAGACTTTTGCGTCCTGTGAGAAATTCACAATACTGTGTGTGGCACGGAACCCTCTATCCGCGATTCGAACTCGCACTCAGCCGTTTTTTTTCATTTCACACAATTACGGCAACGCCCATGAATTAAATTATTTCTGTCAAATACCGTAATACGTACGTACTTATTTTCGGTATCGACGCGTCTGGTAACGGACCAGCAGTGCCTGCCTTACTTATTACGTTAAAAGTTGTTTAGAATGACCACCATGAACTTCTTGCCAGTAATAAAGTCCATTTTGGAACTCTGCCAAGAAGTAACATCTGCCATTCTCGAAAAGACCTTTAAAATGATGTACCACACGGCATAGGGTTTCATTTAAAATTTTTGACGTCAACTCCCTAGCGTAACCCCCAAGGGGACCCCCAAGGGGGTGGTAAAAGTCAAATTACATAAAAAAGTAGATTTATGAACCAATAAGATACAACTAAAATTTGGTGTCTCTATCTTTATTAATAGTAAAGATATTTGCCCTTGCCAAGACTTTTCAGACACTCTGTATGGTATATCACTGTAACCGAAGTATTTTCGTATATCGCATTTTCAAATAACACAATGTGGGTAAATAAATATATTTGTATTTTATTTTCAAATGGATTTACTTCCAACTAGGTTAGAGCCGTCCCTGGAATATCCCACGGTTGCGAAGCTTGCTTGCCGAAGCCACGCTCAAGGGTTGTTGACCCCATTCCGTCCGCTAGAGTGATTCCGATTGGCTGAACCGAGCTCATGCGTCATCGTCAGCTGTCTATAATACGGTTTACATTATTTTTGCCATTTATTTCTTAATTTGTGAAAGAAAAAGTTAATGCCGTTAAATATTAACAAAAGTTAAAGCCGTTTAAAATTAACAAAATATCGTTTCGTCGCTTAGTGAGGTGCATTTTAAATTTAGTTGAAGTTGGGGTATTTATTTTGGTTTAAACAGTTTTTCTCTAAAGAGTTTTTATTAAATTTGTGTTATAGGCAGTACTATTTTAACATTTTGAAATTATTAATGTGGTGTGTGTTTATAGTGTTGGCTATTTACTGGAAGATGGTAGGAAGGTAAAGTTTATTATTAATTTAGTTGTGACGAATTTCGCTTAAAAATTCGGTGGTTTTATGGCAAAAGGTGATATGTGAGAAAAGTAAAATTTTACAGGCGAGCAAAAAGAAGCATTCTGCCATAAAAATATGTAATAGAAACAAACTTAGCTCATCTTGACAATTTAAAATAGAATTATATTTTAGGCAAATCGGGCCATATAATTTTTAGAGAACATAGATCTTACTGCCATACCTATAATTTGTAATACAAAAAAAGTCGAAATATCGACATAGCACCTTTTGCCATAAAACCACCGAATTAAGGACGATAAAGGTAAATAAACCTGTTAGTAAATGCCCAATCTTCTGTTAAATATGCAAATAAAAAAAGTACATTCTTAAGTGTTGGGAGTTTTTTGTTTAAAGCTAATTTGGAACCAAAATTTTTGTATAGGTACTCTTTTTCTTCCAAAAATTTCTGGTCGGCCTAGTTGAACAAAATTTTACTCTTGTTTTGAACAGCTGTTCTCTGAATTTTTTCTGTTGTTGTATTTTAACGTTTTGAAATTGAATGTTTTAAAAGATTTAGTATGATTTCTTACTTTAAAGATAACAAATCTATTATTTTTTCAAATCTGTTACATAGGAATATTCTAGAGAGAACTGGCAACGTCACATTAGTGACTAGATATCAAAACAAAAGTTTTTTTTCTGTAACTGACGTTTCCCGCTGTTTTTATATGGCCATGTGTTTATTGCCAGTGGTGAGCTGTTACTTAAGAAAATTTTTTTCCGTGCCGATATCAACCTTTTTTTATAGTGAAGCGCCATTTATGACTATTTTTATTCAATCTGAATTCATATCAGGATTTACCAGTTTCAATATATGCAGTGAATTTCATAACACCCTGTATATATATATATATATATATATATATATATATATATATATATATATATATATATATATATATATATATATATATATATATATATATACTTTGTTACTTTTCTTGAACCATTTATAATATATATTTTTTATTGTTTGCCTCTTGGGATTAGGTTCATTATAAAAACTTTTCTTCTTTCTATTATTTTTTATTAAAAGTCCATTGACGTTTCGACCCCTTTTCGGGTCATTTTCAAAATGTTTTTTTTTTATTTGGTTTGTTAAAAGACCTAAAAATACATTATTGGTTAAAAATTTTTTTACAAAAACACAACAATACGACAGTAAAGGATTAAAATTTGGACATATTATTTTAAAATTCTACGTTCTTAACAGTAAACATTTTTCTACAATTGGAAGATATTTTTATTATACGCACCTTGAAAACTATAAGGTCTTAGAAGGACTAATCTGTTATTTGTTATCAGACAAAACATACCAGAGTATTTTACGTGGAAAGAGAAAAAGCCGTCGTTTTTTTTATAAAAAATGTAATCTATTGATTTGATATTAAGAGGATATGACTAATGTTGGTTAAGAGGAGATACTTTTTTTAATTTGCTGTAATTAAATTAGCATATATGCGGCTAAGTCCTCCTATATCTGTTTTGTCATTCAGAGCATTTTTATCTTTTTTTATTTCTATCATTTCTTTGATGGATAATTTATAATAGTTCTGATGTGTTTTTTGTATATTTGTGTCCGTTAAGTCTGTTCTTTAGTATCTGAGATGTCATCCCAATATATTTTTTTGGACAATTTGTGCAAGGTACAGAGTATATCACATTAGATTGGTTCATAGTTGGTGTCGGACTCTTTAAGTTCGTGAAAAGAGAACCAAGTTTGTTTGTTGTTTTATGACAAGCCACTATGTTATGTTTTTTAAGAATACTATTTAGTTTTTCAGATAGTTCGTTTATATAGGGTAGTGATACATATTTGTTTGCTATTTCATCAGAGTTTTTTTTGGTACTAAAAGCGCTATTGTAGAATTTGTGTGTACGTTTACTAATCACTCTATTAATTTCGTTTTCTTTGTTGCAAAATGGTTTCAAAGAAAACAAAATTAATAGAGTGATTAGTAAACGTACACACAAATTCTACAATAGCGCTTTTAGTACCAAAAAAAACTCTGATGAAATAGCAAACAAATATGTATCACTACCCTATATAAACGAACTATCTGAAAAACTAAATAGTATTCTTAAAAAACATAACATAGTGGCTTGTCATAAAACAACAAACAAACTTGGTTCTCTTTTCACGAACTTAAAGAGTCCGACACCAACTATGAACCAATCTAATGTGATATACTCTGTACCTTGCACAAATTGTCCAAAAAAATATATTGGGATGACATCTCAGTTACTAAAGAACAGACTTAACGGACACAAATATACAAAAAACACATCAACAGCTCTGAGTAAACATGTAAGAGAGACAAAACATGACTTTAGTTACAACCAAACAAGAATTCTAAATAAAGATCAGAACTATTATAAATTATCCATCAAAGAAATGATAGAAATAAAAGAAGATAAAAATGCTCTCAATGACAGAACAGATATAGGAGGACTTAGCCGCATAATATGCTAATTTAATTACAGCAAATTAAAAAAAGTATCTCCTCTTAACCAACATTAGTCATATCCTCTTAATATCAAATCAATAGATTACATTTTTTATAAAAAAAAACGACGGCTTTTTCTCTTTCCACGTAAAATACTCTGGTATGTTTTAATGTGTCTGATAATAAATAACAGATTAGTCCTTCTAAGACCTTATAGTTTTCAAGGTGCGTATAATAAAAATATCTTCGAATTGTAGAAAAATGTTTACTGTTAAGAACGTAGAATTTTAAAATAATATGTCCAAATTTTAATCCTTTACTGTCGTATTGTTGTGTTTTTGTAAAAAAACTTTTAACCAATAATGTATTTTTAGGTCTTTTAACAAACCAAATAAAAAAAAAACATTTTGAAAATGACCCGAAAAGGGGTCGAAACGTCAATGGACTTTTAATAAAAAATAATAGAAAGAAGAAAAGTTTTTATAATGAACCTAATCCCAAGAGGCAAACAATAAAAAAAAAAAAAATATATATATATATATATATATATATATATATATATATATATATATATATATATATATATATACAGTGACCGGCAAAAAGTTCGCAACATATGGGAAAAATTTTTATTAGGAGAGTATCGGAAAAACTTTCCCAGGGGATCGGTTCTGCATGTCCGATAACCTAAAAATCGATTTTGACATACGTCACGTGACCACTGGTATAGCGTCAAATTAAAAAAAAAATTGTTAATTTACAAAAAGTGAGGTTAGTTGACGAGATATCAAAAAAAGTTATTTGAAAAAATTGCTTAGAATTAAATTCTAGGTCCTTGTGCAAAATTTTAAGATTTTATTTAAAAAAATTGGAAAACTCAATTTTTTTTAAATATTTTTTTATCGATTTACAAATTTCCAGTTTTTTTCGTTTAGATAGCTTGGCTAATGTAAAGCCCATGTATGTGGATGAAAATAAAAATTAAAAAAAACCAGGGTTTCGCCGGACGCTAGCTGTTGCAATGATTTGTATCTAGCAGCAGTGTCAAAATTTTAGAGACATTTCAATGAGATTACATTGAGAAAACCTTAATCGTCTTAAATATATCTGAAGTTCGACTTTTTGTAAAGTTAAGGGGATTAAAATAGATAATAAACAAAAAATTACCTGTTTATTTAATCGAAATTTTATAAACGAAAACCAATGTAAGAAAAACTTAAAAGTAGTCAAATTCTGTACTAACAACACAAAAAAATCATTGTTTTTCCTTGGGTGCACAAAATTTAAAACTCAGTATGACCACCATTTCTCTCCATACATACTGTTGTTCTCGAGCGCAACTCTCGATTAACATTTCGGAGCATTTTACGATTTATTTGCAATACACAATTTATAATGACATTCTCTAAATTTTGTATATTCCTAAAGGGTCGATGTTTGTACACAGGGTTCTTTAGGTATCCCCACATAAAAAAATCTAACGGAGTCAGATCTACAATTCTACAATTGACAGGACAAAATCGAAAAAATAGGTGTTCGCCGGACGCTCGCTGTTGCAATGGTTTGAATCTAATGAAATGACTGTATCAAGATTTTATTAAGATTTTTCGCACATAAATTTAACAACCAGGTCTATTTAGTTGTACTTAAAACTACCAAAGCAGGCTCTGAAATTAAAACAACCAAATAATCTAGTAGGTTAAAAACAACAGAAAAATGTCAAACAAATTATAATTTGTTTGATTTCAACCTATGTCATTGGTTTATGTCTCGCATCTTACTAAGTTTGATATTTTACATAAGTTTATTAATATTTTATTCCTTAAAATGGCACCCACACTACTTCTTCAGGAAAAGATAGAAATTATTTTAATTTCTGGAGATAATTACAAAAGCCATAGAGAAACAGCAGCAATTTTTAATGAGAGGCACCCCGATAAATCCCTCCATTATTCCACAGTATCTCGTCTAGTCAATAAATTTAAAGAAACGGGATCGGTAGAAAATCAGTATAAAGTTTCCCATGAAAAACCGGTAACAGGTGACGAAGGTTCTCTGGATGTGTGTTTGTCGATCACAGAAACACCCCAATTAGCAGTTAGTCAAATATCGGAGATCACTAACATTCACGAAAGATCTGTGCGGAGGATATTAAAAAGAAACAAATTTCATCCGTACAAACCTAAATTTGTACAAGTATTAAAAGATAGGGATTATGACGCCCGCTTCGATTTTTGTGCCTGGTTCCAGGGTATGATTGAGGAAGATTTTAATTTCCCAAAGAACGTTCTTTTCTCGGATGAAGCTACATTTACCTCTAACGGAACCGTCAGTTCACAAAACTGTAGATGGTGGGCCACCGAAAACCCAGACTTTGTAATTCAGAGTAAAGACCAATATAGTTTTAAGGTTAATGTGTGGTGCGGAATTTTCAACCTCAGAATAGTGGGACCTTTTTTCTTTAGAGACAATTTAAATTCAGAACGATATTTAGAATTTCTA
This sequence comes from Philopedon plagiatum, assembly GCA_963971165.1. Taxonomy (NCBI): domain Eukaryota; kingdom Metazoa; phylum Arthropoda; class Insecta; order Coleoptera; family Curculionidae; genus Philopedon; species Philopedon plagiatum. Next base: position 73,705,608 of record OZ020191.1, on the reverse strand, counting down.
CAAACTGAGATATCTGACTTTTTAGACAATTTGTCATTAGCCGAAAGAAGAAATTTATACTTTCAACAAGACGGAGCTAGCATTCATTCCACAAATGAGGTGAAGAGATGGCTGGATCAAGAATTTGGAAACCAGTGGATAGGACGGTTTTCTGAAAATCCGTGGCCTGCGAGATCACCAGATCTGACTCCGTTAGATTTCTTTACGTGGGGATACCTAAAGAACTCTGTGTACAAACATCGACCCTTTAGGAATATACAAAATTTAGAGAATGTCATTAGAAATTGTGTATTGCAAATAAATCGTAAAATGCTCCGAAATGTTAATCGAGAGTTGCGCTCGAGAACAATAGTATGTATGGAGAGAAATGGTGGTCATACTGAGTTTTAAATTTTGTGCACCCAAGGAAAAACAATGATTTTTTTATGTTGTTAGTACAGAATTTGACTACTTTTAAGTTTTTCTTACATTGGTTTTCGTTTATGAAATTTCGATTAAATAAACAGGTAATTTTTTGTTTATTATCTATTTTACTCCCCTCTTAACTTTACAAAAAGTCGAACTTCAGATATATTTAAGACGATTAAGGTTTTCTCAATGTAATCTCATTGAAATGTCTCTAAAATTTTGACACTGCTGCTAGATACAAATCATTGCAACAGCTAGCGTCCGGCGAAACCCTGGTTTTTTTTAATTTTGTCCTGTCAATTGTAGAAAAAACTACTACATTCGTTTATTTTCATCCAGATACATGGGCTTTACATTAGCCAAGCTATCTAAACGAAAAAAACTGGAAATTTGTAAATCGATAAAAAAATATTTAAAAAAAATTGAGTTTTCCAATTTTTTTAAATAAAATCTTAAAATTTTGCACAAGGACCTAGAATTTAATTCTAAGCAATTTTTTCAAATAACTTTTTTTGATATCTCGTCAACTAACCTCACTTTTTGTAAATTAACAATTTTTTTTTTAATTTGACGCTATACCAGTGGCCACGTGACGTATGTCAAAATCGATTTTTAGGTTATCGGACATGCAGAACCGATCCCCCGGAAAAGTTTTTCCAATACTCACCTAATAAAAATTTTTCCCATATGTTGCGAACTTTTTGCCGGTCACTGTATATATATATATATATATATATATATATATATATATATATATATATATATATATATATATACAGGGTGTAACATAAAGGTTGGGAATAAATTAAACGGTAGATTCCTTAGTAAAAAATAATAGTTTTTTTTTTCATATAAAGTTATGCCCTACGGGATTTCGTTTCCAACTTACAGGGTGTTGAAACTGTTAAAAAAATTTTGTTTTTGTTTAATAACTTTCGAACGCCAGAAGATATGGAAATAAAATTTTAGCCGTAGCTTCATTTGGTAATGCCCTAGTAAAATTTAAAACATTGACTTCGTAGCTTACGCAGTGGCGTGCATACTAATATTGCCGTAGGGTTTTCCAAAGAAAAAGTGCTACGCCACTGATAAAAAGATTTTTTTGTTAATTTTTTAGAGTACGCATTTTGTTTTAAACAAAATTTCCCTCTTGCGTTTTCTTTGTATCTCTTGCCATTTTCCCGTAATTAAATCTTTTGTAAATACCAGTTTTTCCACTGCTTACGTGGGAATGAATAGTAACTTTGAAATTTAAAATGTATTCACCAATAAATTAACAAAACAACAAACAAAATTACAAAAGGTGCTGAAAATGTTGTCCTCCAACTTCTATACATTTTTCAATGCGTTTCTCATGGATTCTCTAACTCGTCCAAAAATACCAGGCATCGCTCGAATTTGCTGACACCCCATTCAACTCTTTACGAAGAGTCTGTTCGTCAGGAATGGGAGTGGAATAAACTATGTTTTTTAAGTGCCCCCATAAATAATAATCTAATGGATAAAGGTCGAATGGATAAAGGTCGGGCGAACGAGGAGGCCACGCTCTTGGCCCTCCACGCCCTATCCATTTATTCCGGTAAGTTTCATTAAGGTATTCTCTTACTTCTCGCTTAGAGTGAGCTGGGGCGCCATCATGCATGAACCACATGTGCTGGCGGGTTTCAATTGGGAGTTCTTCTAATAAAGGTCGTAATCCATTTTGAAGAAAATCCAGATATGATAAGCCATCTAGTCTATTGAGTAGTACTACAGGTTCAATCAGAAAATCGCAAATTATTCCTGCCCAAACATTAATAGAAAATCGTTGCTGGTGCCGGGATTGTGTTATTCCATGAGGATTGTCATCAGTCCACAGATGGAAAATGGC